>CM054160.1:23229776-23240158 GCA_028751875.1 Rapana venosa | reverse complement strand
CAAATTTTGAAAAAATTTGACTTTGACTTTGACGCACACATACTAACAACACCACACACACACACTAAACACACTAACACACACACACTAACACACACACACTAACACACACCACTAACACACACCACACACTAACACACACACTAACACACACACACACTAACACCCACACTACACACACACTAACACACACTAACACAACACTAACACACACTAACACACACACACTAAACACAACACACACACACACTAACACACACACACACAACACACACACACACACACACAACACACACACACACACACACACACACACACACACACATAACACATACACACACACACTAAACACACACACACACACACAAAACCCACAAAAATGTCTAAAAATATCATCCTAGTACAATATGCTGATGATATATGTATGTGGATGAATGTCACTATGAAGCGCAGTACAACAAAGAGGATGATTCATTATACCAGAAAAATCTATCAAAAAGAGTTAGATAATTTATATAAATATATTTTTGAAAATGGTTCTGACATTTTCAACAGAAAAAACGCACATTATGCTTTTAACAATGGCAGTGATCCAGATACACTACCGCAGTTTAAGATTGGAGGGGAGCTAATTCAGTACACAAATACTGTCAAATTTTTAGGCATATTACTTACATCAAAATTGACTTGGAATGCTCATATTGGATACATTTTAACAAAAGCTAGAAAATGTATTAATTTTCTTAAAATGGTTACCAGACAGTATTGGGGACAAGATATAGTCACTCTGAAATGCTTAGCTACGTCACTTATACGGTCCAAGCTGTCTTATGGACAAGAAGTCTTTTTTAGTGCTCCCAATTATTTACTGAAAAAAACTCCAAAGTGTAGACTGTAAAGCATATAAAACTTGCACTTGGTGTACCATTCCACACCTCCACCATAGGAACTTATAACGAAATTGGGGAACTTCCCTAGCCGAATACCGACAACTTTCATGTGCCAAATTATGTTTTACGCAGCACAACAAATGAAAACTTTGTTTCTAGTGAAAATAACAATCGAAGCAAAAACAAATTATCCTAAAAGGGCTAGACATATTTCGTGTGTTTAACGCCTATTGGTACTTATGTATCAGACCTTTTTCAAAAGTCAGGACTTAATCATTATGAATTAGAAATGCAGAAAAGAAGCTTTGCCATGCCCTTCGTGGGAAATAAATAAAGCATGTTTTGATATGAATGTACTAATGAAGAAAAGAACGAAAACCAAAATATCATGGTTGCAGATATCCAATCACATATTGAAAATAAGTATACTGACAACTTAAAAGTATATACAGATGGGTCAGTTTTAGAAAATAATGAAGCTGGTTCAGAATTCGTCATACCAGCTCTAAAAAACAGAGAAATCATACTATCTTGGTAAACATCATTCAATATTTACAGCTGAACTTATTGCAATTCTTATGGCTCTTGCATTTCCCATCATTCCTATCTTACTTTGTGTAGATTCTAAGTCGGTACTGTATGCTATCAAATCCCAAATTCCAGGAAAGTATCCAGAATCATTTTTGAAATTAAATATGTCATACACCTTTTAAGTTTTAAGAAGTATTCCTGTCTCCTTTTGTTGGGTACCTTCGCACGTTGGAGTTTTTTCAAATGAGTGGGCTGACAGAGCTGCAAAAAAGGGGGGCAAGACATCATTTTGAATCAATAGAACTGCATGTCCATTATCTCTACAGGAGGGATACAGTTTATTAGAACAGACGTCGTGGAGTAAGTGGAGAGAATCAGATCAATTCAAGGAACGATCTTTAAAGAATTGCCTGACGAATGGCCTTATTTCATGTTACATGACTCCTTCTCAAACACATTAAATATTGCAACCACAAGAAGAGTTAATGCACTAATATTTTGATTAAAATTAAATGCATTTATAACAACATTTTGTTAAAAATGTGAGGTGCCTCTGTGGGGAACATATTTCCAACATCACATCTATTTGAGTGTTCAATTGTAAAACCTTTTTACCCACATTTTGTGAGCAGGCTGTGGAAAAATGTTTTTAAAAATCCCCAAATTAGCCTTTGCCCTTGTTAAATGTCTATTGCACAGCCCATTAGAGTATTTGTTGTAGTTATTTTATGGATGTTTTCATGTTAAAAATTTGTTGAATTTAAATGTTTACTCATGTTTTAAGATTCCCCCCACCCCTTTAATTGCATGAAAATAACCCAAAACACATGTTACCTAATCAGTCTATTATGTGTACATTCCCCTCCCCTACATCCGCTACATTTTCCACATCCTTTGTCTAATTTCACTAAGAGTAAACAGACTTTTAAATTGAAGACAACAAAACCACAAACCACACACACACTAACACACCCCAACTAACACACACACACATACACACACTAAACACACCCAAACCCTAACACACACACCACACAACACCACAAAACCTGGAACTTTGGGAAAAAAACCTGCACACATGTTCATGACGTAAACCCCCTTGTAATGAACAGTTGTGTTATAAAACAACATTTAATTCATACACTCTACCCTATTCTTTGAAAAAATTTGAACATTTTTTTCAAACTATCAAAGGGTCGTTACCTTTAAGGGGGGGGTACTCAATAACAAGTTACCCGTTTGTCAAATGATCGCCAGCGTTATCCTTTAAGGGGAGGGTACTCAATAAAAAGTTACCTTTTTTCATAAGTACGCACGTTTAAAATTTTATGGAAAATAGGGACGGGGAGCTTTTTTCTTATTCATTAATAATAGCTGAAAAGGTGTTACCCAAAGGTGACCTTCCAAATTAATCACATTAATCATTGGCTTTCCCACTCTATAATTTCCCCTTTACAGCTTATCTTTAGTGATCGACTATGTCTCTGACAGGGGGCTTGACTCCACAGTCCTTTTGTGCGCAGCCCCGGGGGTCGCCTTTGGGGAACATCCCAACGCTCTTTCCTTTTGCCCCCCTTGGCCCCAGAGGTGGGGATTACTGTGGCAACAAATTTTCCAAAAAATTTCTGCCTAACTTCCGAAAAGCCTCCCCCTCTGCGTTTTGGGGTCATCACGCACGACGGACAAAAAAACATACATTTTGTAGGTCTTCTCTTCTTTGGGTTCCTCCTCTCCTCTCTCTCTCCCTCTCTTCTCTCTCTCCTCTCTCTCTCTCCTTCTCTCCCCTCTCTTCTCCCCAAAGAAAGATAATTGTTTATAAACTACCACTCAATTTTTGGAACACAAAATACTCCCCAACAAAAAGTGAAATGTCTTGTTATTATCAATTACCCCCCAAATGTTCTGTTGATTTTTCCCTTTTCTTCAAGAAGGTTTAAACGCGTCCCGCGTGGCTACCCGTTGGATAGGTGACAGTTGCGCGCCTTGGCTTCGTCAGACGAAGAGGGAAAGAGAGAGGAGAGAGAGGAGAGAGAAGAGAGGGAGAGGAGAGAGTTTTTCCATTTTTTGTCTTTTGACACAAGTTCAAACTTTTTCTGTTTTTTTTGGGCCCCCCGGGGGCCTTTTCCCTTTTTTTTAAATTCCCCCTCCCCAACTTTCCCCTTTAATTTCTTTAAAAATAAATTTTTTAAAAAATTTTACCTTACTTGGACAAACTTTCTCTCACAGGAAAGGTTGAAACCCAACAAAATTTTTGTAGGTTTTGGGTCTCTTGGAGCCCCACCCTCCTTTTTTCCCCTTTTCCTTTTTCCTTCTCCCCTTTTTTTTATTTAAAAAGGGGGCCCCTTTGGGTTTTTTAAAAAATCAAAGGGAAACACAAAAAACAAAAATTTGAAAGGGCTTTTTTTTTCCCCCTTTTCTTTACCTTTCCCTTAAAAATTTTCCAAGGTCTTTTAAACCCTTTTTTTTTTTCTGTTTAAAATTTAACCAAAGAAAGTAATTTGGGGAAAAACCAAATTTGAAAAATTTTCAAAAAGAAGTGAAACCAAAAATTTTCCCTTTTCGTTGGTTCCTTTCTTTTCGAGGGAAGAGGAGGTTTTGGTAAGGGAAAAGGGGTGGAAAGGTCGGTTCCTGGGGAAACGGGGGAAGGAGGGAGAGGGAAGAGAGAAGAGGGAAAGAAAATTTTTTGGGGGAGAGGTTTTTTGGGGGGAAAAGAGGGAGAAGAGGAGAGAGAGAGGAGAGACAAGAAAATGACAATGACAAATTCTTTTATTTGGGGATAAGAATAAGCACACATGTGCTTTTTTTACATCCGTCCCCCCCCCCGTTAGGGATACATTTAATAATAAATAACCCCAATACTTATACAGTTTCGCAAAAAAAAAAGGGGGGAAAAAAACCCTTTTAAAAAACGCCCCCCCCCAACAAACCCCCTCCCCCCCCCCAAACCCCAAGAAATTTAAAAGAAAACCTAAGAATACCCCCCCTCCCCCACCCCCCAAAAAAAACCCTAACCCCAAAACAAACAAAAAAAAAAGAGAAGAAAACCAAAAACCAACAAAAGATGATAAAAAAGAAAAAAAAACAGACAAACAAAACAACAAAAACAAGAGCAACAACAAGCCAAGAAAAATAACAAACCCCAAACTTTATAAGTCATAAAGATAAACTCTACCATTGTAAAATGGTACACATACTTTTTACACTAATTAAGATATGAAATGGGAAACTCATTAAAAACTTAAGTACGAGGCAAGTCCAAAAAAAGTTTGAAAATAAAAAAATAGAATCCTTCCGGGGTTTTATACTTGATAAAGCGGGACGATAAAAGGTTGAGAGGGAAAGAAAGAAGACAGAAGGTGTGTGGTTTTGGTATTTCGGATTTTTAAATCCAATATAAAAAATCCCAAAAAAAAACAGAAAAAAAAAAGCGATCCCAAAAACCTCATTTTAGAATATTTTTCAAATAGAGTTGTTTTTTCCCCCCCCCCCCAAGAAGAAATTTAAAAAAACCCCATAATCTTTTTAAAGGGGTTTGGGTGGGTGGGATGAGTTGTGTGTTGTTTTTTTTTTTTTTGTTTTTCCCTGGTGTTGGTGTGTGTGTGTTTGTTTTGAGTGTGGTGTGTGGGGGTGGGGGGGGGGGGGGGGTGGGGGGGGTGTTTTTAGGGATAATCCCAAAATTAATCTAATCCCAAACGATCACACAAACCCTTTTTAATTATTTTTCATGCAAATTGAATGTCATGGGAATAAAAAAAAGTGCAATACCCATCACTCTCATAATAAAGAGGGGAAAAAGCCAATAAAGTCATAAAAGAACACTACACACGTAAATTTAAAAGAAAAAAATTTTTTTTTTTCCAGGGTAAAGAATAATATTTATGTTCTTTTTTACATCCGTCCCCGCCCATGGGGTCACATTTAAAAAAAGCACTCAGTCACATACTTTCAAGCAAAAAAAGAAGCAAAGGGAAAAAAACTTTTTTTTTTAAGAAAAAAAAGGAGAAGAAGAAAAAAAACAAAAAAAACAAACAAACAAAAACCCCCGACAGCAAAGACAAAACATACCCCCCGAATCCCCCGCCCCCCCCCCCCCCCCAAAAAAAAAAAAAAAAAGCCCAAAAAAAAAAAAAAAAACCCCCAAAAAAACAAACCAAAAAAAAACCCCAAAAAACAAAAAGCGCAAAACCCCCTTTCCCAAATAAAAAAACCCCCAAAAACGAAAAAAAAGAACACCCCCCCCCCCCCCCCCCCCAAAAAAAAAAAAAAAAAAAAAAAAAAAACAACAATAAAAAAAGAAAAAAAAAAAAAACACCGCCCCCCCCAACACACACCATACACACCAAAAAAACACACACACTACATACAACACCAAAAAACCAAAAAAAAAAAAAGCGAAAAACCCAAAAAATCACAACAAAAAAAAAAAATTAACAATACAGCTAACAAAAAAGGGGAAAGGGGGAAAGAGAAGAGAGGGGGAGGACCCGGAGGGGAGAGAGAGAAGAAAGAGAGAGAGAGAGAGAGGAAGAGAAGAGGGGGGGGAGAGCCCAAAATTTAGATCAAAATTGAACACCCTTTATATGTAGAATAGTACACATAGTTTTTTACAGTGGGAAAAAGATATTTTAAAGGGGGATTCACTGGGGTCAAATACATAACAAGTCCCAAAATAAAATTGAAAATCGAAAGTTTTTAAAAATTCCCCTTTATTAGAATTCACAATAAAAATGAAGGAGGGAGAAAGAGAGAGAAGAGGGGGAAGAGGGGGAAGAGAAGAGGAGAGAGAAGAGAGAGAGAGAGAGGAGAGAAGAGAGGAGAGAGAGAGGAGAAATGAATTAATGCTACCCGGGTTTGGGAAAACAAGAAGAGAGAGAGAGAGAGGGAGAGGAGAGAAGAAGGGGTGAGAGAAGGAGAGGGAAAGAAGAGAATAGAAGAAGAGAGAGAGAGAAAAAAAGACATAAAATTGAACCCCCATAGGAAAAGTAAAAATGTTTTTTAAGTGGTAAAAGAAAAAAAGAGACCCCTGACTAAGACATCAACAAATCCAAAATAATTGAAAAAGAAAGTAGAATTTGCCCTTTTTTTAAAAACAAAATAAACAATTTTGAAAAAGAAGAAAGGAAAAAGAGAAGGGGAGAGAGAGAGAGAGGGGGAGAGAGAGAGGGGGAAGGGAGAGATAAAAAAGAAAAATGAAATTTAAATTATACGGTCTTAGGCCATAATACAGAGAGAGAGAGAGAGGAGAGAAAAGAGAGAGAGAGAGAAAGGAGAGAGGTGTGTGTGCGTGGTTTGTGTGTTTTTGTTTGTTGTGTTAGGGGTTTGTTTTTCGAGATGGTACTAAAAATAAAATTCTCAAAACCGACCGAACACCTTGGACCTTTTTTTTGTTACTAACAAAAAAATTGTTATGATAAAAAAAAAATAAAAAAAATAAAAATAAAATAATTAATTAATTAAATAAAATTTTTAAAAAAAACCCAAAAAGATCACCTTGGAAAGGGTTTTTTTTCTAACAAAAAAAATATGATAAAAAAATAAAAAAAAATAATAATATTAAAATAATAATGTCATAAACATAAAATTAAATAAATTTAAAAAAAAAATCAAATACCCATACTCGTCAAATAAAAACAAGAAAAGAAAGAGAAAAGAAAGGAAAAAAACCCAAAAAAAAAAAACAACAAAAACCAGCTAATTTTATAAAGGCTGTGAGAGGGGACAAGAGGAGAGAGAGGAGAAGAGAAAGGGGGAGGAGAGAGGGGGGAGGGAGAAAGGGAGGAAAGGGGGAGGGAGGAGGGGGGAGAGAGAGAGAGAAAGAGAGATGAGAGGAGAGGAGGGAAGGGGAGAGAAAAGGGGGAGAAGAGAGGAGAGAGAGAGAGAGAGGAGAGAGAAGTGTGAGTGGGGAAAAAAAATTAAAAAAGAATGAGAAGAAACCCAAGGGTTAATATGCAGATTTATAAGATAATTAATAACTAATAAGTATTTAAAAAAAAAAGGAAGAGAGAAAGGGGGGGGGTAAAACAAAAAGGAGGGGGAGGAGGAGAGAGAGGAGAGGATAGAGAGAGGGGGAAGAAAAAAAAAAAAAGAAGGAGAAGAAAAAAAAGGGGGAAAAAAGAGAAAAGGGAAAGAAAAAAAAACAACGTTCTACAACATACAGGGGAGGGAAAGGGGGGGGTGGTGGGGTGGAAAAGGCAAATAGGGGGGGAGGAAAGAATTTTTTTAAGGTATGACGGTTTTTTAAATTGTGAAAGATAATGAGTTGAAATTGGGGGTGATTGTTAATTGAGGTTTTTTATGAAACTGGAAGGGAGTTAAGAAGGGGTGATAAATAGAAAAAGAGAAAAGCTATTTGGAAAGGGAAAAGGGGCTTTAAAAAAGGAGGAGGGGGAATTTGGTTTTTAAAGAATGGAAAAGTTCCTTAAAAACTTTAAAAAAGATCCATTTTTAGTGGGCGTAAGGGGAGAATATTTAATTTTTGCTTTTTAAGCTTGGGCTTTTTTTAAAGGACGTTTAGGCCCTTTTAAGATGTAAGTTTATAGTGTTTTTAACGAATCCCAAAGGGGAAACAAGTTTTTGGGTTTGTAAATAAAATTGGGAAAAAGTTTTCCCCTTGAAAAAGGAAATGTTTTTTAGAAAATTTTTTTTGGGGGGAATGATTTTAAGTTTTTAAAAATTTTGTGAACAAACTGAATTTTATATTTTTCCCCTAAAAAATTATGGTTTGTTAATTTTTCCCTTTTTTAATTTGATGGAGGAAAATTTTTGTGGGTTAAGCTTTGACGCTTTTTGTAAAAAAAACATAAACCAAAAGCGTAAAATTTTAAACCCCAAAAATCAATTTTTTCAAAAGTTTTTCTCTCGGGGGGTTATTTATTTTTTCTTCTCTAAACATTTTTTTTCTAATTTTTTGTGTAAAATAAAAATTTTTTCTAGTTTTGGATTTTCTTTGGAAAAAAAAGTTGGGAAAATTTTGTGCGCGCGTGTGTGTTCTTTGTTTTTCTTTTGCCTTTTTGTAGCCTTTGTGTGTGTGGGGTGTGTGTGTGTGTGTGTATGTGTGTTGTGTGTGAGGTGTTGTGCGGTGCGCATGTAGGGGGGGAGCTGTGGGCGTGCACACGCACGCGTGTAGGTTCATTGGGGCACTTCTCTCCGTGGTGTGTGTGTGTGCCGCGCGCGCGCGTTTCTTGTGTGTGTGTTGGCGCGGTGCTTTTGTGTGTATGTTGTGTGTGTGTATGTGCACGTTGCGCGCGCGTGTGATTCTGTGTGTGTGTGTGTGTGTGTGTATGTCTTACAAGGAAAACGGATAACACAAAACAACAAACTAACAAACACAACTAAAAGAGAAAGTACACTCCAACAGCTTCTGATATTTTTTTTTCTTCTTTTTTTAAGATTTATTATTTTATATCGAGGAGAATGGAATAATCACTCTCGTGCTTTTTCACATCCAGTCCCCGTGTATATGCAGTTTTGTTAATTTTGTCATCTGTTTCCATCGGCACGTAATGGCCTACTCTTACGAAAAACGGAACAATACTTAACGTGTGCGCGAGATGTTCTGCGTGCGTTCGCACACGGGGCCTCGGCTGATAATCTCATCCGAAGGACTTTTAGGGGAGAGTGGAGTCTGCACTGATGTTAACTCCAGGGGAAAAGATCCCCTTGAATGGGAATCGAACCCCGGGTTGTCAGATTGCGAGCGCAATGTTCTGACCACTCGGCCATCTCGCTCCCTTGACAGGTCAACATGATGACTTTGATTAGTCACCTAGCTTTTACAGTAGACGACTTGTGTCTTGTCTTGTGTAGACTTAAGCTTTCGAGATACAAAACACAAAGCATTGCTGTATATCCGTTTTAAAGCAACATTAGAATGTTTTTCGTTTTTTTTTTTTTTTTTGGGGGGCGGGGGGTTGAAAAAAGAACCAAACCCAAATGCCCCATCTACTCAATTCTTAAAACACCCCACACACACACACACACACACGCACGCACGCACGCACCACACACGTACGCGCACGACATACTCACACACACGCACTCACACACACACACACACGCGCGCGCGCGCGCGCGCGTGCGAAACACACACACACTGACGAAAAAAAAGCAAGCATTTTGCTTATTCAATGTACCCCTCTGGAATAACAGTTTTACTTGGGCTTCACACACACACACAAACACACACACACACAGACACACGCACACACACCACACACACACACACACACACACACACACACACACTGACGAACAAAAGCAGAATTTTGCTTATTCAATGTACCATCTGGAAATAACAGTTTGACTTGACTTCACACACACACACACCACACACACACACACACACACACACACACACACACACACACACCCCACACACACACTGACGAAAAAAAGCACGTATTTTGCTTATTCAATATACCATCTGGAAATAACAGTATGACTTGACTTCACACACACACACACACACACACTCACACACACACACAAACACACACACACACAAACACATACACACATACTCACACACACACACACACACACACACACACACAGACATTTCACACACACACACACATACACACACACGCAACGACACACACACACACACATACACACACACAAACATACACATACACACACACGCACACTTACACACACACACACACACTCACACACCCCCCCCCCCCCACACACACACAGACACACAGACACACACACACACACACACACACACACACACACACACACACACACCCCCCAAATTGACTCCTGCTAATGTTGGAGGTCGTGTCATACCAGAGTGATTCAATCTCCTGCAAGCTTCTGCCACCCCAGATAATTCTTTATCTCTTTGATAAAAAAGATTGTCTCAAATCATATAATTTAATCAACCTTTCCCCTCTGCTCTCTCTCTCTCTCTCTCTCTCTCTCTTTTCTCATCTCTCTCTCTCTCTCTCTCTC
>CM054160.1:23222276-23227276 GCA_028751875.1 Rapana venosa | reverse complement strand
CAAACATCCACTAAAAGATCCTTTACACAAAATTGTTATCACCAACACAAACTACTGACAGTCCTTGCATTGTCACAAACCAGCACAGGACTAGATATGAAGTTATAAAGCTAAAGGTGTCCCAAAACGAATTGGTTTTCGTAAGGGAGCAAGTGTCAAGCCCCTCAAGCAACTCCCAGGGGCATCAATATGAGGGTGACGCCCATCCTCTCCCTCGCTGCTTTACCTTTCCTGACCCTTCAGAGGCAGGTATCCCATTTACCAGCTGGTAAACTGGGGACTGTACTGAGGCTAAGGTACTCAAACGGTCACCCATTCCACTTGGTAACAACACATCCATACCGCTTCACATTGGCTTGGGGAAAGTGAGTGCTCCGACCACTGAGCTATCCCGTCCCCCCAAGATATAACCATCATCCATCGTCACATCCTCATAATATAATTTATATAGCGCTGTATCTTGCAAATACAAATACCGAAATTTGATTAACTTTGGTCAATAAAACTTCCACTGATAATCAACACCCCCAAACACAACAAGAAACAAACAAAAAAAAAGCCCCCTAAACATTATCAAAAAGCCCACTTTCAATAAACAACTCCCTTCAACGATCTCAAACCTCTGCAGCTCGAATAGTCCTCAGAAAGACAATAAAAAATCTGAGCACATTCTCCTCTCTTGCGATCTCTCTACTGCTGCCTTGCCACAGAGAGTTAACTATACGGATCGTAACCTCTGTTACAAATGCCTCCACAATACAGCGTGCTCTTACCTCTGTGAAATGTCTTCACCTGTACACTAGTAGTAGTAATAGTAGTAGAAGTTATACAGCAGTATAGTAGCAGTATGAAGTAGTAGTATTAGTAGTATAGTAGTAGTAGACGTAGTAGTACAGGGTAAAAAAACGCAGAAGATAACGTCGGCAAAAAAATCCTTTTAGAAGCAAAATAATAATAATAAAAATATAATAATAATATAATGATATATAATTTATAGAGCGACAGGCTTGATCTTGTAAAAAACAACAAATCGAAGCGCTTGCACTCAATCATTTACAGCATGCAACTTCTCCAATTAAACTTAAATTAACAACAGCTTTCAAAACCATAGCGCGCGCACGATGCACGCAAGCACGCACACCACAAAGCCGCACGCACACACACACACACACACACACACACACACACACACACAAACACACACACACACACACACACACAACACTCGAAACCAACACCTTAGAAGGTGAAAGATCTGTTGAAAAATTAAGGTGAACAATATGTTGGGGGAAAGTCTCATGGAAAAAAAGTGTGTTTTGGGCTGGATATGAAGGTACAAGTGAATGGCTTTTGGCGAAGTTGAAAGAGGGAGGTCATTCCAGGTGGATGGACCAAAACAAGCGAAGGAGCGACGTCAACAGTGGTTAGTTTGAATCTGGGTGTTCGAATCACAAATATCTGCGGCTTGAACGAAGGGAACGGGATGGAGTGAACAGATGAAGACCAGTTACAGAGATAAGAGGGTGCAGATTTGTGGAGACATTTGAAAACAGAGGGTATATATTTATATACTCCAGTCTTTTGTGAGACGCAGCCAGTGAAGAGATCGCAGAAGAGGAGTGATGTGTTCAGTAATTTTTCTTTCTAGGACCAGTCCGACTGCAGAGTTTTGTATGCGTGAAGAGGTTGATAGATGATGCAGGTAAAAAAAGGTGAAATGGTAAAGGAGTCCCCAAAACCTATAAAGTCGTAAGGGGAGCAGACGTCAGAGACTCACTTCTCTAGTGCCACGCATATTGAGGGCGGCGCCCAATCTCCTCTCCCTCGCTGCTTTACCTTCCCTGACCCTAAAGAGGGCAGGTACCCATTTACAGCTGGGTGAACTGGGAAAACTGTACTGAAGCCAAGGCGCGCAAACGGTCACCCATCCAACTGGTAATCACGCTCGACGCTGCTTAACTTGGCTGGGGGAAAGCGAGTGCTCCGACCACTGAGCTATCCCGTCCCCTGGTAGGCCAGCCAAAAGAGAATTACAGTAGTCTAAACGTGAAAGAATGAGAGATGTGACAAGCTTGGAAGTTGCATCAGTGAACAGATACTTGCGAATCGCGCTTATGCGCCGTAATTGATAGTAGCAAGACTGGCAGGTCTGGGTGATGACTTTTTTCATAGAGAGTGTGTTGTTAAGAACTACTCCTAAATACTTCACAGAGTTGGACAAAGGAACTGACGTATTGCCGAATTCTATTGACGTTTTTGCGATAGAGGAAAGTTTATGTTGGGTCCTATGAGCATGGCTTCGGTTTTATCGGCATTAAGTTTGTAACTTGTTCTGAGTCATCCAGTTTTGAATGTCTTGAAGGCAGTAGGACATGTTTGTCAAGAGGGAAGGCAAGTTTTCAACAGTATCACTGCACTGAAGCTGAGTATCATCGGCATAGAAATGATGATCAATATGATGGTTGTTTATTATATGTGAGAGTGGAGCAGTGTAGAGAGTAAAGAAAACAGGGCCCAGGACTGATCCCTGTGGGACTCCACATTCCATTATGACTGGTTTTGATTGAATTTTGTTTACAAACTTTCTGGAACCTTTCTGTGAGGTATGAAGTAAACCAGGTGAGGGCTGTGCCGTTAATACCAAACGTATTTTGGAGGTGAGAAAGAAGAATTGAGTGATCTATGGTATCAAAGGCTGCAGATAAGTCAAGAAGAGTGAGGAGGGAGATTGTTCCTGCATCAGAAGCAAGTAGAAGTGATTAAGTGTGGACTGGGGGGTTTTCGGTGCTGTGGTTTGGGGGCGATAGGCAGATTGAAAGTGGGAAGGGGACATTGAATAAAGGGGGACTGTTAAGCTGTTTGAAAAAGCTTTTTTAGTACTTTAGAGACAAAGAGTAAGTTGAGACAGGCCATGATTCTTAGAATTTGGGGATCAAGGTCGTGCTTTTTCAGTAGGGTGTGACATTGCTTTTTAAGAGCTGATGAAAATATCCTGACAAAGAATGAGTTTACTATTTTAGTGTAATAGGTACAAGTTTTGGAATGCATTGTGAGAAAACGGGAGCGGTTGGGTCAAGGGGCGCATGATTTTATAGCATTTCTTTCAGAATTTTCGATTTTTTTTCACTTGTGGGATGGGAAGGAAAAAAGGGGGATGCCAGTGAACTTGGGGGTCGGAGGCGCAGGTGGAAGTGAGTTGATCCATCTGGAGCGATGTTTCGAACTTTGTCTGAGAAGAAGGGAGAAAAAATTTGGATGGAAGTTCAGACAGGGTGTGGGTGTTAGGCAATAAGTTTTTTTTGCAGACCAAGGAGATTTGAGGGGAGGGGAAAAAAATATTTTATGGATGTAGCACAAAAACTTGGGAAGAGTTAGTCTGTCTTTGGAATGGATTTTAAAAGTTTGACTTTGTTTATTTTTTTTCGGAAAAGTGTTTTTGATTTCGGTTTTTGACTTCCGCCAATGCCTTCAATTGCCCGGCGTTTTTCCTTCGCTATCAAGATGTTTGGGTATACCATGGCCACGGGTCTATCAGGGGGAGATGGGCAGTAGGAGGTGGGATGCTCTCAAGATTTGGGGGGAGATAGTGTAAAAGTGATCAAAGGTCGTGTGGTCAGGGTTTGTGAAAAAGTTCGGAACTTGTGGGAGAAAATATGAATGTCTAAGGGCCTTAAAAATTGCAGGGGTAAAATATTTCTTTTTCGACAGGGGTTTTTTGGTGTTAAGATGGAAAGAATGGCGGGAAAGATCAGAATTATTCATCAAACAGAAAAAGATGTGACAAGATTGAATGAAGCATTATAATCAGCTTTTCAAAAATGGCCCGATCTGTGCGTTGCTTCGTTTTACCCGTTGAGAGGAGAATTGGGTTTGGGAAAAGAAAGAGAAAGACGTTTCATCAAAAAAAACAAAAAAACAACAACAAAAAAACCCAAAAACTACAAAACCAAAAAAAAAGGAGCTGGGATCTAAATGTGGAAGAGTATCAAAAAATAAGTCCCCGTTATTTTTCCAGACGACATCACAAAAAAAGCTCGCATCACCCATCATCCTTTTCGTACGCTAAGGGAAGAGCATCGAAAAGTGTTACTAACGAAAAATTATGTGCGTTTGCTGCCTTGGTTTCAGCACAAATAAACCCCCCCACCCTCCCCCCCCCCCACCCCCCTCCACCACCCCCACCCCAAAAACACACTCCACACGCACACACACCAACACAAAACCCCCCACTTTAATCAGCTGTAAAAGGGTACCGCCCCTTTTTAGGGTCAAGGAAAGGGAAAAACAGCCCGGGGGAGAGTTAGGGAGATGGGCGCCGCCCTCAATATGTGGCCTTCGGGGGGGGGGGGGGGGGGGGGGAAGAGAAAAAAGCTGAGGTTTTGACATCTCGCTCCCTAAATCCCACTTAGGTTACAGAAAGCGTGTACCTTTACTCTGGCTGCGTCCATGATAAAGAATCGTGCTTTTTACTAATACTCTCTCGCCCTCGTTTGAGACCGCTGGACGCAGTGATTTGTTTTTGTTGTGGGGACAGGGGATTTTGGAGCTGTCCGTCTTTCTGTTTGGGAATTGCTAGCGAAGTGTGATCCCTTTCGTTCTGTGAAGGGACGTTGGTTGCATCATTTGTCAGGGGGGTTTATGTGGTTTTAGGGTTGCTTTAAAAACGATGATTTGCAAATTAAAAGACCCTCCACAGACCCCCACCTGCCCATACAGAGGCCCGCCCACCCCAAACCTGCGTTCAGCACACCTAATATACACATACACAAAATACACACACACAAAAAGCACAATTACCCACACTTTTACCACCAAACACACAATTCACACCACACACACAACCCACCAAAACACATTTACACACAATCAGAACACATATGCACAACAAAAACACACTTTTTCACACACAAACACACACATGCACCACCCATACACACATGCATACACGTGCACACACACAAACAACAAAAAATGCACACCAAACCAAAAACACACATTGC
>CM054160.1:23215141-23221776 GCA_028751875.1 Rapana venosa | reverse complement strand
ATCTCCCCCTTAAAATTGAGGCAAGCGTTTTATTTGTTTTTTTTTCAAATTTCACCCCCTTACTACCCCGGTCGGGACGAAAGTTGGGGTACCCCACGGACGCTGCAGGGACCGCCAAATGGTTTGTTGGGGGTGTTTCAGGGGGGTTTGTACGTGAACCGGCCCTCCCTTTATGTTGGGGAAACCCCTTTGGTGGGGGCCCCGCCTCCTTGTCCCCTTTCCCCCATCCCAGGGGGACGCTTGGGGCAGGTGTTAAGCTTGTTGTGTGGGCCAAAAACCCCTTCATTTCCTCCCTTTTTCTGTATTGCAAAGGTTTTTTTTGCCAAACCAGCTCGTTGCTGCCAAGTATATTGGGGCGGCTGAGGGATTTGGAACCGTGAGGCCTTCCCCTCAAAGGTTAATGGGGTTCTAAAATCGGTAAGTGTCCAGCTTTTACACTTACAAAGAATGGGTGGACGGGCCCCTTGGGGAGTTGACCTTAGTGTGGGGTTTTTTTTGTGGGTTTCCCACACTTTCCCCCTTAGCATGGGGGGAGTGCCACACAAGTTGATCTTCACCTCTTTTTTGCTCGTGCCTTTTTAGTTGCTGCTCCGGAGGGGTTCCCTCCTCTTTATGCCGCCTCCTTTTTGTGGGGGGATGGTCGGTGTGGGACGTTTACTAGGGTCTTTTCTTTCCGTGCGTTTCCCCTACCGTCATTGGCTATGTTTTCCGGCTGGTGTGGTCCTGGAGTTCTTTTTCATGGGCCCGAGATAAAAACGGCCCGCGAATCGGGTTTTCAGACTGGCCTTCCTCCATTTATTGTGGTTTGAAGTAAGGAGGGGCCCCTGTTTATGTTTTCCCGGGAAAACGTGAAAAGAACGGGGATAGCGCACCTTGTCGAACCCAATGAAATTCGGAAAACCCCGATTTCTCACCCGAGGGCGCATGGGGACTGTCATACACGCTGGGTGACTTGAACAGGGGCCTCGTCGAAGCTTCCCTGCTTGCCACAGGCTTCTTGCCCACACTCGGTCGAAGGCCTTTTTGAAGTAAAAGAATTTTGAGAGCAAAAAAGATGTTGGAGATGCTTTATATTAATGGGGGGAAAAATTGTGAAGGTTTTGACTTTGAATCCGCCGTTCTTCGATAGGAAATTTTTTTTTGGTGGTTTAGTCTTTCAAGGGAATCGAGATAATTTTTTGGAGGCTTTTCAAGTTGTTTGTAATTTTGGCACTTCTTCAGGGGTTTCCCCTTTTTTGGAAGTGGGGAATTGATGGGTTGGGGCCCCTTTCGCCACTCTTTGCTGGGCAAGCCTTTGGGAGATGATTGTTTAATGCCCTTTTACCTGGGCCCTTTGTTTTGAAGAGCCACCGGTGTTGTCTCCCGGGGTTTTCCCCCCCTTCAGGTTTATTGCTTTTCTACCCTTTTCAACCCTGGGGCTTTCGGTCTATGGTTGGATCTTGCTGTGAAGTTTTTTTCGGAACGCCCTTATTTAGTTTCACAGGTCCTTTAATATTCTGTCCTCTCTTTTGATTGGCGCCTTGTAAGGCTAACCCCTCTTGTCTCAATTTAAGGGTTTTTGGTTGGGGTTTGGTAGTACCTTAGGGGCTGGGGAGCCCTTTGCGGTCCCCCTTTCCTTTTCCTTTTAACCGGGCTTGTTCGACCCAGTTCCCCCCCGGCTCAGTCATCTTTTTTCTAGCCCCGGGGTTTATACCTCGGCCGTTTTGGGGTTTTTTTTCTTCACTGTTAGCTCTTAGTTGGGCGCCAGGTCCCGGGGTATGTTGGTAACCCAGGTTTGGGTTTTTTTTCCCCTTTTCCCCGGACCCACGTGCTCCTGAAAGGGCTTGTGAATCTAGTGAGGGGTTTTTAATGTCACTTTGGAGGAAAACAATGCGCAAATTTTGCCCCCATCTGGTTTTAAAGATTTTACGACTTGGGGTCCTTTAGCTTTTCCATGTTGAGCAAAAAGGGAAATTTCCCTTCTGGGGTTTTTTGGCTTTAGTTGAGTAGGCTTGGACCATTCTGGCATGCCAAAATCAGGCCCGGGGAAACTTCTTTCTGGGTTGTTTATGCTCGATTTAACGTTTTGGGGGCCAAATGAGTCAAGGTTAAATTTTCTTTCCCTTGGTGATGCCACGTGTTCTTCTGAGTCTGTGGGGGGAAAAAGGGGTTGGGGCGTAAGATTTTGGGGTGGGAATTCCAAAAATGAGACTATATTTGTTTCGCCAGCCAAAACGGCCCCCTGTCCCCGGGCCCTTGGTCATAAAACGTAGGTTGTTTATTCCGTCGCCGGTCACGAGAAAGTTTTTGGGTTTTTTTTGATGGCGCTCTAAAATTTCTAGAAACACTCGAGCTTACATGTTGGATTTGGGCAATTTCTTTATGTGGGCATTTGTGTGGTTTTGCTGGAAAGATGGAGACGTTGCTTGAGAGGGGGGACAGGATGACACTGTTTCCCCTTTTTTGTTAAAAAATTAACTCCGTGTTGGGTTTGGGGTCGTCGCCTTACCAAGTTTGGGGGCTTCTTCTGTATTTTTTCGCCCAATCCACCCCAAAGGATTTGGCCCTTCCCGATTCCCCGAAACTTTTTAAATTAGGTTATTTGGAGCTTCCCGGGAAGGGACGGATTTCCCTTCCAATGATGGTCCTTTTTGTAGTTTACGCTTTTTGTTGCGCCCCGGGCTTTTTTTACCTCCACCTGGAACGCTCCAAGGAAGGGGGGGTTGGGTTTTTCCCGGGCCTCAACCCATCCGGCTGTCTTCCTTGCAGGGGGTTCCCTTAGGGGTTTCGGGGGGGGTGATTTGGGGGCGGGCCCTCCCTTGGGTAGTAATTTCCTTCTATGGGAACCGGGGCCCATACCCTGTCCAGTGGGGAATCCCGACCCAAAATCCCCCCCTTTGGGGCAAAAGGGGGTCTCAAAATTTTGCCCTTTTCCCTTTTTTATTTTTTTTTTATTTTTTTATTTTTTTTTTAATTTTTTATTTTTTTCATTTTTTTTTATTTTATTATTATTTTAAATTAAATTTTTATATACCTAAAACCTTAACGGGGTCCTTTTCCCCCTTTTTTTTTTTACCCTTCCAAAAGGGCCGTTTTTTCCCTCTCCTCTAAAATTTGGTGTTGCCTCCCCCTTATTATAGAACCAAAAATGGTACTTTTTCCCCTTTAAAAACACTTTCCTATTAAAGGGGGTTTTCCCTTTTCTTTACCTTAAACCTTAAAGGGCCTTTCCCCTTTTTTTTTTATTAAAAACTTTTCGTGTCCTTCCTTTCTTTTTTAATCCTCATCCCTAAAACCCTTTTCCCTTTTTTCCCCCCCCATTTCCCGGGTCCTTTCCCCTTCTTCTATTGGTATCCTGAGGGGCTGATGACTCTGAACAATGACACTAAACAAATTTTTGCAAAAATCTTTTTTATGTTTTGCCATTGTATGAAAATTGGGGCTTTAACAACATTGGAAACACCGGGGATAGATGCTGTTTCTTCAACAAGTTTTTAAGTCACGGGGTACCCGAAGAAATTATGTAAGAATGGAGTCTTTGTTTCCAGCATTTGTTTAACATAGCGCGAAATTATTTTAAAATTGGGGGGGCTATTTGTTTTTTTTTAAGGAGAATGAAGACAATCTCAGGGTCGGGGATAGCCTGGTGTTGAGAGATTATTCGGATCTACTGACCGGGTTCCACTTCTTTCAAGAGAATATCCCCAGGGTTAGCGTCAGTGTCCGACTCCACTCCGCCCAATGTACTTCGGATGAGACTATAAACCAGGTCCTCGTCCCCGTGTGCGAACAGCACGCAGAAACGTCTTGCCATACGTTTTAAAACCCTTTCCGCTTTTCGGAAGAATAGGCCATTGTGTGTCGGCGGCACAGATGACAACATTTACAAAACTGCATACACCGGGGAACAAGATGAAAAAAATCAACGAAGCGCTTATTCCCTATTTTCTTCAAAATTCAAGAAGAGAAAAGAAAGAAAGAAATCGCAGAAAGGAAGAAAGACAGAAAGAAAGAAAGACTGAAAGAAATACAGCATTAAACTGAATATGATTGTTGCCCTGTTCTTTTGCAGGTGAAAATATCTCGTGCACAGCGAATGATGAGATTACAGTTGAAATTGGCGACGATCTGACTTTAACCTGCCAAGTACCTGTGAATATCCTGGAATGGACGCTTGTGCATCGTAATGAAAGTCGTACGCTCTTTATCTGTAACTTCAATCTTAGGCAGTGTGAAATCAGAGGCCTCAAGCTGTCGCTAAAAAAGAACTTTACAGTGTCGGCATACAATAACAGCACATTAACACTCACCATAACACCAGCGGTACGATTAAAAGTACAGAATGTAAGGTGTCGGGGATATCAAGGCCAACAATTTTATAGCAACAGTGCCTGTTTCTTCTCTATCCCAGGTGAGAACATTAAGTGTATTGTGGTGTAGTGCAGTGTAAAATATCGCAATATTGTTTGTTTGTTTGTTTGTTTTGTTTTGTTTAATGTTTTGTCACCACTTGGTGGTTTGGTCACCACAGCACTTATACACACCTCCTCTCTCTCTTGTATATATATAGTAAATAAAGTATATATATATATATATAATATATATATATATATATATATATATATATATATATAAATAATATATAGTTTATGTAGTTATAAGGTAATGTAGTGTATATATATATAATATATATAAAGATATATATATATATATATATATATATATATACATATATATATATATATAAATAATATATATATATATAGTAGTGGTATTTGTAGTATATATATAATATATAATATAATATATCTATATATATATACATTGATACATACACACATTCATGTATACATGTATATGTGTATATAATATATACATGCATATATCCACAATCAATTACAGTAAAACGTTTTAGTATGAGAAAAAATTAAGTTCAGCAACTGATTATAATGATTTTCCGGAGTCATATAAAACTTCATGAACAGCATTTAATTAATTTGTATGACTATCTAAATAGGTCCTTATGTACATGTCAAGAAGAACTGGAATCAAACAACACATGGGGTGGGATTGAAAGGGGTCTAGAACAACAGCCAGTTATATATTACAAATTTAGTGTCCCATCATTAATCTCCTTTTTTGTTTTAAATCTCTATTTTTTTCCTGAGCAAGAAATATTTCAAACTGCTTCGTCATTTTGAGATTTAAGACATTTATAATTTTGGAATGTATTTCATATGACACATAGCAAGATTGGAATCAAAACGCTTCAGTACTGCATTCAAGGCAACCCTGCTTTGCCAAAGAATCAACCAGCACATTCACTAGGTTTGCGCGAATAAAGGGATCCAGCAAAAAGTTCTTCGATGCTTCCCTGCTTGCAAAACGATGTATCAGGAATTACTTTAAATCCAATTATAATTCCTTATTTTTCCCCTGCCATGTCTTCAGTCCATTCATGCCGGCCCTTGAGTCAACGCCATATAATTGGCAGACATCAACAGAAGGTCTCAGACAGCAAGTTCAAGGCCAACAGTATTGCAAATATTCAAGTAAACCAACGGACATTGCAATAATGTGTGTTGACGTGGATTACATGACGATATGATGATCGTGGGTAGGTGTGAGCAAACAAGATTACAGTTTTAATTACAGTGTATTGCATTGCTTAAAAATTGCGTTGTATAAGGATAGTAGTGTAATAGTGTAGTGTAGTGTATTGTAGTGTAGTGTGGTGGTAGTTTAGTTGAAGTATAGTGAAGTTTAGTCCTAGTGTGGTGTAGTAAAGAGTATGAAGTGTGTGTAGTGAATGTATTGTAATGAAGTGTAAGGTGTAAGTATAGTGTAGTGTTGTGCGGTGTAGTAAAGTGAAGTGAATTGAATGAAGTGAATTTAAGTATAGATGTAGTGTTTGTGCGTGTAGTAAAGTGAAGTGTATTGTACTTTAGACTAGTAAAGTGTATATTAGTTGTAGCATAGTGCGATGTAGTGGTATGTGGTGTAGTAAAGCGTAGGAATGTGGTGTAGTAAAGCGTATGTATGTGTGTAGTGAAGTGTAGTGAAAGTATGGGAGTGTATTCCTAGTATAGTGCAGTGTATATAGTGGTAGTAAAGTGTAGTGTATTGTAGTTTATTGAAGGTAGTGGTGCATTGTGGTGTATGTAGTGGTATAGGTGCATTGTAGTGTAGTGTAGTTCAGTGTAGATGTAGTGTAGTTAGTGTAGAGTAGTGGGTAGTGATGTAATAGTGTAAGATTCAGTGCAGTGCGTTGCAGTGCGGTGCAGTGTAGTGTAGTACATTATAGTAAAAATGTTGGTGTAGAGTAATGTAGTGCAGTTTAATGTATTCTGCATAGTAATGTTTTGGCAGTGCAGTGGTGTGTAAACTTGAGATGTAGTAATGTGTCGTGTAGTGAGTGCGATGTAGTGTAGTGTAGTTGACGAATTGGAGTGGGTGCGTATAGTGATAAAGTAGTGTTAATCCAAACCAGTTCAGTGAAATGGCAGTATACTTAGTGAAGTGCAATGAAGTGTAGGCAGTTTAGTAAAGTGCAGTGTAGTTTAGTAGAGTGTAGTATAATTGTAGTGTGTTGTAGTCGAGTGGTAGTGTGGTGTTGCGTGGATGTGTGTTGAGGTTTATTGCGGTCTAGTGTAGTG
>CM054160.1:23195141-23210141 GCA_028751875.1 Rapana venosa | reverse complement strand
GGGTGCCCAGTGAGGATTTGGATAGCCTAACCTTGTAAAATGTTATGTAAATAACATGCATGCTTACTTTCTGAGGTTACGTAGATGTCTGTTTGAAAAGGTTAATGAGGACACATAGAGTCAAAGACATTTCTTATCTTAAGACTCGGACAGACATTTTAAGCTTGATCTTTTTGACATTCAGTAAAGACAGAAACAGACTCACACACCACAACACAAACACACAACACCACACACGCGCACATACACACACACACACCACACACACACACACACACACACACGACATTCACACACCACACACCACACAGCACACACACACACACACACACACCCAGTGTTTCCCGGTGGGAACAGCTGACATAAATTTACAAACCGCACACACACACGGAGGACTGGATGTAAAAAGGCACTAAGTGTTTATTCCCATATCCTCGATAGAAAAGAATAAATAAAAAAAAAAAATAAAAATAGTCACACATCACAACACACTTACACACACACCACACACAACACACACAAACACACACACACACACACACACACACACACACACACACACACACCCACACACCAACACTGCTGAGACAGCATGCTGGAAAATGTTAGGGGAAAACAAATACATGCTGGAAACTCCTTTCTGTAATCCCTCTTTTTCATACCTTAGACATACTATTTGTTTCCACTTTGTAAGTCACAAATGGACCCTATTAAAAATAATCTGTTATTTTCACAGGACTTAAACTGAAATGCATTCTGGCAAAATTGCTAAAGTGTATACTGCATATATGGCAAAGCAATTTCAAATATTCAACATTCTTTTCGAATGTCAGTTTTTTGAAACTACATCTTTGTGATCATTTATGAAAATTCCTGGAAAGGTTTCTAGTAACAATATATTGCTATGTGAAATCGCGTTGCGTTAAAGGCAGTGTCCCATTAGCAATCCCTGGAGCATAACTATCGGTGTCCATTCACAGACTACCTTTCTAGGATAGACATTTGCCCTCTGTCTCTATCTCGAACAGTTGTAGTTAGTTTTCAATAGTTTGATTAATATAATAGTTTTCTCCATTGTTTTACGTGAATGTTGACTACATTGGTATGGTAGTAAGTTGTACAGTTCCATTGTTACATTACTTTCCTATAGTTCCAATACCTATCCTCTCTTTATTGTCCTAATATCACTTTGTGTGAACAGACTAAAATCGATGAAACAACTGTTTGACAGATGGGTGAGGTGAAGCTCCCTGAAATTTTAAAGATAGGTGTCACATACACATACACAAACCCACACATTCGCGTTGGGCATAATGACGTAGACATCAAGGCAGCGCTTGATTGGTTGCAGAACGTCCAGTGGTCCCTTTGAGGAAGAACAGGAGCAGTTGTAACAAAACACTTCTCGTAGGACAATGCCGTCCAGCGCCTGGGTTTATCACAGTCTCTTTGATTAAACCAATGACGCGGGGCAACAGCAAAAGTGGAGAGGCTGTATGACCAGTGGCTTTTCCACTCATGAATTCCACTTTACAGCTTATTCTTTAGTGATCGACTATGACTCTCTGACTAGAGGCTGACTTGCCACAGCCCTTTATGTGCTGCAGCTCTGGGGCTAGTTGGCCTTTGGAGAACATCTCCAACGCTGATTGTCTTATGCCCACTTGGCCGAGAGATGGGGGATGTACTGTGGACAAGGCATTCCTTACTATACACAAATTTCTGCCCAAGTCTTCCGAACAGCAGCTGCACCGCGTATGCTTACATACCGCTGCTGTTTGGAGGTTTATCGTCAGACACGATGGACATAAATACGTTGGACATGACATTTCCAATCTGCTTATGTGCTTATAGATATAGTTTCCACTTGGTAAGGGTTAGTTTGTTTTTGTTGCTGCTGCTTTCGTTACTGCTACTGATGATAAATAATAATATTAAGGATGATGGATGATGATGATGATGATGATGATGAATGATGGAGGACGATGAATTGAGATGATGATGATGATGTTGATGACGACGACGACGACGACGACAATGGTGGCAGTTGCGGTGTGCGGGCTGGAAGTGACGGCAATGACGATCACGAAATACAAAAACGATGATGCTGCTACTACAGAGAGTTTCCTGTTTCTGATTCTGACGACCTACCGTTCGTGCGTTGACTTTTTAACAGAGGCTGTAGACTAAAATCAACGACACGTAGGCTTCTGCTGAATGTTTTTACCGTCAGCACCCAACGAACACTATCGCTGTCATATTAGCAAAAAACATGATTTATTTATATCACCTGTCTTTACAGTCGCACCGTTTCCACCTTTTTTTTTTATATTACAGTCCGCCCAAACAACAATTCGTTTACAACTTAACACATACTGGTATTATCTGACTTACTGTCAGCCCACAGAAATAAACATATTTCTTTCACAATAATGTAGCATAGTGGAATATTGTCATTTACCACATCAGTGCAGTGTGCACTGTTGTTATTGTTATGTTTTTTTACAAACACATAATCTAACAAATTATTTGGTTATAGTCGCACAGAAAACTTTTCTTTTCTTTTTGTAGTCAACAGTGTGACACATTTCCTTTTAATATCAGCACGCGACGAACCATTCTTCTTGAAATAGTATGTAATGATGTATAAATGATATGTATGTATGTATGTATTATGTAGTATGTATATATGATGTGGGAGCACGGTGCGTATACATTACGGTATAGTATAGAAAGGTAAAGTATAGTAAGTATAGTAAAGAATTGTATAGTATTTGTATCGTATAGTCATCGTATGAGTATAGACGAATAGTATAGTATAGTATAGTAAAGTATAGTAATAGTAAGTATAAGATAGTGCAATATATATAGTATAGTACCGTATCGTATCGTTCGTAACGTATCGTATCGTGTTGTATAATAAAGTATAATATAGTATAATATATATATAGGTATAGTATAGTATATAGTGTACAATACTAAAGTATAGTATAGTAATTAATATAATAAGTATAGTATAGTATAGTATACATAGTATAGTAACTATATATATTATACTATAGTATAGCAACAACAAAACGTCGTTGCATCCTCTCATTCTTTCACTCTAAACTATTGCAAATCACTTTCGGCTGGTCTGCAGCATCTCTATCCGCTCCCTTCAAACGTATTCAAAACTCTGCAGCTCGACTAGTCCTCCAGAAAAAAAAAAAATCTGAGCACATTAACCCTCTCCTTGCGATCTCTCCACTGACTGCCTGTGCACAAAGAATAAACTATAAGATCAGTACTCTCGTTTCAAATGTTCCACACAAAACATCACCCCTCTTACCTCTGTGAATGTCTCCATCTATTCACCCATTCTCGTTTTTCCCTTCGCTCTGCTGAAGAATTTCCTTGTGCTTTACAAAACCCCTAGATTCAACCAGGCCACTGTTGCCCGTCGCTCTTTATCTGTTTACAGGTCCCATCGTTTGGAATGGCCTCCCTATCTCTCTCGCCAAAGACTTCTTGTGACTCTTTTTAAATCAGGACTCAAGACATATTTCGTTTTAAACCTAAGAATTTCTCTCTTGTTTCATTTTCCATAGCTATCCCTGCTTATCAACAGCCAAGATTCCATCACCCTGCCAAAGTGTATAACGTGTGTGTGGGTGTGTGTGTGTGTGGTGTGGTGTGTTTGTGTGTTGTGTGTGTGTGTGTGTGTGTGTGTGTGTTGTGTTGGTGGTGTGTGTGTGTGTGTGTTGTGTGGTGAGGTGTGCATTTGGACTTGTTAGAACCAATACATGCTATGGTTTGCATGACTGTGTAAGAAAGAGTTGAGTGCAAGCGCATTGATTTGTCTGTGCAAATACGCGCTATATAAATTCATTTATGTTATTATTTATATTATATCATCAACATCATCATCATTATTATTATTATTATTAATTATTATTATATATTATTATTATTATTATTATTATAATTATCAATAATTATTATTATTATTATTAATATTGTTGATGTTATTAATATTATTATTATTATTATTATTATATTATCTTATTATTATTTATTATTATTATATTATAATTATTAATATTATTATTATTATTAATTATTGAATATTATTATTATTATTATTATAGTATCGTATAGTATAGTATAGTATAGTAAAGTATAATATAGTATATATAGTATAGTATAGTATAGTATAGTATAGTATAGTATAGTATAGTAAAGTAAAGTATATATAGTAAGTATAGTAATAGTATCGTATCGTATCGTATCGTATCGTATCGTATCGTATCTATAGTATAGTATAGAATAGTCATAAGTATAGTATAGTATAGGTAAGTCTAGTATAGTATAGTAAAGTATATAAAGTATTATAAATATAGTATAGTATAGTATAGTATAGTATAGTATAGTATAGTTTAGTATAGTAAAGTATAGTATAGTATAGGTAAGTATAGTGTAGTACAGTACAGTAACAGTATGTTATGGTATAGTATGGCAAGGGCACTGGCATGGCATGGTATGGTATGGTAATGGTATAGTAAGTATAATACAATATAGTATAGTGCAGTCAGTACCAAACTATACTGTATTGTGTTGTAATTATAGCCTACCATAGCAACAGCAAAGCATAGCATAGCATAGTATAGTATAGTCTAGTGTAGTATAGTAAGTATAGTATAGTAATAGTATAGTTAGGTAAATAAGTATATATAGTATAGTATAGTATAGTATAGTGTAGTATAGTAAAAGTATAGTATTAAGTATAGTATAGTATATTATAGAATAAATAGTATAGTAAAAGTAATAGTATATATATTAGTATAGCGTAGTATAGTATAAGCATACCAAGCATAGCATAGCAAAGCACACAGCATAGCATAGTGTTCATAATGGCTAGAAAGGTAAACAAAAAAGAAAAGAAACCCACAAGTAAGTCCAATTAACATCCTCTGTACGTTTTCACTACACCACGTATACCTCAGGGAGGGTTGTTATTCAACGCGCAAACCCAAAGACACTAGCTAACACCCTATTGGGGATAATGAATGTACCAGCATGAAGAACAACAAACATCTATCTAGTCTAGACCATTTGTTTCTCTACAGCGTAACCGATAACGAACGTCAGCAAGCCAACAAGCCAAGACCAGCTTAAGACATTGCTCCGAACTGTTCCCCAATGTCTACGAGTTGATCAGTTTTTTAACTCCTGTTTCAACTGAGACCAAGGAACCAGAAAATGACCGCAATCAGCGAATGATGAGGACTGAACAAACAGCTTCTGGAGGGTCCCCATTGACTGCCGACTTCATCATTTTTTTTCTTTTTTGTTTGTTCGTTGTTTTTTCCCTAACACCAGAACCGGAAACTGACGTCAGCAGCTAAGAACGGTCTAGAATAACTTTAAATTAAAACAACAACAACATCAACAACAACAACAACAACAAACTGCTCAAATGTTCCCTGAAATGTTTGCTAACAGAGTGACTCTGTAAATATCTGTCCAGTTTCCAGGAAGCTCTTGTTTACAATAAAAACAAACAACAACACCAAAATAACAGTTGTTGGGCAATAAGCAACCAGAAAGCGATTCACATAGCAATATATTGTTGCTGAAAACCTTATCCAAGGAACTGTCATGACTCAGGAAGACGTTATTTCCAAAGCAAAAAAAAAGTTGCTGGTTGGGGACTAGAGTTTTTTAAGGGTTAATATTTGTTTGGGTTTTTTGTTTTCATATGCGCGTTTGGACTGTTTCTCATTTTCGTCTTCTGTATGTGATGGTTAGAATACTACTGTTCGTGGGTTTGTGTTTTTATTTGTTTGTTGTTGTTGTTGGGGATTTTTTTTTGGGGGGGGTGGTTGGGGCAACTAATCCCAGCTTTAAATGTCATTTTGTATTAGAAATTTAAAGTCTGTGCAAAGGTAACTGGGGAATACTATATTTTCTTGTACAAACCTTATCTTGTATTCAAAATAGGATACTTATCTAACTAGTACTTTTCGTTGAGTGCATTACTTTTTTTCTCCTAATCCAGTCAGTGATCAAGGCTTCACTAACATTGTTCAGTCAGTAGGCTAGCCACCATTATTTTACACTCTGAACTTGTGTATGTGTGTGTGTGTGTGTGTGTGTGTGTGTGTGTGTGAGTTGTGTGTGTGATGTGTGTGAGTATGAGTGTGTGGGTGTGTGGGTGTTTAATTCTTTGTTTATCGAGGATAAAGGTATAAGCACTTATGGGCCTTTTTACATCCAGTCCCCGTGTTATGCAGTTTAATAAATAATCGTGTCCTCTTTCCCACCGGCGCACGATGGCCTACTCTTACGAAAATCGAACAGGATTTTAAACGTGTGCGCAAGATGTTCTGCGTGCGTTCGCACACGGCCATCGGTTTATAGAGTCTCATCCTAAGACTTTTCGGGAGAGTGGAGTCTGCACATGATGTTAACTTCCCTGGGAAAGATATCCCCTTGAACATGGAATCGAACCCGGGTCGTCCAATTGCCAGCGCCATGTTCTAACCACAAGCTTCCCGCCCACACTATGCTATGGTGCGATGCAATGTGTGTTTTACGCATCATTTCCTTGTGTTTTCTCTCATACCAAACATTAATACAGTTATGATCGTAGTAACGCAAAGCGGCATGCAGAGTTGTAGGGAAACAGAACACATAAACCTTCGGTGTATCCTTTAAAGAACGTCAGATAAATTATCTATGCAAATCTTCTTCACGTGTTTCGATCTGTTTAGAACCGGATTTGATGTGTGGCTGCTATGTTGTTTCCTTATTTGATAAATTTGTGCTTAGTTTTCAACAGCTTTTGAACTAGGCGAATGTGTTTTTTAAACCAATATTTTCTTTTTAACCTGTCTTTTGATAGACTTTGCTGAAACCAAATGCTAACTAGCTTGAATTGTGTAAGCTTTAATACAAACTTCTGAATAATTATGTTCCTTATGAGATCTTCTCAGTTTAAATAACCAAAAATATAAGTGTGTGCTTTCATTCTTGTTTGGCTAGACTACTACTGCAGTTTCTTCTTTTTTCTATGGTGTAAATATGATGATGATGATGATAATAATAATAATGATAATAATAATAATAATAATAATAATAATGAATGGGATTTATACAGCGCTGAATCTTGTAAAGCAACACAAATCAAAGCGCTCAGTAACTCAGTCAGCATGCAAAGCTGTGGGTGAAACAGCATCATCATTTGGTGCAATACTTTGAAGAAAACGCATAGAAATATCCAGTAATTATCATATTCTGTATAAAAATATAAGATTGATTTTACTCTGTATAATACAACAATATTTTTCTTAGTATAGAGCAGCCCTCGATTATGTCAGGAAATAAGATGAAACTGTGAAATGATAAGAAGAAGAAGAAGAAGAAGAAAGACGAAGAAGAAGAAGAAGAAAAAGAGAAAGAAGAAGAAGAAGAAGAAGAAAGAACAACAACAACAACAACTAAACACAGAACAACAACAACAAGAACAGACAAGAAAAAAGAAGAATTGAAACAGTCATGATGATCATGATGGTGGTGGTTCTGGTGGTGAAATGTTATTTAAATTAAAATAAAGAGGGTGTGTTTTCTGTTTTATTACTTTAAAATTTTATTTATTTTATATCGAGGAATAATGGAATAAAACACTTATGTGAGTTGTTTTTTTTTACATCAAAGTCCATGTGTAAGCGGTTTTGTAAGTTTTGTCATCGGTTCCCACCGACACACCAAGGGCCTACACTTACGAAAGGCGAAAGGATTAACGGTGCGCAAGAATGTTAAGGTATCCTGTCTTTTGTTCTCTTCATCATCACTACCAAACCATTAACGGTGACCTGTCCTTTCATTCTTCATCATCACTACCAAACCATTAACGGTGTCCTTTCCTTTCTTTTCTTATCATCACTACCAAACCATTTAACGGTGACCTGTCCCCTTTCTTTTCTTCATCAATCACTACCAAACCATTCACGTGTCCTGTTCTTTGCTCCTCTCTACTGGCTAGTCATCTGAGTGGCTGACTGAACCTGCTGACACAACGACGACATACTAATACAATAATTTCTCTAACTGACAATAATATCTTTCTTTTTATTGTTGTTGCTACTTGTATCGTAAATTGGTGCTTTACCAACATCCTGAAATCACCGGAATTATGCATGCTGTATCATCAACATAGTTTACTTAGAGTCACTGAGTACCAGAAGTACAATGTTATGTAAGCATCGTTGTGCGTCTTTGTTTTCCAGTCACATTGTCATATGCATAGAAAGCAGAAATTATTGCCTAAGAATTGGCGGGGTTATTTGTTTTTATTTAAGGAGAATGAAGACAATCTCAGGGTCGGGGATAGCCTGGTGTTGAGAGATTATTCGGATCTACTGACCGGGTTCCACTTCTTTCAAGAGAATATCCCCAGGGTTAGCGTCAGTGTCCGACTCCACTCCGCCCAATGTACTTCGGATGAGACTATAAACCAGGTCCTCGTCCCCGTGTGCGAACAGCACGCAGAAACGTCTTGCCATACGTTTTAAAACCCTTTCCGCTTTTCGGAAGAATAGGCCATTGTGTGTCGGCGGCACAGATGACAACATTTACAAAACTGCATACACCGGGGAACAAGATGAAAAAAATCAACGAAGCGCTTATTCCCTATTTTCTTCAAAATTCAAGAAGAGAAAAGAAAGAAAGAAATCGCAGAAAGGAAGAAAGACAGAAAGAAAGAAAGACTGAAAGAAATACAGCATTAAACTGAATATGATTGTTGCCCTGTTCTTTTGCAGGTGAAAATATCTCGTGCACAGCGAATGATGAGATTACAGTTGAAATTGGCGACGATCTGACTTTAACCTGCCAAGTACCTGTGAATATCCTGGAATGGACGCTTGTGCATCGTAATGAAAGTCGTACGCTCTTTATCTGTAACTTCAATCTTAGGCAGTGTGAAATCAGAGGCCTCAAGCTGTCGCTAAAAAAGAACTTTACAGTGTCGGCATACAATAACAGCACATTAACACTCACCATAACACCAGCGGTACGATTAAAAGTACAGAATGTAAGGTGTCGGGGATATCAAGGCCAACAATTTTATAGCAACAGTGCCTGTTTCTTCTCTATCCCAGGTGAGAACATTAAGTGTATTGTGGTGTAGTGCAGTGTAAAATATCGCAATATTGTTTGTTTGTTTGTTTGTTTTGTTTTGTTTAATGTTTTGTCACCACTTGGTGGTTTGGTCACCACAGCACTTATACACACCTCCTCACTCTCTTGTATATATATAGTAAATAAAGTATATATATATATATATAATATATATATATATATATATATATATATATATATATAAATAATATATAGTTTATGTAGTTATAAGGTAATGTAGTGTATATATATATAATATATATAAAGATATATATATATATATATATATATATATATACATATATATATATATATAAATAATATATATATATATAGTAGTGGTATTTGTAGTATATATATAATATATAATATAATATATCTATATATATATACATTGATACATACACACATTCATGTATACATGTATATGTGTATATAATATATACATGCATATATCCACAATCAATTACAGTAAAACGTTTTAGTATGAGAAAAAATTAAGTTCAGCAACTGATTATAATGATTTTCCGGAGTCATATAAAACTTCATGAACAGCATTTAATTAATTTGTATGACTATCTAAATAGGTCCTTATGTACATGTCAAGAAGAACTGGAATCAAACAACACATGGGGTGGGATTGAAAGGGGTCTAGAACAACAGCCAGTTATATATTACAAATTTAGTGTCCCATCATTAATCTCCTTTTTTGTTTTAAATCTCTATTTTTTTCCTGAGCAAGAAATATTTCAAACTGCTTCGTCATTTTGAGATTTAAGACATTTATAATTTTGGAATGTATTTCATATGACACATAGCAAGATTGGAATCAAAACGCTTCAGTACTGCATTCAAGGCAACCCTGCTTTGCCAAAGAATCAACCAGCACATTCACTAGGTTTGCGCGAATAAAGGGATCCAGCAAAAAGTTCTTCGATGCTTCCCTGCTTGCAAAACGATGTATCAGGAATTACTTTAAATCCAATTATAATTCCTTATTTTTCCCCTGCCATGTCTTCAGTCCATTCATGCCGGCCCTTGAGTCAACGCCATATAATTGGCAGACATCAACAGAAGGTCTCAGACAGCAAGTTCAAGGCCAACAGTATTGCAAATATTCAAGTAAACCAACGGACATTGCAATAATGTGTGTTGACGTGGATTACATGACGATATGATGATCGTGGGTAGGTGTGAGCAAACAAGATTACAGTTTTAATTACAGTGTATTGCATTGCTTAAAAATTGCGTTGTATAAGGATAGTAGTGTAATAGTGTAGTGTAGTGTATTGTAGTGTAGTGTGGTGGTAGTTTAGTTGAAGTATAGTGAAGTTTAGTCCTAGTGTGGTGTAGTAAAGAGTATGAAGTGTGTGTAGTGAATGTATTGTAATGAAGTGTAAGGTGTAAGTATAGTGTAGTGTTGTGCGGTGTAGTAAAGTGAAGTGAATTGAATGAAGTGAATTTAAGTATAGATGTAGTGTTTGTGCGTGTAGTAAAGTGAAGTGTATTGTACTTTAGACTAGTAAAGTGTATATTAGTTGTAGCATAGTGCGATGTAGTGGTATGTGGTGTAGTAAAGCGTAGGAATGTGGTGTAGTAAAGCGTATGTATGTGTGTAGTGAAGTGTAGTGAAAGTATGGGAGTGTATTCCTAGTATAGTGCAGTGTATATAGTGGTAGTAAAGTGTAGTGTATTGTAGTTTATTGAAGGTAGTGGTGCATTGTGGTGTATGTAGTGGTATAGGTGCATTGTAGTGTAGTGTAGTTCAGTGTAGATGTAGTGTAGTTAGTGTAGAGTAGTGGGTAGTGATGTAATAGTGTAAGATTCAGTGCAGTGCGTTGCAGTGCGGTGCAGTGTAGTGTAGTACATTATAGTAAAAATGTTGGTGTAGAGTAATGTAGTGCAGTTTAATGTATTCTGCATAGTAATGTTTTGGCAGTGCAGTGGTGTGTAAACTTGAGATGTAGTAATGTGTCGTGTAGTGAGTGCGATGTAGTGTAGTGTAGTTGACGAATTGGAGTGGGTGCGTATAGTGATAAAGTAGTGTTAATCCAAACCAGTTCAGTGAAATGGCAGTATACTTAGTGAAGTGCAATGAAGTGTAGGCAGTTTAGTAAAGTGCAGTGTAGTTTAGTAGAGTGTAGTATAATTGTAGTGTGTTGTAGTCGAGTGGTAGTGTGGTGTTGCGTGGATGTGTGTTGAGGTTTATTGCGGTCTAGTGTAGTGTAGTGTAATTATAGTATAGTGTAGTGTTGTGTATTTTAGTATAGTGATAGTGTATGAATAGCATAGTGCAGCGCTGGTAAACACTTTTCTGTAGTGGCATATTTCTTTGCGCAGATTTGAGTGCTCGCCCCACATTAAACCGTTGCAAAAGCACCTTCCGACAACATTGTTTTGGATGAGCACATTTTGCCATCTGTGTGTGTAGTATTTATTTGATGTGGGTTTTTTTATATATTAATTTCATTCTTTTATATCGAGGAAAATGGAATAAGCACTCATGTGCTTTTCTACATCCAGTCCCGCGTGTGTATGCGGTTTGGGAAAATTTGTCATCCGTTCCTACCGCACCGAAAGGCCTACCTTTTCGAAATGTGGAACAGGATTTAACGTGTGCGTTCGATTCTGCTTGCGTTCGCTCACGGGCCTCCGGTTTTATAGTCTCAACCTGACTTTGGGGAGAGTGGGGAGTTTCATGCGGATGTCTAACTCGAGGGGAAAAAATGTGTGTGTGTGTGTGTGTGTGTGTTCGTGTGTGTGGTGTGTGTGTGTGTGTGTGTTGTGAGTTGTGTGTGTGTGTGCGCGTTCGTGTGTGTTTGTGTGGTGTGTGTGTGTGTGTGTTTTGTGTGTGTTGTGTGGTGTATTCGTGTGTGTTTGCTTGTTCGATTGCTTGTTCGTTTCTTGTTCGTTAGGTTTGTGTGTATGAGTGTGTGTTTCTCTCGTGTTTGTTTGTGGTGTGTGTGTGTCTGTGTGTGTGTGGTGCGAGCGCTGCGCGCGCGTGTATGTATGTGTATATGTGTTCTTTGTATGTATGAGTGTAGCGAGTGTTTGAGTGTGTGGTGTGTGTGTGTCCGTGCGTGCGTGCCAGCGTGTGTGTGTGTGTATGTGTGGAGAGAGAGCCGGGTGTGTGTGCGTGTTGTGTTGAGCGTGTGTGAGAGTGTGTGTCCGTGCGTGCGTGCCCTGCGTGGTGGTGGGGTGTGTGTGAGAGAGAGAGTGGTGGTGTGTGTGAGTGGCGCGCGCGTGTGTGTGTTGTGTGTGTGTGAAGCTGGACAAGCGTCAGACAGCCTCCCCTGCGGTACCATCCCCAACATCCACGGCAGCTACTGCTGCAGCTGCTGCCATCCCTTCTGCTGCAGCCCACACAGCTCCTACCACAGCACCCAGTGATGCAGCCACACAGGGCAGGCTCGCCACACCTACCAAAGACGACGATGACAACGACGACGATGACAACGACGACGATGACAACGACGACGATGACAACGACGACGACGACGACGACGACGACTGTTCCTCATTAGTTCAATTCATCGCCGTTTGTGCTGCAGAAGGGCTGATACTCATCGTCCTCATCGTGGTGCTCATCATGGTCATCAAATGTCGGAAAGGTCGCGGTTTGAGTAAGTGTTGTTATTGATGGAGTTGAGGTGTGTGGTGTGTTTATGAAGAAATTGTGTTGTGTGTGTGTGTGTGATGTGTGTGTGGTGTGTGTGTGTAGTGTTATGTTGTGTGTGTGTGTGTGTGTGTGTGTGTGTGTGTGTGTGGTTGTGGGTGGTGGTGAGTGTGTGTGTGTGTGAGTGTGTGTGTGGTGTGAGTGTGTGGTTGTGTGTGTGTGTGTGTGTGTTGTGTGTGTAAGTGTGTTGTGTGAGTAAGTTTGTGTATGTAAGTGTGTGTGTGTGAGTGTGGTGAGTTGGTGTGGTGTGTGTGTGTGTGAAGTGTGTGGTGTGTGTGTGTGGGTGTGTGGTGTGTGTGTAAGTGTGTGTGGTGTGTTTGTGTGTAAGTGTGTGTGGTGTGTAAGTGGGTGTGTGTGTGTGTAAGTGTGTGTGTTGTGTGTGTGAGTGTGTGTGGTGTGTGTAAGTGTTGTGTGTGGTGTAAGTGTGTGTGTTGTGTGTGTTGTGTGTGTGTGGTGTGTGTGTATGTGTTGTGTGTTTGTGTGTAAGTGTGTGTGTGTGGTGAGTGTGAGTGTGTTGTGTGTGTGTGTGTGTGTGTGTGTGTGTGTGTGTGGTAAGTGTGTGAGGTGAGTGTGTGAGTGTGTGTGTGTGTAAGTGTGGTGGTGTGTGTGTGTGAGTGTGTGTGTGTGTTTGTGTGTGTGGTGAGTGTGTGAGTGGTGTGTGTGTAAGTGTGTGTGTGTGTGTGTGAGTCTGTGTGTGTGTGAGTGGTGGTGTGTGTGATGTTGGTGTGGTGTGTGGTGTGTGTGGGTGTGAGTGGGTGAGTGTGGTGTGGTGTGTAAGTGTGTGTGTGTGTGTGTGTGTGTGGGTATGTGTGTTGTGTGTAAGTGTGTGAGTGAGTGTGGAGTGTGTGTCTGTGAGTGGAGTGTGTAGTGAGTGTCTGTGAGTGTGTTTTGTGAAATTTCACTAAATGTGATATTTAGTGATGTAATGAATGTGTCTGGAAAGAGATAGAGAGAGAGAAGAGAGAGAGAAGAGAGAGAGAGAGAGCGAGAGAGAGAGAGAGAGAGAGAGAGAGAGAGAGAGAAAGAGAGAGAGATTTTTTATGTGTGTGTGTGGTGTGTGTGTGTGTTGGTGTGTGTATTTGTGTGCGTGTGGGCGTGTGTGGTACGTGTGGGGCGTGTGTGTGTGTGGTATGTATGTGTGATTTCATTTTTGCGACTTTTCACTAAATGTGATATTAGCCACGTGATTAAGTTGAAGAGTCAGTTTATAATTTAGTGATGTATGGTGTCTGAAGAGAGAGTTTGTTATGTGTTGTGGCTGTGAGTATGTTGTGTGCGTGTGTTGTGTGTGTGAGTCTGTGTGTGTGTGTGTGTGTGTTGTGTGAGTGGTGTGTGTGTTGTGCTGGTGTATGGTGAGCGTGTGTGTGTGAGTTGCGTGGTGTGTGTGTGTGTGTTGTGTGTGGTTTGTGTGTGTGTGTGTGTGTGTGTGTGTGTTGTGTGAGTGTGTGTTGTGTGAGTGTGTGTCTATGTGTGTGTGTTCTGTTTAATATATTTCCAGATTGCGTACTTATATAAGGCAATTGTTAAACGAGAAAAGAAATGGTTAGAGACACAACATTTGGCGATAACACAGACAAAGTTTGATTTCTTTTAACACCGTGGTCCGTTTTAAACAATGGACTTCCCGCGTGCAAAAAAACATATTGCACACAAATAACATGGAGGCGTGTGTATGTGTTTATGTACATGTGTGTGTGTGTGTGTGTGTGTGTGCGTGTTTGTTGTTTGATGAGGTGTTTGATGTGTGTTCGTATGTGTGTGTGTGTGTGTGTGTGTGTGTGTGGTGTGTGTGTGTGTGTGCATTTCACGTACCAGAGAAACACACCTTTCTCAAGCTGTGGAAGCAGTGCCCAATGGTAAGTACCCACCTCCACCACAGCTTGCTCTTGTTTGTCCACTCTGCTGTCTGACCTGACTGAATTGACTGTTTTCTTATATTGGGTGGTTGAACTGTTTGGCTGGTTTGGCCTATTCGCTGTTGGTTAGCCTGGCTGGGTGGCTGGTTCGTTGGTTGGCTGTTGCCCTGAATGGACGTTAATGGTTGCGTGGCCGAGACGGTAATTAGGTTACCTCCCTTGTGAGCAGGGCCCAGTGCAGAGCTGGTTTCTAATCTGGACACCACCTGCAAATTATGCCACACTCACTCTGCTTGGCTAGGTGGT
>CM054160.1:23185141-23190141 GCA_028751875.1 Rapana venosa | reverse complement strand
TTGAGAACGATTCGTTCAAAACATTCACGGGCTGTACTTATTTCCTAGGCAAACATATCAACAGGCTTACCCTCTAAATACAGTTATAAAAGGGGGGTAAGTAGACATAAAAAAGTAAATATAAAATGGGGAATTGAAAGTGAGAGAAAGACAGACAGACAGACAGAAGAGACAAAGAGAGACAGAGAGAGACAGAGGGGGTGAGTGGGTGAACGGGTGGTGGGAGGGTGTTTGTTAACATATCTACATGCATTCTTGAACTTTCTCTACAATATATATATAATATATAATATATAATATATTATATAAATTTATATATATATTATATATATATATATATATATATATATATATATATTATATTATATATATGGGCAAGAGCCGCATATAGTGATTACACAATGCTTAGATCGCCTCATAATATCCACTGTGTTCTCAAAATCATTGTTTCAGCGTTTTCGTCTCGTTATTTTATTGTCATTCTCTAAACATTTTTTTCTCCATTTTTTGTGTAAATAATTTTGCTAGTATTACAGATTTTTTTTGCAAATAAAAGTTGGGAAAATGTGTGCGCGCGTGTGTGTTCTTTGTTTGTCTCTCTGCCTTTGTGTATGCCTCTGTGTGTGTGTGTGTGTTGTGTGTGTGTGTGTATGTGTGCTATGTGTGTGAGTGTGTGGCGTGTGCGCATGTGTGGGTGCAGAGCATGTGCGTGCGTGCACACGCACGCGTGTATGGTTACATATGTGCGCACTTCTCTCGTGTGTTGTGTGTGGTGTGTGTGTGTGTGTGTGTGTGTGTGTGTGTGGTGTGTGTGGTGGCGCGCGCGCGCGTGCTTGTGTGTATGTGTGTGTGTGGTGTGCACGTGTGCACGCGCGCGTGAATTCTGTGTGTGTGTGTGTGTGTGTGTATGTCTTACAAGGAAAACGGATAACACAAAACAACAAACTAACAAACACAACTAAAAGAGAAAGTACACTCCAACAGCTTCTGAGATTTTTTTTCATTTTTTTTAAAGATTTATTATTTTATATCGAGGAGAATGGAATAAGCACTCTCGAGCTTTTTCACATCCAGTCCCCGTGTATATGCAGTTTTGTTAATTCTGCCATCTGTTTCCATCGGCACATAATGGCCCACTCTTACGAAAAACGGAACAGTACTTAACGTGTGCGCGAGATGTTCTGCGTGCGTTCGCACACGGGGCCTCGGCTGATCTCATCCGAAGGACTTTTAGGGGAGAGTGGATTCTGCACTGATGTTAACTCCGGGGGAAAAGATCCCCTTGAATGGGAATCGAACCCCGGGTTGTCAGATTGCGAGCGCAATGTTCTGACCACTCGGCCATCTCGCTCCCTTGACAGGTCAACATGATGACTTTGACTAGTCACCTAGCTTTTACAGTAGACGACTTGTGTCTTGTCTTGTGTAGACATAAGCTTTCGAGATACAAAACACAAAGCATTGCTATATATCCGTTTTAAAGCAACATTAGAATGTTTTTCGTTTTTTGTGTTTTCTTTTTTTTTTTTTTTTTTGGGGGGGGGGTGTTGAAAAAAACCCAAACCCAGTTGCCCCATCTACTCAATTTCTAAAAAAAACCACACACACACATGCACGCACGCACACACGTACGCGCACGCACATACTCACACACACGCACTCACACACACCACACCGCGCGCGCGCGCGCGTGCGTACACACATACACGCACTGACGAAAAAAAGCAAGCATTTTGCTTATTCAATGTACCATCTGGAAATAACACTTTGACTTGACTTCACACACACACAACACACAACACACACACACACACACTGACGAACAATAGCAATAATTTTGCTTATTCAATGTACCATCTGGAAATAACAGTTTGACTTGACTTCACACACACACACACACAGACACACAGACACACACACACACACACACACACACACTCACACACACACACTCACACACACTCACACACACCCACACACACCACACACACACACACACACACACCACACACACACACACACACACACACACACACACACACACACACACACACACCCCAAAATTGACTCCTGCTAATGTTGGAGGTCGTGCATACCCAGAGTGATTCAATCTCCTGCAAGCTTCTGCCACCCCAGATAATTCATTATCTCTTTGCTGAGAAAGATTGTCTCAAATCCTATAATTTAATCAACCTTACCCCTCTGTTTCTCTCTCTCTCTCACTCTCTCTCTCTCTCTCTCCTCTCTCTCTCTCTCTCTCTCTCTCTCTCTCTCTCTCTCTCTCTCTCTCTCTCCCTCTCTCTCCTCTCTCTCTCTCTCTTCCTCTCTCTCTCTCTCTCTCTCTCTCTCTTCTCTCCATCTCTCTCTTCTCTCTCTCTCACTTTTCTCTGGAGTAAACATCAGTGCAGATATGCTCATAAGGACCGAACATAAACTTTCCTCCATCGCACGAACTTCAATGGAATTTGGCAATGCGTCAGTTCCTTTGGGCAACTCTGTGAAGTATTTAGGTGTATAACTTGACAACACACTCTCTATGAAAAAATTCATCACCCAGACCTGCCAGTCCTGCTACTATCAATTACGGCGCATTAGCGCAATTCACAAGTATCTGTCCACTGACGCAACTTCCTAGTATGTCACATCTCTCATTCTTTCACGTTTAGACTATTTAATTCTCTTTTGGCTGGCCTACCAGCATCATCCATCCACTCTCTTCAACGCATACAAAACTCCGCAGCTCGTATGGTCCTAAGAAAGAAAAAATCTGATCACATCACTCCTCTTCTGCGACCTCTTCACTGGCTGCATGTCTCACAGAGACTAAAGTATAAGACCAATACACTCAGTTTCAAATGTATTCACAAATATGCACCCCCTTATCTCTGTAGCTGTCTTCATCTGTATACTCCATCCCGTTCCCTTTGCTCAGCTGCAGATACTTTGTGCTTTCGAACACCCAGATTCAAACAAACCACCGTTGGCCATCGCTCTTTCTCTGTTTCTGGTCCATCCACCTGAAATGAACTTCCTCTTTCTCTTCGCCATAAGCCTTCACTTGATACCTTCAAATCCAGCCTCAAAACACACTTATTTCCTACCTGACACTTTCTCCTCTTATCTGTTCCTACGTTTTCAACAGCATCCTTCACCTCCTTCATCACCACCTAAGTGTGTGTGTGTGTGTGTGTGTGTGTGCGTGCGTGTGTGTGTGTGTGTGTGTGTGTGTGTATGCGTGCGTGTGTGTGTGTGTGTGTGTGTGTGTGTGTGTGTGTGTGTGTGGTGTGTGTGTTGTGTGTGTGCATAAACTTGAAATATCTTATGTTATTTGAAGAAAGTTGCATGCGTGTAAATGATTGAGTGCAAGCGCTTCGATTTGTTTCTTTTACATGATTCAGCGCTATATAAATGCCGTATAATATTATTATTATTTCTATTATTATTATTATCTTTATTCTTCTTCTTCTTCTTATTATCATTATTATAATCGCACACTTATTAGTTTACACACGACTATACTCAAATGTGATATCGATCTTTCGAATGCTTCATTTTTTTCCTTTAAACTTGTGCCGAAGTAACATTTTGCAGTGATCTGCTGATAGAAATCAGTACACAGGTCTGTCACCAACTCAGGCCACCAACAGTTTTACCTTATGTAAAGGCCAACAGAGAAGTAGCTTTTCATTCAAAACCCCCAGACATTTTTCATCTGATTATGACACACATATGCCTCACACACTTACACACACACACACACACACACATGCACACACACAACAACACACAACACCACACACACACCACGCACACACACGCGCACGCATGCACGCACGCACGCAAACACACGCACACATAAAGAGGCACACACTTACACACACACACACACACACACACACACACACACACACATACACACACACACACACACACACACACACACACACACACACACACACACACACTACGGGATAGCCTAGTGGTTAAAACATTGCGCTGGCAATCTGACGACCCGGGTTCGATTCCCGTTCAAGGGGATATTTTCCCCTAGAGTTAACATCAGTGCAGACTCCAATCTCCCATAAAGTATTTCGGATGAGACTATAAATCAAGGCCCCGTGTGCGAAGGCACGCAGAACATCTTGCGGACACGTTAAATCCTGTTTCGCTTTTCGTAAAGAATAGGCCAACGGGTGCCAGTGGGAATAGATGACAAAAAGTACAAAACCGCATACACACGGGGACTAGATGTAAAAAAGCACATAAGTGCCTATTCCATTATCCTCGATATAAAAGGGAAAAAATGTAAAATCTACAGCAAACATCCACTAAAAGATCCTTACACAAATTGTTACCACCAACACAAACTACTGACAGTCTTGCCATTATAACAAACCAGCACAGGACTAGATATGAAGGTATAAAGCTAAAGGTGTCCCATAACCTATGTGGTCGTAAGGGAGCAAGGTGTCAGAGACCTCAGCTTCTCCAGGGGCCAACATATTGAGGGTGGCGCCCATCTCCTCTCCCTCGCTGCTTTACCTTTCCTGACCCTTCAGAGGCAGGTACCCATTTACAGCTGGGTAAACTGGGGGACTGTACTGAAGCTAAGGTACTCAAACGGTCACCCATCCACTTGGTAACAACGCTCAATACCGCTTAACATTGGCTTGGGGAAAGTGAGTGCTCCGACCACTGAGCTATCCCGTCCCCCTAGATATAACCATCATCGTCGTCATCATCATCATAAATATAATTTATATAGCGCTGTGTCTTGCAAATACAAATACGAAATTTGATTATCTTTGGTCAATAAATCGTTTCACTGATAATCAGCACCCCCAAAACTACAAGAAACAAACAAAAGAAAGCCCCCTAAACATTAACAAAAAGCCCACTTTCAATAAACAACTCCCTTTAACGGATTCAAACCTCTGCAGCTCGACTAGTCCTCAGAAAGACAAAAAGCAATCTGAGCACATTCTCCTCTCTTGCGATCT
>CM054160.1:23172641-23180141 GCA_028751875.1 Rapana venosa | reverse complement strand
AGGTACGTATTTGTGAAGCTTTTCCCCTTGACATCTAGATCATGAAGCATCTTGTACGACTTAAAAGGTAACCTGCACTCATCCATATGCAGAATCTTAATCCAATATCTAATGCAACTTACAGCAGCATTAATATAGAGAGGATATCTATTGGTTTCACTATAAACAAGATCATTAGGTATCAAATCGACTTTATACTTGCAAGATCTAGAACACGTTACGCCATCAAAGACTCAAAAGCCATCCCCAATTCCAACCTTGACGCTGACCACAGGCCTGTCATTCTAGCCTCCAGTACTCAGAAGAAGAAAATAACAACTACTAGGAAGAATCAGCCTGAAAAGATCAACCTCCTCAAACTGGAAGAGAAAGAAGTGCAAGAACAGATTCATAGTGCTATCAAGGTGAAACTTGACTACATTGATACAACACCTCTCAACATGGAGCAAGTCTGGGACACCTTCAAGCCAGCTCTCTTGAACACCTTAAGGGAAGTTTGCGGGACAAAGAAATGTGGAGGTAAAAACAGAAAAGCTACAGCTTGGTGGAACCAAGAGGTGAAGGAAGCCATCAAGAAAAAAACAGCTATATAAAGCTTGGGTCAAGACCAAGACAGAAGAGGACTACGTCAAGTACACAATCGCAAGAAGACATAGTAAACGTGAAAGCCTCCAAAGAAAAATCTTGGGTGACTTATGGAGAGAAGTTAGGTGAAATTTGCAAGAACTCCCCAAGAGATTTTTTTCAAAGTGTGAAGACGAGGAGAGTAAGAGATGAGCCATTCAATCCAACAACAGTACTGAATAATGCAAAGGGAGAGGCACCGCGCAAAGAAGAAGAAATTATGAAACAATGGGAAGACTATTTTAAAGATCTTTTAAACCCATCTGGAGTACAAGCTTCCAGCTCCCAGTTCTCACCACGCTATAAAGACCAGTTAGAGCCCCAAATCCTTGAAGCTGAAACAAAAAAGCAATTAAGAGCAGCTCAAAGGGCAAAGCGGCAGGCGGTGACGGCATAACAACTGAAGCCATCCTTGCATGCGGAGAAACGGGAGTTAAGTGGCTCACCACCATCTTCCAGAAAGCATGGGAAGAGAGGAAAGTACCAATGGACTGTAAAAATGCAATAGTGGTGACAATTTGGAAGAAGAAGGGCAGCAAGAGAGACTGCAGCACCTACAGAGGCATTTCACTTCTCAGCCATGTAGGGAAAATGTATGCACAGATTCTGGAACAGCGCACAAGAGCCAAAGCAAAACACCTACTGAGCAATGCCCAGTTTGGCTTTCGGAAAGGAAGAGGGTGCACAGATGCCATTTTCGCACTCCGACAGCTGTGTGTAAGAGCCATCGAATACAACCAAGACCTGCATAGAGTATTCATTGATCAAGAAAAAGCTTTCGACCGAGTCAACAGAGACAAGCTCTGGAAGATCCTGGAGCAGTACGACGTGAAGGGGCAGTTGCTTGATAACATCAGAGCAATCTATGCCAACAGTATGAGCGCAGTCCGAACAGCCAGTGGAACATCCGAATTGGTTCCCGGTTACATCAGGGGTCAGGCAAGGCTGCGTACTCTCTCCCCTTCTCTTCGTGATCTACATGGACCAGACTACAAAGGAAGCCAACCCAGATTCAAGATCTGGCCCTGAACGAACTATTATTTGCTGACGACCAGTTCTTGATGAATCAGAACAAAGCAGCTCTTCAAGAACACGCAGACCAACTCAACACAAGCTGTGCCCCCGTGAGGTTCCCGGGGTATGCTTGCAAAGCGAACATTGCAAGAATAGGGCCTCTGCCATCCAACCAGGCATGTCGTAAAAGGCGACTAAGGTGGACAAGGGAGCTGAAGTCAGAGGTGATGGGCCTAGCGGCGCTCCCGAGACAACCACATCACCATGCAACTATCGCCATAATGACATTTCGAGATCAGATTAACAGGAATGGTGCTCGCCCTGTGGGGATCCGCCAGGCAGGTGCAGTGCCGGGCTCCGCGCCTCAACGGAGTCCACCCAAGCGACTGGAGGTCCCTTCACCGTCCTGTGGAGCCAGGGGACGGGGAGGACATGCGACTGGCCGCAAGCCAAGCAAGACCAAGGAGACCCCTACCATCAACATCATGCAGTGGAACGCTGAAGGGGTCAGCAACAAGACAACAGAGCTCCAACACTTCCTACACGCTAACAACATCCACGTGTGTTGTATGCAAGAGACACACCTGCAAGAGGGGAAGCCACTAAAGATCCGCGGCTATCAGGTGTTTCGCAGTGATCGACAGCGTAGAAGAAAAGGTGGAGTACTGACACTAGTGAGGAACAACCTGAACGCTAGTGAAACAAAGACGTACATGGAGGAAGCAGAGTACCAGACAGTGAAGATCACCACCAAGGACAGTAGCTTCACTGTCGTCAACTACTACTGCCCTGATGATAAGAATCTAGCCCTAGATACCATCCAGGTCCCAGACAACAGCTTCCTCATCACTGGCGACTTCAATAGCAGGTCCCAGAGTTGGGGATACAACCACCTTGACAAGCGAGGAGAAGAAGTAGAGGCATGGCAGGATGAACACCGCCTAATCCTCGTCAACGACCCCACCGACCCTCCTACCTTCTACTCGCGCCGCTGGAAGACCACCACCACCCCGGACCTGGCTCTCTGCATGATGACATCCACCAGAGGATCGGGAGAACAGTCCAAGATCAGCTCGGGGGAAGTGACCACCGCCCCGTCATCCTCACAATCAGTGGAGAAGCAGAAACAGGGCACAGACCTCAACCAAGATGGAACTATAAGAAGGCCAAATGGGGACTCTTTGCCATCAGGACAAATGAACTGACTAACAACATTCAAGTAGAGGGACGAAACATCAACAACGTAGTGAAGGAATTCAACAAAAGCATCCTTCATGCAGCCAGGGAATGCATACCAAGGGGAGCAAGAAAAGACTACACCCCATACTGGACGGACCAGCTTCAACAGGCACACGATGCAGTCACCGAAGCAAGAGAAGAAGTAGAGAACAACCCGAATCAGGAGAACCACATCAGACTCCAAGAGAGCACGGCAAAATACCTGAGAACTAAACTAGAAAGCAAGAGACGGAGCTGGAGAGAGAAAACATCAAGCCTCAACATGGAAAAAGACACAACAAAGCTCTGGAGACTAACACAGGCCCTGAACGATGAAGGTACAAAGGGGCAGAAGATCACACTAGAAGAAGACGGCAGAACTCTGACGGGAAAGAGGGCAGCCAACACCTTTGCCAAGAAGTACGCCAAAGAAAGCAATAACAACATCCCACAAAACCTACAGAAAGAAGTGAGAAAGGAAGAAAGAGACAGGAGAAAGAACTGTGAACAGGGTCATGAGGCAATGGAACACAAGATCACCATGCCAGAACTCCTAAAAGCCATCAAGAAACTGAAGAAGAAGAAGTCACCAGGACCTGACAACATCACCAACGAGATGATACAACACCAAGGCAACACTGCTCTCCAGAAGCTCTTGGACATCTTCAACTTGAGCTGGAAACAGTGGTCAGGCCCCCAATGTTGGAAAGAGGCCATCATGATCCCAGTACTGAAGAAGGGCAAGAACAAGAGCAAGGCTATCAGCTATCGCCCAATCAGCCTCACGAGTTGCCTCTGTAAGACCATGGAGCGCATCGTCAACCTGCGCCTGCAACTCTACCTGGAGACTGAAAGCATCCTAGTCCCTGAACAAGCCGGATTCCGTCAGTACAAAAGCACTGAAGATCAAACAACTCATCTTACTCAGGTTATAGAGGATGCTTTTCAGGCCAAGAAGATGACCCTGGCAATCTTCATAGATCTACAGAAGGCCTTCGACAAGGTCTCGAAAGATGGACTTCTTGTGAAGCTCCTACGCAGTGGCATTACCGGCAATATGTACCAGTAGACAAAATCCTACCTTCACAACCGACGAGCCAGAGTGATGGTGGACTGCCGCTGTGGCCGGAAGTACTCCTGCGGCAAGGAGTACCTCAGGGAGGAGTACTCTCACCAACCCTGTCCGTGCTCTTCATTAACGATTATTGTGTCAGAGCTTCCCAAGGGGTCCACGCAGCGCTTTATGCAGACGACCTGGTGCTCTGGTGCAACGGAGGAAGTACGCTTCAACAGCAAACTACCGCATGCAGATGGCCCTGGATAAAGTTTCCGCATGGGCTGACAAGTGGTGTGTGTCCATTAACCGGGACAAGACCACAGGCACCCTCTTTACGCTCTCACCAAAAGCAAGCCCTGGACGCCTCACCCTTGGCAACACGACCCTTAAGATGGAAGACCAACAGACATACCTTGGGGTCACATATGACAAGAAGCTGACCTGGAAACAACACATCACCCAGGCAGAAGGAAAAGCAAGGCGTAAGCTCAACATCATGCGCAAACTTGCAGGGACACAGTAGGGAGCCAATGAACACATTCTGAAATCAGTCTACCAGGGCACTGTACGACCCCATCTTGAGTACGGATCAAACTCTTGGATGACAGCTGCCAAGACACATCGGTACACCCTGGACAAGGTACAGAACCAAACCTTGAGAATCATCACAGGCGCGATGAAATCCACCCCCATAGAGAAGATGGAGCAGGTGACTGGCATAGCTCCTCTCATCACTAGAAGGAAACAGAAGACGTTGCAACAGGCTACCAAGTACCAGTGCACCAAAGACCATCCAATGAGCACAAGACTGGAGAAGCTGTCCTCTGGAAGACTAAACCGCTCCAGTTTTGCAGTCGAAGCTCGTGCACTGCAGAGAGAGCACCAAGACAAACTGCCAGCAGTACAGCCCATCACCTTCTCCTTTGATGATCCTCCATGGCAAGAAAGGACAGGAAAAGTGACAGTCAGAATGACAGTTCCAGGAATCACGAAGAAAACTGAACAGAGCGACATTGTCAAAAGAACTCTGACAGCAGCCATGATAGATGATCAATACCCTCACGAGGCATGGCTCCACGTCTACACACACGGCTCTGCAACAGATGCCACCAGATGTGGAGGAGCTGGGGCCTACATCTGGTATCCCAGCAGAGAATGGCAGACTCGGTCAATAGCAACCGGCGTCTACTGCACCAACTACAAGGCCGAAGTGGAAGCGATCATCCTTGCAGCAAACACCATCCGCAGCAGAGTGGATCACAACACCCAGGTCGTCTTTCTGACCGACGCTCTGTCTGTGCTGCAAGCCTTCAACAGCGGCCAGCTTCCACAACTAGAGATGGCACTACATAACATCCAGTGTCTTCGCACCGTGCTGCAGTGGATCCCCTCACACTGTGGCATCGAGGGCAATGAGCAAGCTGACAGAATGGCCAAGATAGGCGCCCGAGATGAACAGCCCGAAAACCCTGTCTGCCTTGCAGAGAGCAAGACCATCATTAAGGCTCTCTACAGGAAAACGCCACCACCAGACAGCTACCACAGCCTCACCAGACAAGACCAGGTGACCATCTTCCGATTAGGAACAGGCCACTGCAGGCTGAACCAACATCTGCACAGGAAGATGAAAGTGGTACCCTCCCCCATGTGCTCATGTGGGGAAGCTGAGCAAGACACTCGCCACATCCTGCAGGACTGCAGGGCCTTCAGGCAGCTGAGAGAGGAAATGTGGCCGAACCCATTACCCCTAGAAGAAAAACTGTACGGGCCGGTGGATGCCCTACAGACGACTGCTACATTCCTTAGGCGAACTGGTCTCTTGGTGTAAAACAATAAGGCATCGAAAAGAAGAAGAAGAACACAAGCTGCGAGAGGTTTGACATGAAGATCAGTATAAAAAACACACAAGTTATGTCTGTCAGCAGAAATCCAGGAAAGCTGGACATCAAACATCAACGGCACCCAGCTGAAACAGACCAAAGAATTTAAATACCTTGGTAGCCTCTTCACTGAAGATGGAAAATTGGACAGAGAGATAGAAACAAGGTGCCAGAAAGCAAACGCAGTCAGTTACCAACTCGCCCCCCTTCTAAAACATTCCAGCATCCCAATGAGCACCAAGGCAAAACTCATCAACGCCATCTTCGTTCCAACACTCACATACCAGTGTCAGACATGGGCCCTAACAAAAGACTTAGAGAAAAAAATTGGTCACATGTGAAATGCGCTGCCTGAGAAAAGCTGTCAACAAGACCAGACGCGACAAGATCAAGAATGAGATGATCAGAGACATGGTCGGACTAACACCAATTCTCCACCATATCGAACAACAAAGGATCAGGTGGTTTGGTCACCTAACTAGAATGCCGCCCAACCAACCAGCCCTACGGGCATACACCACCAAATACAATGGCTGGAAAGCCAGAGGTAGACCAAGGAGACGATGGGGCGACTCTGTGGCTGACACCCTGCGAGCCCATGACCTGTCACTCTATCAGGCCTCCCGCCTTGCTGCAGACAGACGTCTGTGTCTCCCCGCGACGCCGAAAGGCACCACCGGCAGATGAAAGAAAGAAAGAAGAAGAAGATTAAGTGCATGTCTATCTAAGCCTAAAAACTGCTTAAAAGCAAAGAGGTGTACTGATTCTCAATTTGTTACAGCTGCATCCAGTCCCCAAATTTTCGCGCCATATAACACAGTGGGTTGTATTTGTGCATCGAATATCTTAACCAACAAGTCAAAAGCATTATTATTCAATAATCGTAATTTTTTTCAAAAAAATTAACAAGCTTCTTTTCCAGGACTTGTCAGATCTTTACATGCAGTTGGGAAACTAAGCTTTGTAGAAAAACATATTCCTAGATATGTGTATACATTAATCACAGGCATGACTTTACCATTGTACAGCCAAATAACCACCTTTTCTGAATACAACAATATTACTCTTATTCAGATTAACCTTAAGATCAAGTGCTGTTGCAGCACTTCTTCAGCTATTCAGCTGCTGTTGTAAGCCTACAACAGTTTCAGATAGCAGGATGACATCATCATCAAGCAGAAGAATAAACAATTCTGAGAAATCTTGGGTGAAAGTGGCACCATGTTTACCCCTATTAATGACTTCTATGGCTAACTCATTAATGAAAACAGAAAACAAAAGAGGGCTACATAGATCACCCTGTTTAACTCCAGTTGTGCAGTATATTATGTCCGTAAGCTTAGATCCACATCTTATTCTGCTTTTGACATTCTGATACATAGCTCTTAAACAACGTGATAATTTGCCCTTCACACCATTTTTTCAGGAGAATAGGCAATAACAAGTTTCTATTAACAGAATCAAATGCCTTTTCAAAGTCAATAAATGCTACATAGAGCTTACGGTTATGAGCAAACTGTTTCTGGATAAATGCAAGTAAAGTAAACATATTATATATAGTGGAATACCTTCTCCTAAAACTAGCTTGGTGAGAGAGAGAGAGAGAGAGGAGAGAGAGAGAGGGAGAGTAGAGACGGAGAGAGAGAGAAGAGAGAGAGAGAGAGAGAAAAGAGAGAGAGAGAGAGAGAGAGAGAGAGAGAGAGAGAG
>CM054160.1:23150141-23170141 GCA_028751875.1 Rapana venosa | reverse complement strand
CAAAAAACCTAGAAGGCAGAATATAGACAAGAAGGAGATGACAGAAAGAAAAGGGATAATGAGGCAGAAGAAACTAAGAGAGGGATGGAAAATAGGGAACTTCTGGCATAGAATTTCTAGAAGGTGAGGATGCTATTGATTTTATGCTGGCAGCCCCCTCGGCATTCTCCAGGCAGACTTGATACTGTTGTAGTGTATTGTAATTATTGATGTTGTTTTGCCCACGTTAGTGTAGGGATTGTGAAAGCATTTGATTTATCGTCTTCGAGCACAGATCAGTATATATATATATATATATATATATATATATATATATATTATTTATATATATATATTATACACACATACACATATGTATATAATAATTATATGTTGTGTGTGAATGTATGTATATATGTATGTATATACATACATACACATACATACATACATATATATATATATATAATATATATAAATATATATATATATATATATATATATATATATATTATATATATATATATATATATATATATATATATATATATTACTGATCTGTGCTCGAAGACGATAAATCAGATGCTTTCACATATATCACAATAAAGGTTAACAAGTACAGGTAACCATTGCAACTCATTCATCATTGCAAGAATGCTTCCAAAGATTTGAATACCCCCAAAAATCCAAGATATTAAAATGCTATACATGCAAAATGTTGGTGACAATTGCCCTTCTCCAGAAATGACCATTTGATCTGCTCGACCTGATTGCAGTTTTGACTCCTGAATGCGTTATGTTTTTCGGATGAGACTATAAACTGAGGCCCGTGTGCGAACGCATGCAGAACAGCTTGCGCACACGTTAAATCATGTTCCGCTTTTCGTAAGAGTAGGCCATTGTGTGCCGGTGGGAAGATATGACAAAATTTACTAAACCGCATACACACGGGGATTAGATGTAAAAAAGGCACATGAGTGCTTATTCCATTATCCTCGATTTAAAAAAAAAAGTCATCTGAGCGCTTTGATCTGTTGCTTTACAAGATTCAGCGCTATATAAAGTCCATACATTATTTTATTATTATTATTATTATTATTATTATTATTATTATTATTATTATTATTATTATTATGTGCGTTTATGTTGTGTGTGTGTGCCTATGTGCATGCAAGTGTGCGTATGTGTGTGTATGTGTATGAGTGTGTTCTTGCAGTGTGTATGTGTGTGTGTGCGCGCGTGTGTGTGTGGGTGTGTGTGGGTGTGTGTGTGTGTGTGTGTGTGTGCATGCGCGTGTGTGCACTCATGTCTATTTGTATCTCTGTCTGCGTCTGTTTGTGTGTGTGTGTGTGTGTGTGTGTGTGTGTGTGTGTGTGTGTGTGTGTGTGTGTGTGGTGTGTGTGTTTGTGTATGTCTGTCTGTTTTTGTCTTAGTCTGTTTCTCTCTCTATCGGTTTTTTAAATCTATGTGTGTATGTGTGTCTATGTGTGTCTATGTCTCTCTGTGTGTATCTGCTTTTTTTTTTATCTATATGTGTATATCTGTGTGTCTGTATCTCTCTACCTGTATCTGTTTTGTATATATATTGGTCAAGTGGGGAAATAGCATCTCTTCTGAGATCCAAGTAAAGGCCATTTATCTTCAACTTCTTCTGCCTGTGTCAACACTCAAATGTGTCTGACAATGTTCGAGTTAACATTGCTATCCAGCTAAAATAGACCCATTGGCTGAACACAGACTGTATGATCTCCCTTGCATCCTTTTGATAGAAAAAAGGATCCCCAAAGAACATAAGGCACAAAGATTCATTAGCCACTTATTTTCATACGCATTTTTAAAGAAATTTTTTTTAACCACTATTATTTGTGCATAGTTTTCTTCTTTCTGTTTTTCATCTTTCGCTGGCAGCGGTGGTAGGCCACAAAATATCTATTTATTCTTAGGCTGGCAATAGACACTTATAAATTCTGGAGGGTGTCTTGCTGTTACCTACCACAAAGGAGAAGTGAGGTTACAAATAGTGCCGGGACCTCTGAAGAGTGCTCAACCAGGAGCCGAAACTCGAGTCAGTTCAGGCCAAAGGCATGGACCTTACTCAAATATTCCCCTAATGCTGCCGCCTTCAAAGTTTCATCTTGTAGTGAATTTTTTTTTACCTCGAATCTAGGACTAAAGTTAGTTTATGATGAAAATGAAGTTGTATTTGGTTACCTGCACTTGTTTTTCCTCACACTTTTGTCTCAGTTATATATATATATATATATATATATCTTCTTTGTAATCAAAGTTGTCACGCAAAACCACCAATCATAAAGCTTAAGACAAAAACAATTCCAGAACCATAAGCCACTGACAGTTGCAGGGAAGTAACACGTTGTAAAGGACTAATTCAGCTAGCAGCACGAGTATTTGCCCTTCGATTGGATACAAATAGGTGTATATTAAATTTAATTTGTTTTCTTAATATCGTTTTGTTAGATACGATTCCGCGTGTTATAGGTGTCCTACAATAAATGTGCCACAGTGCCAATTGTTTGATGGTTTAATAGCTCGCTCGGTTACTCACTCACTCAATCCTCTATCAAAGAAAATATTTTTTTTAAACTCACTCACTCACTCATTTGTGTGTGGGGGGGGGAGGGGTATTCTCCTGTTCAATTTGTTTGTAATTCTCCATACCCCTAAAAGGCGTGAAACGAATTAAATCTTGAATCTTGTGTGTGTGCGTGTGTCAAACTCTCGGACTGATCTCTTAGATTGATAAAAACACACATGTTATATATCAAAGTTAAGATTTCTTGAAAAGCTTTTAGTCTTACCAAGAAATTTGTCCACATATCTCGGACTTGCTGTTTTTTACCTCAAAGTACGTCAGTGAATGCTAAAAACCTTTTTGTTAAACCCAAACAAATGACAGACACCGGCTGACAGGGGACGGATAGCTTAGTGGTTAGAACATTGCGCTCGCAATCTGATTACCAGGGTCCAAATCCCGTTCATGAGGATTTTTCCTCTGGAGTTAACATCAGTGCAGACGTCAATCTTTCCAAAAGTCCTTCAGGTAAGACTATAAACAGAGGCCCCGTGTGCGAACGCACGCAGAACATCTTGCGTACATGTTAAATCCGGTTCCGCTTTTCGAATGAATAGGCCATTGTGTTACTGATGGGAAGAGATGACAAAATTGAAAAAAAACGCATACACACGGGGACTTGCTGTAAAAAAAACAGCACATGAGTGCTTATTCTTTTATCCTCGATATATATAAATAAATAAATAAATATAAAAATAAACATATAAATAAATAAATAAATAACTTCAGCCTTGTGTAACTATGCATCAGCAAATCCACAACAAGGAATCACATTGATTCCACACACAGTGATGCCTCCGCGGGTGCAATGGTCATTTTCAAGTAATGGGATCACGCAGAATATGGTCTCTGGCTCACACTGGTCTTTTGTCATTAATACATATATTATCATAATAACAGCAACAACAACAAACCTTCTGTCAATTATTATTGTTTATCGTTTATTCTTTTATTTAGTCTTTGATTTCGAGGATAACGGATTAATAATACGCGTGTTTTGGTGTGTTTTTGTTAAAAATACATCATGTGTGTGTGAGTGTGTGTGAGTGTGTGTGTGTGTGTGTGTGTGTGTGTGTGTGTGTGTGTGTGTGTGTGTCTTCCATTTTACGTCTGATCACTTAAAGTGATATTAGACGAAGGAGGTGGAGAAGGGGGCATGATGAGATGAGAGCTTTAAGAACAAGAGATGCATGTTGGTATTCAACCCTACCTCACCCTCCTCCATGTCTTCATCTACCCCACTTCACACCCTGTTCTCCTCTACCCTACCACCAACCCTGTCCTCCTCTACCCCGCCCTTCCCTCCACCATATCCTCATGTACCATACCCTTCCCTCAACCCCGTCCACCTCTTCCCTACCCTACACCCTGTGCCCCTCCACTCCACCCTGTCCATCTCTACCCTACCCCAACCTCCATCCTATCCTCCTCTACACACCACACCCTTGACCAGATCCTCTACACTACCCAAACCTCAATCCTGTCCACATAATAATAATAATAATAATAATAATAATAATAATAATAATAATAATAATAATAATAATAATAATAATAATAATAATATATGGAATATATATAGCGCCGAATCTTGTAAAACAAACAAATCGAAGCGCTTGCACTCAAATCATTTACGCGCATGCAATTTTCCTCAAATCTAATAAAGAACATATTTCAAATTTATGCACGTGTATGTACCACACACACACACACACACACACACACACACACACACACACACACACACACACACACACACACACACACACACACACACACACCGCGAACACACTTAGGAGATGAAGGATGCTGTTGAAAAGTAGAGACGGATATGAGGGGAAAGTGTCAGGTAGGAAATAAGTGTGTTTTGAGGCTGGATTTGAAGGTATCAAGTGAAGATTTTTGGCGAAGTGAAAGAGGACGGTCATTCCACGTGGACGGACCAGAAACAGAGAAAGATCAACAGCCAACAGTGGTGTTCGAAAGCACAAAGTATCTGCGGCTGAACGAAGGGAACGGGATGGAGTGTACAGGTGAAGACAGTTACAAAGATAAGATGGTGCAGATTTGTGGAGACATTTGAAACAGAGGGTATTGATCTTATACTTCAGTCTTTGTGAGACTGGCAGCCAGTAAAGAGATCGCAGAAGAGGAGTGATGTGTTCGGATTTTTTCTTTCTTAGGACCAGTCGAGCTGCAGAGTTTTGTATGCGTTGACGAGAGTGGATAGATGATGCTGGTAGGCCAGCCAAAAGAGAATTACAGTAGTCTAAACGTGAAAGAATGAGAGATGTGACGAGCTTGGAAGTTGCACATCTGCCCCACCATCAACCAAGTCCCCCTTTACCCTTCCACTCACATTGTCGTCCTCTACCCTCTTCACCTCCTTCCTACCCACCATCCCTGAGCTCCTCTACACTACCCACCTTCAACCCTGTCCTTCTACTACCCCACCACCACCTGTGTTTTCCCTACACTACCATCAACCTTCACCTCTCTACCAATTCACTGTGCCCTCATCTACCCCACCCACCACCTTGTCTTCCTCTACCTACCATCAACCCTGTTTCCTCTACCCTACCCCACCATTCCACTGTGTCCTCATCTACCCCACCAACCACCCTGTCTTCCTCTACACTACCATCAACCCTGTTTCCTCTACCCTACCCCACTTTCCACTGTGTCCTCATCTACCCCACCATCCACCCTGTCCTGCTTTACCCAAACCTTCAACCTGTCTTCTACCCCACCCTCAACTCTGTGTTTTTCTACCCTACCCAACGTGTCCTTCTCTACCCTACCCCACCCTGTCTTACTTTACACAATCCTCTCCCTCGCTGCTTTACCTTCCCTGACCCTAAAGAGGGCAGGTACCCATTTAGAGCTGGGTGATCTGGGGGAACAGTGCTGAAGCCAAGGTGCGCAAACGGTCACCAATCCAACTGGTAACTACGCTCGACGCTGCTTAACCTTGCTGGGGGAAAGCTAGTGCTCCGACCACCTAGCTATCCCGTCCCCTAGCCTACCCCAACGTTTAACCTTTTACCCTATCCCATCTTTCACCCTGCCCCCTTCTACTCAACCCTCAAACCTGTTCTATCCTTCCCCATCCTCTACCCTGCCCCCCCTACCCCATTCTCCACCCTGTCCCCCTCTACCCTACCCTCCACCCTGTCCTACCTTCCCAACCCTCCACCCTTTCCTACCGTACCCCACCCTCAACCCTGACTTCATATACCCCAGCTTCCACCCTGACCAACCCTACCCCACCCTCCACCGTGTCTTTCTCTACCCACTCCACACCCTGTTTTCCTGTACCCTACCCTCCACTCTGTCCTCCTCTACCCCACCCTCCCCTCCACCCTGTCCTCCTGTACCCTACCCTTCTTTAAACCCAGTCCACCTCTTTCCTACCCTACACCCTGTGCCCCTCTACTCTACCCTTAATGCCGATAAAACCGAAGCCATGCTCATAGGGACCCAACATAAACTTTCCTCTATCACAAAAACTTCAATAGCATTCGGTAATACGTCAGTTCCTTTGTCCAACTCTGTGAAGTATTTAGGAGTTGTTCTTGACAAAACACTCTCTATGAAAAAATTCATCACCCAGACCTGCCATTCTTGCTACTATCAATTACGGCGCATAAGCGCGATTCGCAAGTATCTGTCCACTGATGCAACTTCCAAGCTCGTCACATCTCTCATTCTTTCACGTTTAGACTACTGTAATTCTCTTTTGGCTGGCCTACCAGTATCATCTATCCACTCTCGTCAACGCATACAAAACTCTGCAGCTCGACTGGTCCTAAGAAAGAAAAAATCTGAACACATCACTCCTCTTCTGCGATCTCTTCACTGGCTGCCTGTCTCACAAAGACTGGAGTATAAAATCAATACCCTCTGTTTCAAATGTCTCCACAAATCTGCACCCTCTTATCTCTGTAACTGTCTTCATCTGTACACTCCATCCCGTTCCCTTTGTTCAGCCGCAGATACTTTTGTGCTTTCGAACACCCAGATTCAAACAAACCACTGTTGGCCGTCGCTCCTTCTCTGTTTCTGGTCCATCCACCTGGAATGACCTCCCTCTTTCACTTCGCCAAAAGCCTTCACTTGATACCTTCAAATCCAGCCTCACAACACTTATTTCCTACCTGAGACTTTCCCCCCAAATATCTGTCCTTAATTTTCAACAGCATCTTTCACCTTGTAAGTGTAGTTCCGAGTGTGTGTGTGTGTTTGTGTGTGTGTGTGTGTGTGTGTGTGTGTGTGTGTGTGTGTGTGTGTGTGTGTGTGTGTGTGTGTATGTGCGTGTGTGTGCGTGCATGCGTGCATACGTGCGCGCGCATGGTTTTGAAATCTGTTGTTCATTTTGTTTAAGGAGAGTTGCATGCCTGTAAATGATTAAGTGCAAGCGCTTCGATTTTTTTTTACAAGATTCAGCGCTATATAAATTCCATATATTATTATTATTATTATTATTATTAATACCCTCCACCCTGTCCATCTCTACCCTACTCCATCCTCTATCTTGTTCTCCTCTAAACCCCACACCCTTGACCATATCCTCTACCCTACCCCAACCTTCATCCTGTCCTCATCTACCCCACCCTCAACCCTATCCTCCTCTACCCTACCCTCAACTCTGTCCTCCTCTACACTAGCCCTCACCATGTCCTCCTGTACCCCACCCTCCACCCTATCTTCCTCTACCCGCCATCCACCCTGGCCTATTCTACCCTACCTTTCACCCTACCTCCTTTTCCCTGCCCCACCATCCACCTTGTCCTTTCCTAAAGTATTACTCCATGTCCTCCTTTACCCTACCCTCCACCCTGTTTTGCACTACCCTGCCATCCACCCTGTCCTTCTTTAACCTACCCTCTTCCTTGTGCTCCTCTACACTACCTAACCCTGTTCTTCTGTACTCTACGCTCTACCCTGTCCTCCTTCCACCTTGTCCTCCTCTACCCTAACCTATCCTCCACTCTGTCTTTCTATACCTACCCTACCCTCCACCCTATCCTCCTCTAGCCTAGCCTACCCTCCATCGTGTCCTTCTCAACCCTACCATCTACCCTGTCCTCATCTACCCCACCCTCAACCCTGTTTTGGACTTTTTCCTTTGCGTTTTTCGTTGGGGGAATGGGAATGGGTGGGTGGGGTTTAAGGCATGGTGTAAAGAAGCTGTAAGCTTATCCAATTACCCTCAATAACAAATTTCGTATTCGTATTCCACCCTTCTTCATCTACCCTACCCTCCACCCTGTCCCATTCTATCCTACCTTACCCTCTACCCTATCCTCCTCTAAGCCAGCCTCCACCCTGTCCTCCTCTACCCTACTTTACCCTCCACCCTGTCTTCCTCAACCCTACCATCCACCCTGTCTCATCTACCCCACTCCCCACCCTGTCCTCCTCTACCCCACCCTCCACCCTGTCCCCCTCTGCACTACCCTCCACCCTGTCCCACCCTCCACGATGACCTATCCTAACCCACCCTCCACTGTTTCCTCACTCCCCCCCCTTCTTCCATACCATCACCCTGTTTCCTCTACCACCCCCAACCTACCTGTCCTCCCTACCCCAATCCTCCACCTGTTTCCTTACACCACTTTCTTCTTATCAAATTACCTTGTCCTTACCTAAACTCCCTTTCACACACTCACCCTTGGTTTCCCCTTACCCTACCCCAACCCCATTCCGTCCTCATCACCCCATCCCTTAACCCTGTCCTCATCTCCCCTACCCTTCCCTCTTCCCCCTTTCCCCTACCTTCCCCCCTTCCTCCTCTTCCCACCTTTTCCACCCTGTCTTCTCCTTCCCCACTACCCACCTTTTAAAACCCCTTCCCTCCTCTACCCTACCGCACCCGCCCCCCTTACCCACCCCCACCTTTCCTCTCCCCACCCCCAAACCTTTCCTCTACCACATCCCCCTTCTCCTCTACCTTTACGCCTCACCCTTTTAATTACCCACCAACCCCCACCTACTCACCTTTTGTTCCTTTTTACCCCCCCTACCTTTCCTACCCATGTCTTCTCTACCCCCTTCCACCCTGTCCTCCTACCCCCCTTGTCCAATTTTTTCTACCCCACTTTTCCCCCTGTTTCTCCTTCCCCCACCTCACCCTGTCTCCCTACCCCACCCTACCTCCCTCACCTTCACTTTCCTTACCCCCTACCTTCAACCTTTGCCCTTTGTCTCCTCTACCCTACCCCACCCTGTCTTTCCCCCCTTTACCTTTTTTTAAAAACTCTTCATTTTTCCCCCTTCTTTTAACCACTTCCCCTTTCTTCTTCGCCCTAACCACTCAGAACCCTCTACCCCGCCCCTCCCCTTTCCATACCTCTTATCCCCCCCTCCCCCTCCTTCAACCTTTACTTCTTCCTCCCTACCCTCCCTTACCCTCCTCACCCTGTCCTTTTCCCCTACCCCTCCCCTTTTGTCCTCCTCCACCCAACCCTCCCCCCCCCCTTCAAAACCCCTCCTTCTGCCCTTTATTTCTTATCCCTCACCCTGTCCCCCCTACCCACCAGTCCTCCCCCATCCTGTCCCCCTTTTTATCCCAAAAACCCTCCCCCCTGTCCTCATCTCCTTCCCTCCACCTGCCCCCCTCTACCACCACACCTTCTCCTTTTTTATCTATCACACCTGTCTCCTACTACCCACATCTCCCATCCTTTCCCCACATACCCTGTCCTCACCCAACCTCCCTCCACCTGCCCCTCCTTACCCACATTTCCTGTTCTCCCTACCTATTCCAACCCTACCCTGCAACCCTTCCCCTTTTCTTCCCCTAAATTTACCCTGTTCTCCTCTACCCAACCCTACCCTGACCCTGTCCTTCTCTACCCCCCCGTCAACCTGTCCTTTTTCCCCCCACACTTCTGCCTGCCCTCATCAAACCCAAACGCCACCCTATCCTCCTTTAAACCTACATTCAAACCCCGTTCTCCATTGCCCCCCCCTCCCTAATCTTCGTCCTCTCTACTCCAACCCCCCCATAACCTCCTAATCAAATTCTACCCTCTCCTGTCCTCTAACCTACCCTCCACCCTGGTTTCAATAAATCCTACCTCAACCCTGTTCTCCTAAAACGTACCTACACCCTGTCTCACTCCCTCCCGTCCACCCTGTCTTTCTTTTACCCAGCAAACCTTCCTCCTGTCCTTCTTACCCAACCCACCTTCCACCTGGTCCTCATCTTCCCCAACCCCACCCTGTCCTTCTCTACCTCCCCACCATCCATCCCCCTGTCCCACTACCCAACCCTTCAACCTATCCCCTTCACACCCTCAACCCTGTCTTTTTCTACCCTACCCAAACTGTGTCCTTCTCTCCCCAAACCCCCCACCTGTCTCCCTTACACAACCTCCACCCTGTCCCCATTTAAACTACCCTCACCATGTTTTCTCTACCACTCACCATGTCCTTTCCCCTACCAACCCTTCACTCTTTTTTTTCTACAAAACCCCACCCGTACTCTTTACGCCACCCCTCCCTGTCCCCTTTATCCTTACTTCTGCCCATTTCTACCACCTTACCCTACCTACACCCTGTCTCTTTTTACCCTATCCCACCCTCTACCATGTCCTCTACATTATCCCCAATCCTCCTTAAGACTACCCTCTACCCTGTTCTCCTCTACTCTACCCCCACCCCGTCATCCTTAACACTACTCTCAACTCTGTGCTCTACCATACCCTCCACCCTGACCTCCTCTGCCCTACCCCATCCTGTCCTCTACCCTAACCTAACATGTAAACTTCTACCTTACCCCACCCTTCACCCTGCCCCCCTACCACCACACTCCTCCCTGTCCTACCCTTCCCCACCCTCCCCCCTGTTCTCCTTACCCACCCTCCATCCTGTCCCCCAAACCCTACCATCCACCCTACCTACCTTCCAACCGTCAACCCTTTCCACCCTACACCTCCCTCAACCCTTTTCCCCACATACCCACCCCACCCTGACCTACCCTACCCCCCCCTCCACCGTGTTTTTCTCTACCCCACTCCACAGCTGTTCTCTTACCCCACTCCAACCCTTTTCCACTACCCCAAACCCCGCCCCCACCTGTCATCTTGTACCCTACCCTCCCCTACCCGTCCACCTATTCCTCCTACCCTAACCTCTACCCCTCCCACCCGCCTCCGTCAGTCCCTCTGTTACACCCATCCTTGACCCTATTCTTCCCACCCCAACCTCCATCCTTTTTCCTCACTAACCACCGAACCCCGTCCCTCTTACCCACCCCCACCTTCCTTCTACCTTCCCTTCACCTGTCCTCCTCCCTACCCTAACCGTTCTCACCCCACCCCCCATGTCTCTCTTTCCTACCTAACCTTCACCTGTCCTCATTCCAACCTTTACCCTGTCCCCCTACCCCCCCCTCCCCTGTCAACTACCCACCCTCATCCTTTTTACTATCCCCAACTTTTCTCCTTTCTACCCCCTTTCCCCTTTACTACCTAATCCTCCTACCTGACCTTTCCCCTGTACCTTAACCTTTACCCGTCCTTTTCACCTTTCCCTTTCCTCCTTTTTCTACCCACCATTCCTCCTTTTTCTACACTCCACCCCTTTTTTCTACACTACCCACCCTGTTCTTTTATCCTACCTCCCCCCTGTCCTTCTACCCCCCTTACTTTTTCTTACCCCACCTGTCCTGTCCTTTTACCCTACCCTACCCTGTCCTCTCTACCCTACCCCTCCCTGTCCTTACCCACCCTCCACCTGTCCCCTACCCCCTCAAACCCTTTCCCCTACCCCACCCTCCACCCTGTTTTTCCTCTACCCACCCCACCTTTTCTTCCCTCTACCAACATCCCCAATTCCTCTCCTTAACTCCCTCCCCCTGTTTACCCTCCCTCCCCCCCTTCTTTTCTCTTCCCAACCTTCCCTTTCCCTACCTCCCCAAAATTCGCCCATCCCAAATCCTCCACCCTTTGCCTCTACCTCCCCCCCTAATTCCCCGTTCTCTCTACCCACCCCTGACTCCTCTTACCCAACCTCACCCCTTCCCCCTCTCAACCACCCCCCCCATGTCCCTCTACCCTACCCCAACCTCATCCATTCCCTTTTACCAACCTCCCTTGTCTTACCCCCCAATCCTTCTCCTCAAAACCCTTTTCCAACATCCACCCCCTTTTTCCTACCCTACCAAACCCCCTATTGTCTACTACTCCTCCACCCTGTCTTCCCCAAACCCACCCCAAAACCCACCCCCCTTCTGTTTTCCCCACCACCAAAATCTCACCCTGTTCCTTCACTACCCCAAACCCCCAAACTGTCCTCTGACACCACCCCACCCGTTCCTGTACCCCCCCACCTCTTTTCTCACTCCTCCACCCACCCTTTCCTTCCTTTTCAACCTCCATTCTGTCCTCCCTTTCCCTAACCCTCCCCTGTTTCCTCTAACTACCCCACCTTTTTCTTCCTTACCTCACCACTCCACCCTGTCCTTTTTAAACCCCCACCCAACCTCCTTCCCTACCACCCCCCCCGTCTCCTTACCCTTCCCCAATCCCTGTTCCCTCTACCCACCTCCACCCTTTCCCCCTCTACCCAACCCCCCTACTGTCCTACTACCAAACATCCCCCCTTTTCCTTTACCTTTCCTTACCAACCTCCCCCGTCCCTTTACCAACATCCCCCTGTCCTTTTCCCACCACAACCATCCCTTACACCAACCCAAACCCGTTTTCCTACCCTACCCCTCCCTTTCGCCTTCTACCCCTCCCATCACCCCACCCTTCCCCTACCCCTATTCTTCCTATCTGTCCTCCATTCCCCCCTCTCCTTCCCCTTACTTACTTTAGCCTTTATACCTTCACCTTCTTCTTTCCCCCTCCAAAACTTTTTTTCCCTACCTCCCTCACCTGGGTTTCTTTATTACCTCACCCGTTCAAAATTTTAACCCACAACACCTTCAAAATATTTTCCCGCCCCCAGGTCATCCCCCTTTCTCCTTTCCCCTTTTTCCAATCCTCCTCTTACACTTTAAACCACCAAAGTCTCCTACCCATAACTCACCTTCTACTGTTTAAACCTCCTTCCTCCTCCCAATATGACCTACTGCCTTCAACCTTCAAACCCCGAACTCAAACAGTTCACTTTACCCCACCCACCTTCTTACAGGGCCCCTAAATCCCTACCAAAATTCATTTTTCCCTTTCCATCAAATGTCCAACTCTGGAATAAGTCCTTCCACCCACCCTTAAATTCATCCCCACCCGCCCCTCTTCTCCCATCTTACCGCCATTCGCTCCCCTACCCCCCTGTCAAATTCATCTTCACTCTCTATTTTTACTTTAAATAACTAACTCTTTCTGCCTTCCCATCCCCATCCTCTCTTCAACTACCCAACCCTTCCTCCTTTCCTTAAAAAAAATCCCACACTTACTCCCTTTCCATCTCTCACGGCTGCCTGTCTCACCAAACCCATATATATCTACCCCCTTTCAAATGTCCTCCCACCAACCCCACCCTCTTACTCCCTAAAGTCCATCTTACCCAACTCCTCCCTTCCCTTGTTACCATACTTTTCTTTGAACCCCAACAAACAACCGTCCGTCCTTCTCGTACCTACCCACCTAAATTCCTCTTCCTTCCAAAACCTTCCTGATCCACCGCCTCAAACACACTTTTTTCTCCTAACTTTCCCCCCAAAAATTCCCATTTTCAAACCTTTTATTTTAATTTGCCATTTGTTATTTTGGTTTTTGGGGGGGTTTTGTTCGATGGTGTGAGTGGGGGTTTTTTAAATCGGGTTTTTTTTGGGAATTTTGCATTTTAAATTTGGGGGCAATTGGAATTGTTTGCTTTAAAGATTAGCAAAAACCCCCATTTTTTAAATTTAAAAAATTTAAAATTTTTTTCCAAATTTTTTTTCAATTTTCCCCCAAAACCCCCTTCCAAAGGGTTTTTTTCTTTCCACGAATAAAAAATTTTCTTTTAAAAACCCAAAAACCGGACTTTTTCAATAGAAAACCCCTTTCCCTCCTACCCAACAAAATTTTCCCCAACACCAACATACCTTGTCCCCTACCACCCACCCTCCCCCCTTCCCCTACCACCCCCCCCCAAACCGTTTCCTCCTCGCCCCTACCCTCCCCCCTTTTCCCTCCTCCCCCCTCCCCCCAACCCCCCTTCCCTTCCCCAAAACCCCCCCCCCCTCCCCCCTTCCTACCTACCCCCCCAAAACCCCAAACCCCTCTACCCCCCCCCAAAATTTTCTACCCACCCCCATGTTTTTCCCCCTACCCACCTTGCCTTTCTTACCACCCCCTACCCTTCCCCTTTTTTACAAACCTCCCCTTTCCTTTTACCCCCCCTTTCCCCTGTTTTTTTCCCCCTCCCTTCTCTTTTTTCCCCTAATTTCCCTTTCCTACTTTACCCAACCTTAAACCCCCACCTTTTTTTTTTTTTACACTACTCCATTTCCCTTTATTTTTACCTCCACCCTTTTTCCCCTTTTCCCACCCCCACCCAATTTTCCCTACCCCCCCTTCCCCTTTCATCAACCCTCCTTTTCCCCCCCTCACCCTACCCTTAAATGTCCTTCCCCCTTTCCCCCCTTCCCCTTCCCATCTCCCCCAATTTTTGTCTTCCACCGCAACATTTCCTTTTTAGCCCAATCTTTTGTTTCGCCCAGTAAAATATCCTTTATTCTCCTTTTTTGGGTCCCCATAAACCCCCCCCTTTATTCCCAAAAACTTTCCATCTCTCATCAAACACCTTTTTTCCCTATGTTTTTCCTTATGTTTTTTTTGTTTTTGGGTGTGTTGGGTTGTTTGTTTTGGGGGTTTTTTTTTTTTGGGGTTGTGGGTAATAAGTGAAAATTAAAATTGTTTTAAAATTAAAAAAAATTCACCAAAATTTTAACGCTTTCAATTTTTTTTCTTTTCCCTAAAAATTCCAATTTTTTTTTTTTTTACCTGTCCTCTCAAACCCCATTTTGCCCTCTCTCCCTTTCCCCAAAACCACATCCCCCTAACTCCCCTTTTCCCTACCCCCCCCAAAACCCCCCTTCCCTCTCCCCAACCCCCGTTTAGCCCTTCCCCCCCCCCCTAAAAAATTTTTTAAACCCCCCCTTTTTCCCTTTCCCCAAACCCTCACCCCCCTTCCCCTTTCCCCAAAACCCCTTCCCCCCTTTCTTCCCACCCCCCCCCCTGTCCTCCTTCCCCACCTTCCCCCCTTTACACACCCCACCGCCCCTTCCTTTTCCACCCCCCCCTTTCTTTTCCCTTTTTACCCCACCCCACCCTGTCCCTTACCCTCCCACCTTTTTTTCCTTTTCTACCCCCCCCCCTTTTATCTCCCCCCCCCATTTTTTTTTTTGGGGGCAAACCCCTTTTCAAAAACTACTCAATTTGGGGGGTTTTTGTCGGGGGGCCCCCCCCCCGGGGGCCCAAAAAATTTTCCCCATCCGTGCCCGATTTCTGGGCCATTTTTTTCATGAGACGATGGGGGCCTTTTTTCAAAAAATTTTCGGCCGTAAAAAAACCCACGGAAAAGAACCCGGAAAAATTCTTGAAAAAACCCTTGAAGGGAAACAGTACAAAAAAAAAAAAAAAAAGGGGGCCCCTTTTTGGGGGCTACGTCTTTCCCCGGGAGAGCCCCGAATTTCCCCAGAGAAATTTGTGACTTAAAGTGTTTTTTAAATGAAATAAAAAATGAAAATTTTTTTTTAAATTAACCCTAACCCCCCGCCTACCCCACGTGATCCTTTCCCCTGTTATCCTATCCCACCACTTCCTCCGTACCCTAACCCACCCCCTACGCCCCCTTTTTTTAATTACACCCCCCCTTTCCCCCTCAACCTCCCCCTTTCCCGTCCTTCTCTACCCCAACACCCCTGCCCCCTCAACACTACCTTCACCCCGTCCTCCCTCCCCAAACCCCCACCCTGCAATCCTCCGCCTACCCCTCATGTGTTCCTTAAAACCTACTCAAAATGTAACCTTCTACCCTATCCACCCTTCAACCCGTCACCTCTTTTCCCTACCTCCACCCCGGCATACCCTTTCCCCCTCCTCCCCCTGCCCCCCCCACCCAAACCCCCCATTCTGTCCTACATTCCCCAAACCCTTTAAACCCTTTTTCCCACCATACTAATCCCAGCCCCGTCCCCACATACCCAACCCTCCACCCTGTCGACCGAAACCCCACCCCCCATGGTTTTGGTCTACTCCCTCCACACCCGTTCTCCTCTCCCACCCCCCCCTGTCCTCCTCTAACCCCCCCCTACCTCCCCCCGTCCTCATGTGCCATACACTTCCCCCAACCCCCCTCCATCTTTCCCCTTTCTTAACCTTGGCCCCCTTCACCCCCCCAGTCCCCCCTTTTACCCTAAACCCACCTCCCGCCTCTCCTCATTACCCTACCCCACCCCCCCTTTTTATCCTACCCTCCCCCCTTTCCTTTACCCCGCCCTTCACCCGCCTCCTTACCCCACCCCCACCCTGTCCTCCCCACCTACCCCACCTTCACCCGTCTTTGTTGCCTCCCCCACCCCCCACCCCTTTCTCCCCCCCTCCCCCCCCTTAAAATAAGAAAAACCTCCCCCCTAACCCCAAACCCCCAAAAAACCAAAAACCCAAAAAAAACCAAAACTCCCAAAAGGGAAAAAAAAAAAATTTTAAAAAAAAAAAAAAAACCCCCCCCCCCCCCCAAACCCCAACCCTTTTCCCCTACCCCATCCCTTTTTTATTTTTTCTTTTTCCCCCCACCCACCTTCCCTTTTACCCAAAATTTTCCCACCTTTTTCCCTACCCTTTTTTTACCCCCCACCCTGTCCTTTTTTCACCCCATTCCTCCCAACAAATGGCCTTTACCCCCCTTAAAACCCGTCCTTTCCCCACCTAACCATTTTCCTTTACCTTTTCACACCTCCCCAACCTTTCTTTTCTCCCTACCAAATCCTTCTTTCTACCAAACCCTCCCTGCTCCTTTTACCCTCCTCCCCCCAGTTTTACCTACCCACCTCCCCCTTTTTTACCCTTTCCCCATCCAAAACCCTTCCTCCCCTTCCCCCTTCCAAACCCCGCCCTTTTACCCTACCCCCCCAACCTGTCCTTTTCCAATCCATCCCACCCTTTTTAAATTTCCCCTTCTACCCTAACCACCCCCACCCTGTCCCCCCCAACCTGACCCCCTCCCTGTCCCCACCCTACCCACCCGTCCCCCCCCATACCCTCAACCTTCCTCCCCCACCTTCCCTCCACCCCCCCCCCTCTTCCCCACCCCTCGCCTACCCCAACAAAGTAACCTTCTACCCCTATCCCCCCCTCACCATGTTTTTTTAAAACCCTTCCCACCCTCCACCCCGTTTCTTTACCCCTCCTCCACCCTTCCCCCCCCCCCCCCTCTCTCCCCTTTTCCCCTTCCCAAACCGTCCCTTTTTACCACCCCCCCTTTAACCCCCCCAGAACCCCACTTCCTCTTATCCACCACCCCCCCTCCACCGGTTTTCCTTTCCCCCACTCCCCCCCGTTTAGGGTTCTTACCCTCCACCTTCCTTTTCCCACCCCCCACCCTAACCCCCCCACCCGTCCTCCTTACCCTCCCCACCTCCCCGTCCATTTTCCACCCCCACCTGTTCCCCCCCACCCCCCTCCCCCCCCAATTCTAACCCACCCCACCTCCCTCCTACCTACAACACCACACCCCCACTTTCCCCTACCCACCCACTCCACCTTCCCTCTTTTCCCCACCCCAAACCTGTTCTCCTCTATCCCACCCGACCTTTTTCCTCACCTAACCCCCAACCTTCCTTTCTTCCCCCACTCCCCCCCTTTCCTCCTCTACCCTCCTTCCCAAAACCCTTTTTTCGTCTACCTTACCCCTCCCCGACCTTTCCCCTCTCCCCCCAACAACCCGTTTTAACCCCCCCCCAAGTCGGTCCCCACCCCCCCCCTCCCTTTCCCAAACCCTCCGCTGTTCCCCCTTTGTTTTCGCCCCCTTTCTCCCTTTCCCACCCCACCTTCCCCCTTTAGCTACCCTTACCCATCCACCGATCCCTTTACCCACCCCACCCCACAATCCAATCCCCCCCCCCCAACTTCCCCCCCTTACCCACCACACTTCCACCCCGTCCTGCACCCACCCTCCACCCTTTTTTTAATTTTTACCTGTTATCAAAACCCCCCATTTCCTGTTCCCCACTAGTAAACAGTCCCCCTACACCCCCCCCACCTTTTCACCCACCCCCAATTCCCCTCTTTTCGAAAACCCCCCACCCTTTTTTATTACCCCGCCCTTTCCTTACCCTAGACCACCCTCAACCTCTTTTTTCCTCCCTCTCCCCTTTTTTTTACCGGGTCTTTCGGGGGAAAAGACCAACTTTTTTTTTCCTTTTTTTTCCCTCTCTTTTGGGGTCCCCCCTTCTGCCAAAACCCCGCTTTAAACCCCCGCCCAAACCATAAATTTTTATGTCTCAACCTCAGAGTCGGAGGTCCACAGGGAGCCAATCACCATCAGGCCGCTGTGGGGCCACCAGCCAGAGGGGCCCTGCACTGCTGCTGGGTCACTTTGGTGGTGTTCAGTGGTGCCTGTTCTGAGCTAACCCTACGCAGGACACCACCTACTAAGCCCCCCTTTAACGACAGTATTAGCTCAGTCGCGGAGCCAGACTGAGTGAGTTGCCCACCACGAGGTGGCAACCACCACAACGTCCATCCAACGACCGTCCCCCGCGAACTCCCAACCCAAAAGGCTTTGACACACACTCACCACAGGCACAGAGGTGTATGGGTAAACCGAATCTGAGGTCACCATGAGACCAGAGAAACCGTAACCACGGAATCAGAGGCTTTTTTTAATTATTGCATAAAGATAAATGACAATGAGGATGACGTAATGATGCTGCTGTGGAAGTGCATATGCTTTGAGACTACTTGACAGGGTTGTACTCTACGCTTACTATCATAATATATCCCGGCGTCAACCGGGCCCGAGAGATACAGACACCTACAGTGTTAGTCAGGTAATTTGAGGAACAATCTCAAACTCGCATCCGTTAAGTAGATGAAGCCCCACCAGCCGCCATGGCGCAGTGGTTAGCGCCTTGGGTTACGGACTGGAAGGTCGCGGGTTCGAATCCCATGAGTCATAGGGATTTTTCGGACTCCGGCCGGCTCCTACCCAGAGTGAGTGTGCTGTGGGCTCAGTGGGAAGACTGGGACCACACAGTCGAGCTTCATCCACTTAACGGATGCGAGTTTGAGAGTGTTGCTCAAATTACCTGACCAACACTGCAGGCGTCTGTATCTCTCGGGCCCGGTCGACGCCGGGATATATTATGATAGTAAGCGTAGAGTACAACCCTGTCAAGTAGTTTCAAAGCATATGCACTTCCACAGCAGCATAATTACGTCATCCTCATTGTCATTGATCATCATGCAATTTTAAAAAAAATTGCCTCTGATTCGGTGGTCCCAGTTTCTCTGGTCTCATGGTGACCTCAGATTCGGTTTGCCCATACACTTCTGTGCCTGTGGTGAGTGTGTGTCAAAGCCTTTGGGGTTGGAGGTTCGCGGGGGACGGTCGTTGGAGGGACGTTGTGGTGGTTGCCACCTCGGGTGGGCAACTCACTCAGTCTGGCTCCGCGACTGAGCTAATACTGTCGTTAGTAGGGGGCTTAGTAGGTGGTGTCCTGCGTATGTTAGCTCAGAACAGGCACCACTGAACACCGCCAAAGTGACCCAGCAGCAGTGCAGGGCCCCTCTGGCTGGTGGCCCCGCGGCGGCCTGATAGTGATTGGCTCCCTGTGGACCTCCGACTCTGAGGATGAGACATAGGAAATCTGGGTATGGCTGTGGCGGGGAGATTGGAATGAGCGGCGTGGGAACAGTAGGACGGGGGACGTCACAGAAAATGAGGCAGCAAAAAAAAAAAAAAAAAAAAAAAAGTAGATGAAGCCCGACTGTGTGGTCCCAGCCTTCCCACTGAGCCCACAGCACACTCACTCTGGGTAGGAGCCGGCCGGAGTCCGAAAATCCTATGATCTATGGGAATCGACCCCGCGACCTTCCAGTCCGTAACCCAAGGCGCTAACCACAGCGCCATGGCGGCTGGTGCGAACTCAACCTTTAACTACCCGGCCATTCTATTACTTTCTGTTGAATTAACCTCCCACCTCCAAGCCGTAAAAATAGTCTGGCATCTTCCCTTTTTCATCAAGAATTCCTGTCACTCCTTGATCGCTACAGCCTCTCTCCCAAGAAGCTTATTATTCTTGGAGGCTTTAAATTTACTTTGACAACCAGTTTTCTCCTAATGTCAAGCGTCTTTCTCTTTCTCTGACTAACCACTCTCTCTCCCAGCTGGTAACTGAAGCTACACACAGATCAGGTCATATTTTAGGCTGGCTCATCACTGATATTTCACTAGATCTCGTCACGTCTGTATCCGTCAGATC
>CM054160.1:23130391-23145391 GCA_028751875.1 Rapana venosa | reverse complement strand
CTCACACACACACAACACACACACACACACACACACACACACACACACACACACACACACACACACACACACTCAGAACAACACTTAGAAGGTGAAAGATGCTGTTGAAAATTAGGGACAGATATTTGGGGGGAAAGTCTCAGGTAGAAAATAATGTGTTTTGAGGCTGGATTTGAAGGTATCAAGTGAAGGCTTTTGGCGAGTGAAAGAGGGGAGGTCATCCCAGGTGGATGGCCAAAACAGAGAAGGAGCGACGGCCAAGAGTGGTTTGTTTGAATCTGGGTGTTCGAAAAGCACAAAGTATCTGCGGCTGAACGAAGGGAAAGGGATGGAGTGTACAGATGAAGACAGTTACAGAGATAAGAGGGTGCAGATTTGTGGAGACATTTGAAACAGAGGGTATTGATTTTATACTCCAGTCTTTGTGAGACAGGCAGTCAGTGAAGAGATCGCAGAAGAGGAGTGATGTGTTCAGATTTTTTCTTTCTTAGGACCAGTCGAGCTGCAGAGTTTTGTATGCGTTGAAGAGAGTGGATAGATGATGCTGGTAAAAAAGGTAAAGGAGTCCCATAACCTATAAGGTCGTAGGGGAGCGAGGCGTCAGAGACCTCAATTCTCTAGGGCCAGCATATTGAGGGCGGCGCCCATCTCCTCTCCCTCGCTGCTTTACCTTCCCTGACCCTAAAGAGGGCAGGTACCCATTTACAGCTGGGTGAACTGGGAAAACTGTACTGAAGCCAAGGCGCGCAAACGGTCACCCATCCAACTGGTAACCACGCTCGACACTGCTTAACTTGGCTAGGAGAAAGCGAGTGCTCCGACCACTGAGCTATCCCGTCCCCTGGTAGGCCAGCCAAAAGAGAATTACAGTGGTCTAAACGTGAAAGAATGAGAGATGTGACAAGCTTGGAAGTTGCATCAGTAGACAGATACTTGCGAATCGCGCTTATGCGCCGTAATTGATAGTAGCAAGACTGGCAGGTCTGGGTGATGAATTTTTTCATAGAGAGTGTGTTGTTAAGAACTACTCCTAAATACTTCACAGAGTTGGACAAAGGAACTGACGTATTGCCGAATTCTATTGAAGTTTTTGCGATAGAGGAAAGTTTATGTTGGGTCCCTATGAGCATGGCTTCGGTTTTATCGGCATTAAATTGTAACTGTGTTCTGAGTCATCCAGTTTTGAATGTCTTGAAGGCAGTAGGACATGTTTGTCAAGAGGGAAGGCAAGAAGTTTTCAACAGTATCACTGCACTGAAGCTGAGTATCATTGGCATAGAATGATGATCAATATGGTGGTGTTTATTATATGTGAGAGTGGAGCAGTGTAGTGAGTAAAGAAAACAGGGACCACGGACTGATCCCTGTGGGAACTCCACATTCCATTATGACCAGGTTTTGATTGAATTTTGTTTACAATAACTTTCTGGAACCTGTTGTGAGGTATGAAGTAAACCAGATGAGGGCTGTGCCGTTAATACCAAACGTATTTTGGAGGCGAGAAAGAAGAATGAGTGATCTATGGTATCAAAGGCTGCAGATAAGTCAGAAAGATGAGTGAGAGAGGGAGATTGTCTCCTGCATCAGAAGCAAGTAGAAGTGTTCATAAAGTGTGGACTAGGTGGTTTCGGTGCTGTGGTTGGGGCGATAGGCAGATTGAAAAGTGGGAAGGAGATCATTGGAATGAAGGTGACTGTTGAAGCTGTTTGAGAACGACTTTTTCTAGTACTTTAGAGACAAAAGAGTAAGTTTGAGACAGGCCTATGATCTTCAGAATGTTGGGATCGAGGTCGTGCTTTTTCAGAGAGGTGTGACTATTGCTGTTTTAAGAGCTGATGGAAAATATCCTGACACAAGAGATGAGTTTACTATTTTAGTGATATAATGGGTACAAGTTGTGGAAGGCATTGTGAGAAAACAGGAGCAGGTATGGGATCAAGGTCGCATGATTTTATAGTCATTTCCTTCAGAATTGTCATGATTTCTTTTTCACTTGTGGGATGGAAGGAAAAGAGAGGAGTGCCAGTGAACTGGGGATCAGGAGGCGCAGGCTGGAAGTGAGTCTGATCCAGTCTGGAGCGTATGTTTCGAACTTTGTCTGAGGAGAAGGCAGAAAATATGGATGGAAATTCAGACAGGTTGTGGGTGTTAGGCAGAGAAGTTGTTTTTGCAGATCCAAGGAGATTTAAGGTGAGGGAAAAAAGATATTTTTTGGATGTAGCACAGAGAACTTGGGAAGAGTAGTAGTCTGTCTTTGCTGAATGGATTAAGAGTTTGACTTTGTTTATTTGTTTTCGGAAAAGCTGTTTGTTGATTTCGGTTTTTGACTTCCGCCAATGCCGTTCTAGTTGCCGGCGTTTGCGCTTCGCTATCAAGATGTCTTGGGTATACCATGGCGCACAGGGTCTATCAGGGAGGAGATGGTCAGTAGGAGGTGCATGCTCATCAAGCAGTTGGCGGAGAATAGTGTTATAGTGATCAGAGAGGTCAGTGTGGTCAGAGGTTTGTGAAAAACGTTCGGAAGCTTGTGAGGAGAAGATATGAATGTCTAAGGCCTTAAGATTGCGACGAGTAGCATATTTCTTCTTTCTGACAGGTTTTGTGATGTTGAGATGGAAAAGAATGGCGGAATGATCCGAATGCAGTTCGTCATGACAGAAGCAGATGTGACAAGATTGAATGAAGCATTAGTCATCAGCCAGACAAGATTGAATGAAGCATTAGTGATCAGCCAGTCTAAAATATGGCCAGATCTGTGCGTTGCTTCGTTTACCAGTTGAGAGAGAGAATGGTTGGACAGAGAAAGAGAAAGACGTTTGACATCAAACAAACAAATACAAAAAAACAACCCCCAAAAACTACAAACCCCAAAAATGGAGCTGGCATCTAACTGTAGCAAGAGTATCACAAATGTCCACGTTCTTTTTCAGACAGACATCACAATAAAAGCTCGCATCACCCATCTTCCTTGTGTCATGCTAAGGCGAAGCAGCATCGAACGTGGTTACTAAACGAAAAATTATGTGACCGTTTGCGTGCCTTGGTTTCAGCACAATCCATCTCCCACCCCACCACACCCCCCCCCACCCACACACACACACACACACACACACACCTCACACAACACACACACACACACACACACACACTCGAACACACACTCACACACACACACACACATCACTCACACACACACACACACACACAAACACACACACACACACCCACACACACACACAATTACTCACACACACACAATTACACACACACACACACACACACACACACACACACTTCACTCAGCTGTAAATGGGTACCTGCCGTCTTTTAGGGTCAAGGAAGGTAAAGCAGCCAGGGAGAGAGTGAGGGAGATGGGCGCCGCCCTCAATATGCTGGCCTTCTGGGGGGGGGGGGGGGGGGGGGGGGGGGCGGAAGAAGACAAAAGCTGAGGTTTCTGACATCTCGCTCCCTAATTCCCACTTAGGTTATAGAAACGCGTGTACCTTCATCTCTGGCTGCTGTCCATGACAACGAATCGTGCTGTCACTAACTACTCTCTCGCCCTCGTTAGAGACCAGCTGTGACGCAGTGATGTTGTTTTTTGTGTGTGGCGTGACAGGTGACTGTTTGGAGCTGTCCTGTCTTTCTGTTTGAATTGCTAGCGAAGTGTTGATCCATTGTTGTTCTGTGAAGGGACGTCTGTGTTAGCATCTAGTCTTGTCAGGGTGTCATGTGGTTTTAGTGTTGCTTTAGTAACGATGATTAGCAAATTAAGAGACCATCCCTACTAGACCCGCACCATGCCTATACAGAGGCCCGCGCACGTACCCCAACACATGTACGTTCAGCACACCTACATATACACATACATCAAACATACACACACACACAAAACACCCACACGAACGCACAAACACACACATTCACACACACACACACAACCCCACAAACACACACAAATTCACACACGTGCAACACACACACAAAACACACGCATGAACCACACACATACACACATGCACACACGTGCACACACACACAACACACAAACATGCACACACAAACACACAAACACACACACACACACAAACACACCACATGCACACACTCACACAAACACACACACATGCAAACACACACACACATTGTACACACACACAACAGCACACACACACCACACACACACACAACACACACACACCACACCAACACACACACACACACACACACACACACACATAGTGGTCAGAACATTGCGTTCGCAATCTGACGACCCGGGTTCTATTCCCGTTCAAGGGGATATTTTCCCCTGGAGTTAACATCAGTGCAGACTCTACTCTCCCCAACAATATTTCGGGTGAGATTATAAACCGAGGCTCCGTGTGCGAACGCACGCAGAACATCTTGCGCACACGTTCAATCCTGTTTTGCTTTGCGTAAGAGTAGGCCATGTGTGCCGGTAGGAACAGATGATAAAATTTACAAAACCGCATACACACGGGGACTAGATGTAAAAAAAGCACATAAGTGTTTATTCCATTATCCTCGATATAAAAGAACAACCCATACAGTAATGATTGTATCGACGAGCATATCCACCTACGTTCGCACACTTGCTCGCATGCACGCACGCACAAACGCACGCACGCACGCACGCACACACACACATGTTGTCTTCTAATACCTCCTTCTAGTGAGAAGATGACAACGTAAACATATAAACATTTATAAAACAAATAGAATGTCAATAATTAAGAGAAATGCACGGAATATAATTTTTTAAAAGGAAAATGGAAGTTCATAGAAACTGAATCTGAAAGAGACAGAACAAGCTTTGGAACATCGTCACGTACATATTATTCTTCAATAGCAATATGATGGACAGCCCTGACAAAAGTGTATATTATTTAGAAGCATAACACGGCATTTCCAGTGTGACAGCGTTTATAGTAATTAAGTCTGCTGCATTTTTCAACTAGTTAAACCGCTTTTATCCTTAATTTAAATAACAAGTCTGGCAAAAAAAACACACACATTAAGTTCTAAACAAAATAACATTTTTTGGTAAATATGTTGCCCGAGTTTTTTTGCTACAAAAAATAGTAGAAATAATACTAGATTGGAAATATATTTTTCGTTATTATTTTATTTGTTAGTTTTTGTTTTGATTTTCAAATATGCAGACCAATGTCGTGTGCATACCATGATTGAAAGGTTGTTTTTTGATAAAAAAGAGAAAGAACATTAGAAAAGCTAAAACAAGGGGAGTGGTGGTGGTGGGGGTGGTTTATACAGCACATACACAGAACACACACACACACACACAACACTACACGCACCGACACACACACATACACACGCACACACAACACACACACACACGAACCACACACACACACATACACACGAACACACACACACACTACACACCTACACACGAACACACCACACACATACACACACACACAAATACACACACACCCACACACGCACACGCACACACCACCACAACACACCACACACACACACACACACACACGCCACGCTCGCGCGAGCATTCTGCCTTAATACTTCAGTTCAAGGTAGAAGAAAAAGCATAACAGATGACAAAGTTTGCAAAACTGTAGACACACTAGGACTGGATGTAAACACACATTACACCCCCCCTCACCCCCACACACACACGCGCGAGTGCTTATTCCATTATCCTCGAAAAAAAAGATAAAAATGATCACATGCACACCACTACCACCACCACCACCACCAACACACACACACACACACACACCACACACACACACACACACACACACACACACACACACACACACACAGTTCGACCAAAACAATCATTAACGTGAGTCGACCCCCTCCCCAACACCCCCAACCCCAACCCCTCCCCTATCCCCCCCCCCCCCCCCCCCCCTCCATCATACGTTTTCTAATAATCCGCTTTCCCTTCTTGTGACAAAGATAATACACCCGAGCAAGCCCGTCACACACACACACACACACACACACACCACACACACAACACACACACACACACACACAACACACACAACACAACACAACCAAAACCCACACCAACACAACACACACACACACACACAACACAAAAAAAACACCACACATACAACGCCACAATACATACAAACCCCCCACCCCACACACACACACCAAAACCACGCAACCACACAAACCCCACACCACCACCACACACACACACCACCAAAAACAAAAAACCCCACACCACACCACACACACACACAGCCAACCCAAACCAACACAACCACCACACAACCCCACAAAACCAAAACCCCCACAAAAACAAAACCCCAAAAAACAAAACCCCCCCACACACACACACACAAAAACACACACAACACAACACACAAAAAAAAATAAACCCCAAACACAAACCCACAACCCCCAAAACACACCACCCCCGCGCGGGGGGGTTTTTGGCAGGTTCATACGGGGAATATAAGACACCAACCATGTAGGTCTAGCTTTTACCTGGCAGGTTCACTTTGCTTTGGGGGAAATAGGACAGCCACCCCCTAGCAGGTTTTAGAGATAGTAGATAGATAGAGGGTAAAGATAGATAATAGATAGATGATAAATAGTAGAGAGATAGATAGATGGATGGGGGGATAGATAGATATATAGTAGAGGGGGATGGTGGAGGATGGATGGATAGATAAGATAGTAGTAGATAATAGATTAATAGATAGATAGATAATAGATAGAAAGGGTGGATGGTTTTGGTAAAGATATTAAATGGATGGATAGGGGAGGGGGGGGATAAATGGATGAATAGAGATAGGGATGGTGGATGGGTAGATATAAGATGGATAGATGGATGGATGGATAGGGCTAGATGGATACATGATGGATGTGTAGAAAATAAGAGTGATAGGTTTTGATGACTGACAATTTATATATATATTATAAATATATATATAAAAAATTAAAATATATATTTATTATATATATATTATATGGAAGATTGATGGATAGATAGATTGATTGATTGATGGTTGAAGAGAGAGGGGGTTTTGACGAAAATTTAACTATACAATAATTTTATCATTATTTTATTATTATTAAGAGGAGACAGAGGATTGACTGATAATATTTTTAGGAAAGGTTAAAATAAGTATTGAGATACTTTTGTTTTTGGTTCTGGCCTTCCCCTATGTGGGACTATCGTTTTTTTATTAACAAATGAGAAAAGGGTATTCGACGAGCGAAATGAATGAATGTTTTATTTTTGATTAATTGATAGGTTGATAGATATAGAGATTGACTGACAATATATTATATATTTATTAATATAATATTATATATAAAATAATATATATATATATATTATATATTATAAAATTTATATATATATGGAGAGAGAGAGAAGAGAGAGAGAAGGAGAGAGAGAGAGAGGAGAGAGAAGAGAGAGAGAGAGAGAGAGAGAGAGAGAGAGAGAGAGAGAGAGAGAGAGAGAGAGAGAGAGAGGAGAGAGAGAGGAGAGGAGAGAGAGAGAGAGAGAGAGAGATGAGAGAGAGAGAGAGAGAGAGAGAGAGAGATGAGAGAGAGATGAGAGAGAGAGAGAGAGAGAGAAGAGAGAGAGAGAGTGAGAGGAGGAGAGAGAGAGAGAGAGAGAACTCGAGCTCGAAGCTCGAAAGATTTATAATAATAATAATGTATGGAATTTGTATAGCTTTATTCACAAAAACGTCATTGGCTCATACATGAAGGGAGGTTCCGAACTGCTTAGTATTTTGGTGAGAAAACAAGGAAGCACAAAAAAACACAATGTTATTGTATAACCACAACCACCACAAAACAAAAATCAGTTACAAAATAACATCTCTTATTCTTAAGTCTTTAACAATTATGAAGTAAGGATGCACACAATCTCAGGGTGACTAGATGCCATGAGCAGACAGAATCTAAATAAATCAGGCGGTCTACTCTACTTTACCGGAATGTAATTATGTTTAGCATCTTCGCATGCTGGATAGCACAACACAAAATGAGAGAGAGAACTCGAACTCGAACTCGAAAGATTTATTCACAAAAAGGCCATTGGCCCATACATGAAGGGGGTTACCAAACTGCTTAGTATGTTAGTGAGAAAAGTAAGTAACACAAAAAAGCAAAGTGTTAATGTATACCCACAACTACCACAACAACAAAAAATCAGTTCCAAAAAATATGACTTAAGAAACCACAATATCTCTTACTCTAAAGGCTTTACACACATATAAAGCAAGGCTGGGCACAATCTCAGGGTGACTAGATGCCATGAGTAGACAGAATCTAAATAAATTAGGCTGTTCTACTATACTTTACTGGAATGTAATTCTGTCTACTCTTCTAATACGGACAGCACAGCACAAAATGAACTTCATCTAACACTGTTTGCTTAGATAATGGGCATAGCAACCTGAGGTCATAATCATCATGTCCTATATATCTAAATTTATGAACATTTATATCTGATACACCAAGTCTAAACTTTGACATAATTCTTTTCAAATGCATGTCTATATCAAGCTATAGATAAGGTTTGACATCGTGTGAACCTATAAATTGTCTGTACATTTGAAATCTGTCACTGTTTTGTATATAACACTCCACTGCTGCCAACGGCAGTCAATCAGTCTTTGCCTGAAAACTTGATAAACTCTCTAGAAATTCCGACACCTTGATTAAGCCAAACAAACCCAAAGCCAAGTTGATATAAACAGGTACGTATTTGTGAAGCTTTTCCCTTGACATCTAGATCATGAAGCATCTTGTACGACTTAAAAGGTAACCTGCACTCATCATATGCAGAATCTTAATCCAATATCTAATGCAACTTACAGCAGCATTAATATAGAGAGGATATCTATTGGTTTCACTATAAACAAGATCATTAGGTATCAAATCGACTTTATACTTGCAAGATCTAGAACACGTTACGCCATCAAAGACTCAAAAGCCATCCCCAAATTCCAACCTTGACGCTGACCACAGGCCTGTCATTCTAGCCTCCAGTACTCAGAAGAAGAAAATAACAACTACTAGGAAGAATCAGCCTGAAAAGATCAACCTCCTCAAACTGGAAGAGAAAGAAGTGCAAGAACAGATTCATAGTGCTATCAAGGTGAAACTTGACTACATTGATACAACACCTCTCAACATGGAGCAAGTCTGGGGACACCTCAAGCAGCTCTCTTGAACACCTTAAGGGAAGTTTGCGGGACAAAGAAATGTGGAGGTAAAAACAGAAAAGCTACAGCTTGGTGGAACCAAGAGGTGAAGGAAGCCATCAAGAAAAAAACAGCTATATAAAGCTTGGGTCAAGACCAAGACAGAAGAGGACTACGTCAAGTACACAATCGCAAGAAGACATAGTAAACGTGAAAGCCTCCAAAGAAAAATCTTGGGCGACTTATGGAGAGAAGTTAGGTGAAATTTGCAAGAACCCCAAGAGATTTTTTTCAAAGTGTGAAGACGAGGAGAGTAAGAGATGAGCCATTCAATCCAACAACAGTACTGAATAATGCAAAGGGAGAGGCACCGCGCAAAGAAGAAGAAATTATGAAACAATGGGAAGACTATTTTAAAAGATCTTTTAAACCCATCTGGAGTACAAGCTTCCAGATCCCAGTTCTCACCACGCTATAAAGACCAGTTAGAGCCCCAAATCCTTGAAGCTGAAACAAAAAGCAATTAAGAGCAGCCAAAGGGCAAAGCGGCAGGCGGTGACGGCATAACAACTGAAGCCATTCCTTGCATGCGGAGAAACGGGAGTTAAGTGGCTCACCACCATCTTCAGAAAGCATGGGAAGAGAGGAAAGTACCAATGGACTGTAAAAATGCAATAGTGGTGACAATTTGGAAGAAGAAGGGCAGCAAGAGAGACTGCAGCACCTACAGAGGCATTTCACTTCTCAGCCATGTAGGGAAAATGTATGCACAGATTCTGGAACAGCGCACAAGAGCCAAAGCAGAACACCTATTGAGCAAATGCCCCAGTTTGGCTTTCGGAAAAGGAAGAGGGTGCACAGATGCCCTTTTCGCACTCCGACAGCTGTGTGTAAGAGCCATCGAATACAACCAAGACCTGCATAGAGTATTCATTGATCAAGAAAAAGCTTCGACCGAGTCAACAGAGACAAGCTCTGGAAGATCCTGGAGCAGTACGACGTGAAGGGGCAGTTGCTTGATAACATCAGAGCAATCTATGCCAACAGTATGAGCGCAGTCCGAACAGCCAGTGGAACATCCGAATTGGTTCCCGGTTACATCAGGGTCAAGCAAGGCTGCGTACTCTCTCCCCTTCTCTTCGTGATCTACATGGACCAGACTACAAAGGAAGCCAACCCAGATTCAAGATCTGGCCCTGAACGAACTATTATTTGCTGACGACAGTTTCTTGATGAATCAGAAACAAAGCAGCTCTTCAAGAACACGCAGACCAACTCAACACAAGCTGTGCCCCCGTGAGGTTCCCGGGGTTATGCTTGCAAAGCGAACATTGCAAGAATAGGCCTCTGCCATCCAACCAGGCATGTCGTAAAAGGCGACTAAGGTGGACAAGGGAGCTGAAGTCAGAGGTGATGGGCCTAGCGGCGCTCCCGAGACAACCACATACACCATGCAACTATCGCCATAATGACATTTCGAGATCAGATTAACAGGAATGGTGCTCGCCCTGTGGGATCCGCCAGGCAGGTGCAGTGCCGGGCTCCGCGCCTCAACGGAGTCCACCCAAGCGACTGGAGGTCCCTTCATCGTCCTGTGGAGCCAGGGGACGGGGAGGACATGCGACTGGCCGCAAGCCAAAGCAAGACCAAGGGACCCCTACCATCAACATCATGCAGTGGAACGCTGAAGGGGTCAGCAACAAGACAACAGAGCTCCAACACTTCCTACACGCTAACAACATCCACGTGTGTTGTATGCAAGAGACACACCTGCAAGAGGGGAAGCCACTAAAGATCCGCGGCTATCAGGTGTTTCGCAGTGATCGACAGCGTAGAAGAAAAGGTGGAGTACTGACACTAGTGAGGAACAACCTGAACGCTAGTGAAACAAAGACGTACATGGAGGAAGCAGAGTACAGACAGTGAAGATCACCACAAGGACAGTAAGCTTCACTGTCGTCAACTACTACTGCCTGATGATAAGAATCTAGCCCTAGATACCATCCAAGGTCCCAGACAACAGCTTCCTCATCACTGGCGACTTCAATAGCAGGTCCCAGAGTTGGGATACAACACCTTGACAAGCGAGAGAAGAAGTAGAGGCATGCAGCGCGATGAACACCCGCCTATCCTCGTCAACGACCCCACCGACCCTCCTACCTTCTACTCGCGCCGCTGGAAGCACCACCACCCCGGACCTGGCTCTCTGCACTGATGACATCCACCACAGGATCGGAGTGAGAACAGTCCAAGATCAGCTCGGGGGAAAGTGACCACCGCCCCGTCATCTCACAATAAAGTGGAGGAAAGCAGAAACAGGGCACAGACCTCAAACCCAAAGATGGAACTACAAAAGGCAAATGGGGACTCTTTGCCATCAGCGACAAATGAACTGACTAACAACATTCAGTAGAGGGACGAAACATCAACAACGTAGTGAAGGAATTCAACAAAGCATCTTCATGCAGCCAGGGAATGCATACCAAGGGAGCAAGAAAAGATACATCCCATACTGGACGGACCAGCTTCAACAGGCACACGATGCAGTCACGAGGCAAGAGAAGAAGTAGAGAACAACCCGAATCAGGAGAACCACATCAGACTCCAAGAGAGCACGGCAAATACCTGAGAACTAAACTAGAAAGCAATGAGACGGAGCTGGAGAGAGAAAACATCAGCCTCAACATGGACAAAGACACAACAAAGCTCTGGAGACTAACACAGGCCCTGAACGATGAAGGTACAAAGCGGGCAGAAGATCACACTAAAGAAGACGGCAGAACTCATGACGGGAAAGAGGGCAGCCAACACCTTTGCCAAAGTACGCAAAGAAAGCAATAACAACATCCACAAAACCTACAGAAAGAAGTGAGAAAGGAAGAAAGAGACAGAGAAAGAACTGGGAAAAGGGTCATGAGGCAATGGAACACAAGATCACCATCCAGAACTCTAAAAGCCAACAAGAAACTGAAGAAGAGAGAAGTCACCAGGACTGACAACATCACCAACGAGATGATACAACACCAAGGCAACACTGCTCTCCCGACAGCTCTTGGACATCTTCAACTTGATCTGGAACAGTGGTAGGCCCCCCATGTTGGAAAGAGGCATCATGATCCCTGAGTACTGAAGAAGGGCAAGAACAGAGCAAGGCCCATCAGCTATCGCCCAATCAGCCTCACGAGTTGCCTCTGTATAGACCATGGAGCGCATCGTCAACACTGCGCCTGCAACTCTACCTTGGAGACTGAAAGCATCCTAGTCCCTGAACAGCGGATTCCGTCAGTACAAAAGCACTGAAGATCAAACAACTCATCTTACTCAGGTATATAGAGGATGCTTTCAGCCAAGAAGATGACCTGCAATCTTCATAGATCTACAGAAGGCCTTCGACAAGGTCTCGAAAGATGGACATTCTTGTGAAGCTCTACGCCAGTGGCTATTACCGGCAATATGTACCAGTGGACAACAATCCTACCTTCAACAACCGACGAGCCAGAGTGATGGTGGACTGCCGCTGTGGCCGGAAGGTACTCCTGCGGAAAGGAGTACTCAGGGAGGAGTACTCTCAAAACCCCTGCCCGGCTCTTCATTAACGATATTGTGTCAAGCTTCCAAGGGGTCCACGCAGCGCTTATGCAGACGACCTGGTGCTCTGGTGCAGGAGGAGGTACGCTTCAACAGCAAACCACCGCATGCAGATGGCCCTGGATAAAGTTTCCGCATGGGCTACAATGTTGTGTGTCCTTTTAACCGGGACAAAGACCACAGCACCCTCTTAAACGCTCTCACCAAAAGCAAGCCCTGGACCCTCACCTTGGCAACACGACCCTTAAGTGGAAGACCAACAGACATACCTTGGGTCACATATGACAAAAGCTGCCCTGGAAACAACACATCAACCCAGGCAAAAGGAAAAGCAAGGCGTAAGCTCAACATAAATGCGCAAACTTGCAGGGACACAGTAGGGAGCCAATGAACACATTCGAAACAGTCTACCCGGGCACTGTACGACCCCATCTTGGGGTACGGATCAAACCTTGGATGACAGCTGCCAAGACACATCGTACACCCCGGACCAAGGTACAGAACCAAACTTGAGAATCATCACAGGCGCGATAAATCCACCCCATAGAGAAAAATGGAGCAGGTGACTGGCATAGCTCCTCTCAACACTAGAAGGAAACAGAAGACGTTGCAAAGGCTACCAAGTACCAGTGCACCAAAAGACCATCAATGAGCACAAGACTGAGAAGCTGTCCCTGGAAGACTAAACCGCTCCAGTTTTGCAGTCGAAGCTCGTGCACTGCAGAGAGAGCACCAAGACAAACTGCCAGCAGTACAGCCCATCACTTCTCCTTTGATGATCCTCCATGGCAAGAAAGGACAGGAAAAGTGACAGTCAGAATGACAGTTCCAGGAATCACGAAAAAACTGAACAGAGCGACATTGTCAAAAGAACTCTGACAGCAGCCATGATAGATGATCAATACCCTCACGAGGCATGGCTCCACGTCTACACACACGGCTCTGCAACAGATGCCACCAGATGGGGAGGAGGCTGGGTGCTACATCTGGTACCCAAGCAGAGATGGCAGACTCGGTCAATAGCAACCGGCGTCTACTGCACCAACTACAAGCCGAAGTGGAAGCGATCATCCTTGCAGCAAACACCATCCGCAGCAGAGTGGATCACAACACCCAGGTCGTCTTTCTGACGACGCTCTGTCTGTGCTGCAACCCTTCAACAGGGCCGCTTCCACAACTAGAGATGGCACTAATAACATCAGTGTCTTCGCACCCTGCTGCAGTGGGTCCCCTCACACTGTGGCATCGAGGGCAATGAGCAAGCTGACAGAATGCCAAGATAGGGGCCCGGATGAACAGCCCGAAAACCTGTTGCCTTGCAGAGAGCAAGACATCATTAAGGCTTCTTTCAGGAAAACGCCACCACCCGACAGCTACCACAGCCACCAGACAAGACCAGGTGACCACTTCCGATTAAGAACAGGCCACTGCAGGCTGAAACCCAAAATCTGCACAGGAAAATGAAAGTGGTACCCTCCCCCATGTGTCATGGGGGGAAGCTGAGCAAGACACTCGCCAATCCTGCAGGACTGCAGGGCCTTCAGGCAGCTGAGAGAGGAAATGTGGCCGAACCCCTTACCCCTAGAAGAAAAACTGTACGGGCCGGTGGATGCCCTACAGACGACTGCTACATTCCCTTTGGCGAAAATGGTCTCTTGGTGTAAAACAATAAGGCATCGAAAAGAAGAAGAAGAACACAACTGCGAGAGGTTGACATGAAGATCCCGTATAAAAAAACACACAAGTTATGTCTGCAGCAGAAATCCAGGAAAGCTGGACATCAAACATCAACGGCACCCAGCTGAAACAGACCAAAGAATTAAATACCTTGGTAGCCTCTTCACTGAAGATGGGAAAATTGGACAGAGAGATAGAAACAAGGTGCCCGAAAGCAAACGCAGTCAGTTACCAACTCGCCCCCTTCTAAAACAATTCCAGCATCCCCAAAGAGCACCAAGGCAAAACTCATCAACGCCACTTCGTTCCAACACTCACATACCAGTGTCAGACATGGGCCCTAACAAAAGCCCTTTGAGAGAAAATTGGTCACATGTGAAATGGCTGCCTGAGAAAAGCGTCAAAGACCAACCGAAAATAAGAAGAGAGATCGAGACATGGGCGGACTAAACCCCCAATTCCCCCATATCGAACAACAAAGGTCAGGTGTTTGGTCACTAATAAGAATGGCCCAAACCCAAAGCCCTAGGGCATT
>CM054160.1:23084565-23127065 GCA_028751875.1 Rapana venosa | reverse complement strand
CCTCTTTTAAAAAAATTTTTTTTTTTTCCCCCCCCTTTTATTTTTTTTCCCCCAAAACCCCCAAACCTTTCCCCCCCCCCCCTTGGGAAAAAAAATTTTTTAAAAGGGGGGGAAAAAAAAAAAAAAAAAACCCCCCCCCAAAAAAAGGGGGGCCCCCCCCCGGGGGTTTTTTTAAATTTCCCTTTTCCCCCCCCTTTTTTCCTTCCCCTTTCCCCTTTTTTTTCCCTTTCTTTTCCCCTTTTTTCCCCCCCATTTTTTCCCCTTTTTTAAAAAAATTTTTAAAAAAAAAGGGGGGGGGGGGGGTTTTTTTTTTTTTGCCCCCCCACAAACCCCGGGGGTTTCCCCTTTTAACAAAATACCCCTTTAAACCCCCGCCCCTTTCCCCCCCCTCTCCCCCTTCTCCCTCCCCATCCCTTTCCCTTCTCCCCCCCTCCCTTTTTAAATTTCCCCCCCCCTTTTTTCCCCACCCTTCTTCTTTTCCTTCCCCCCCTTTTTTTTTTTTCTTTTCCCCCCCTTTTTCCCCCCTCCTTTTTTTCTTTTTTCCCCCTTCTTTCCTCCCCCCTTTTTTCCCTTTTTACCCTTCTCCCTTTTTTCCCCTTTCCCCCCTACCCCCCCCTTTTCCCCCATCTTACCTCCTTTTCCAACTTTTTTCTTACTTCCCCTTTTCCCCATTTTTCCTTTTCCCCCCTCTTTCTTCCCCAAACCAATCCCCTTCCCCTTTTCCCCCAACCCCCCCCCCTCCTCCTCCCCTCCTCCCTTTCCCCCTCCACCCCCTACCCTCCCCTCCCCACCCCCACTTCCCCCCTCTTTCCCCCAAACCCCCCCTTCCTTTCTTTCCCCTCTTAACCCCCCTCCTACCCCCCCTTCCCCCCTACCCTTTCCTCTCCAGCCTGTCCTCTCGCTTACCCCTACCCCACCCTCCACCCTGTTCCTCTACTCTATCCTCCACCTATCCAACCTCTACCCAAACCTTTACCCTTTCCTTATCTACCCACTCCTCCACCTGGTCCACTCCACTATGCAACCCTCCATATTGTCCTCCGCTAATTCCACCCCTCCACCCTTCTCCTGCCACCGATCCTCCACCCTGTCCTCATCTACCCTAACCTCAGCCCTGTCCGCTTCTACCCTACACCCTGACCGTAACCTGTCCTCTATCCCACCACACACCCTTACCCGCCCTACCCACTACTATCCCTGTTCTACTCTAACCTACATCCTGTCCTTCTTCCGCCACCCGATCCTCCACCATGTCCGCACCCTAACTCCAACCCTCAATTCTCTTCTTGTAAAAACCTGTCCCTCCTCTAACCCACCCTACAATCATCCCTGTCCGCCTCTACCCCACTCCCCACCCTAATCCTATCATAACCACCCCCCCCCCCCAACCCTGTCCTCTACTCCCACACTCATCCCTGTTCTCCTCTTACTCCACCCTCAGCCTCCCATCCTGACTTACCTACGCCATGCTCCACCCTGTCCTCCTCTAACCCTTACTCCACCTGTCCGCCCTCTACCTACCCCTACCCTGTCCTCTTCTACCGTACCCCGAGCACCCTGTCATCCCAACTACCCAACCTCCACCCTGTCCAACTCTACTCTACAACCCTCCACCCTGTTGTCCTCTACCTACCCTACCTCCAAGCCTATCCCTCTGCTTCCCTACCCGATCCGCCACACTGTCAACCTCTTCCTACCCCCACACCCATTTTTCCCTCTACCCTCTCCCAAAGCCATCTTGGCTCTCTTCCCTCACCCCTACTTCCAACCTGGCCCTCCACTACATTACTCCACCGTCCATCCTGTCCTCTACACCACTCTCGACCATGTCCTCCTCCACCTTACCCCACACTCCACCCTTTCCTCCTCTACCTAACCCTTTTCCTTGTGTTTTTCTACCCTACCAACCCTGTCTTCCTCCACCCTACCACAGACTGTCCTACTCTACACCACCCTCCACCCTGTCCTCTACCATACCCTTCACCCTGTCTTCCTCTACCATTTACTCTACCCTCCTCCCTGTCTTTTTGTCCACTACCACAACCTGCATTCCACTACCCTACCCAGCCCTGTCCTCCTTTACACTACCCTTTTCCCCGTTAATCTCTATCCTACCCTCCCTCCTGTCCTCCTCTACCCTATGCTCCACCCTGTCGTCCTCTACCCTTCCTCACCATGTCCTCCTGTACCCCTCCCATCCACCCTGTCCTCCTCTACCCCCATCCACCCGGCCCCACTTCCCTACCCTTTCCCCCCGATCGTCTTCTACCTTTTACCTACCATCCTTTACCCTACCCCACCATCCACCCTGTACAACTCCCTGTCCTCCTCTAGTCCCACCGTGAAGCCCATGGGTGTTATACGAATCCGACGTGATGGATGAGTTATCCCACCTCACACCCTGTACCCCGCCACTAATGTCGACCTATCCCCCACCCTGTGTCCTCTATCCTTACACCCCTACCTTCCAGCTATCCCCCTCTCCCGACCCTATCCTCCACACTGTCAACCATTGCCGTACGCCTCCACCATCTTTTTCTCTAAACCCCCTAAACCCTATCTGCTCCGTATCCTCATCCTACCGTCCACCTCCGCCTCTACAGTACTCCACCACCTGGCCCTCTACCCACCAGCTACCATGTCTCGTCCACCCTACCCTTCATCCTAACCAGCTTACCTCTACATTTCAACCCTACCCTCCTTTACTCTACCCCCCCCCCACCCGTCTATTCCTAAACTACAACCCATGTCCTCCTCGAACCCATATCCAAACACCCTGTACCCTGCCCCTACCCTCTACCGTGTCCTGCTCTCCCCTACCCCACCCTCAACCCGTCCTCTTCTACCCCATCCCCAAACACTGACTTAACCCTACCCTACCCCCTCACTCACCCTGTTCGTCCTCTACCCCACACTGCAACAGCAACCCCGTAACCTGTCCTCTATCCACCCCCACACCCTGTACCCTGCCCTACCCTCTATCCCGTCCGGTCTACTCTACCCTACACCCAATCTTACCCTACCCCATCAGCCACCATGTCCTCCATCCTACCCCACCCTCCATCCGTCCTCGATACTACCCCACCCTCCCCACCCTCCTCCTGTCCTCCTCCTTAAAAACCCCCACCCGACAATCATACCTGTCCGCCTCTACCCCCCACTCCACCCTTATCCTACCATAACCACTCCAACCGTCCTCTATTCCCCCTGCCTCTCCTCTACTCCACCCTCAGCCAACCACCCGGAACTTACCCTACCCCATGCGCCACCCTGGCCTCCTCTACCCTAGATACGCCACCTGTCCTCCTCTACCTACGCATCAATCCTGTCGTCTTCTACGGTAACCGACACGCCTGTCAGCCGCTACCCCACTCTCACCCTGCCCAAGCTCGACCCACCCCCACCTAATGCCCCTACCCACCCCTACCTGTGGAGCTTACCCCCTCTTTTCCCTACCCTATCCTCCACACTACAACCTCTCCTTTACCCTCAACGCTTTTTTCCTCTACCCTACCCATTCTTGCTCTCTTCCACACCCTACCTTCCAACCTGTCCTCCTCTACATTACTCCACCCTCCACCCTGCCCTCTACTACTCTAGACCCTGTAATCTCGACCCTGTCCTCCTCCAGCCTACCCCACACTCCACCCTGTCCTCCTCTACCTAACCCCTTTCCATGTCTTTTTCTACCCTATTCACCCTGTCGCCCTCTACCCCAACCACAGACTGTCCTACTCTACGAACACAACCCTATCCACGACTGCCTCTCAATACCCTTCACCCGGTCTTCTCTACCATTTCCTTTAAACCTCCTCCCTGTCCCTTTTGTCCACTAACCGACCCCTTCCTGTTCACTACCATAATCAGCCCTGTTAATCTTTTACACTAACCCTTTTTCCTGTTTCCCTCGACCTTTCCCACCCCCTTCTGGCCTCCTCTACTCTACGCTCCACCCTGTCGTCCTCTACGCTTCCTCACCATGTCCTCATGTACCCCATCCTCCACCCTGTCCTCCTCTACCCACCATCTACCCTGGCCTCTTCTACCCTACCCTTCCCCCTATCTTCCTTTACCTTTTCACCCTGACCTCATTACCTACCCCCCCATCCATCCACCCCTGCCTTTTACGGCCTAAACTACAACTCCTGTCCTCCTCTAACCCTAACCCTGTCCTCCTTTAACCCTACCCTCCCCATGTTGTTGCACTACCCTACCATCCACCCTGTCCCGTCTATACCCTACCCCTACCTGGCTTCCTCACACCTACCCAACCCTGTTCTTCTCTACTCTACGCTCCATCCTGTTCTCATTTATCCCCCTTTGTCTACCCTGTCCTCCTATATCATAACCTTCATCCTGTCCTCCTCTACCCTACCTTCCACCATGTCCTCCTCTACACAACCCTCCACCATGTCTTCTTCTACCCTACCCAACCTCAAACCCTGTCCTTTACCCTACCTTCCACTCTGTCCTCAACTTCCCTACCCTATCCTCCACACTGTCAACCATTTCCTTACGCTCCACACCCTCTTTTTTCCTCTACCCTACCCTATCTTGCTCTCTTCCTCATCCTACCTTCCAACCTGTCCTCCTCTACATTACACCACCCTGTCCTCTACCCACCATCCACCCGGTCCTCGTCCACCCTCCCTCATCCAATCATCTCTACCATTTCACCCGACCTCCTTTCCTCTACCCCACATCCACCCTGCTATTCCTAACCTACAACATCCAGTCCTCCTCTATCCCATACCGACACCCTGTACCCATGCCCTAAAAAAAAAAGAAAAACTAAACTAAAAAAACCCTAAAAAAAACTAAATAAAAAAAAGAAAACCTGCCCCTAACCTAAAAGAAAATAAAATAAAAAACTAAAAAAAAAATAAAACTAAAAAAATAAAAAAAAAAAAAAAAAAAAAAATGAAATAATAAAAAATAAAATAAAAACTAAAAAAAAAAATAAAAATAAAAAATATAAATAAAACAACTAAATAACTAAAAAAAATAAAAAGACAAATAAATAAAAAATAATAATAAATAATACTAAAAAAAAACTAATACAGTAATAAAAACATAACCTATAAAAAAAAAACTAAACAAAAAATACTAACTAAAAAAATAAAAAAATAATACTAATCTACTATAAAAACATAATCAAAAAAAAAAAAAAAAAAATACAACTATAAAATAAAAAAATAGAATAAAAATAAAAAAAATACTAAAAAAATAAAAAAAAAAATATAATATAAAAAAAAAAATATAAAAAAAATGAAACTAAATATAAAATAACAAAAAAAATAAAACAAAATAAAAAAAAAAAAGAATAGAAAAAAAACTACTAAAAAAAAAAAGAAAAAAAACCCTATTAATAAAATAATAAAGAATAAAAAAAGAAAAAAAAAAAACAAAAACCCTAACATAAATCAAAAAAAACCTTATAGAAATAAAAAAAAAATATCCCTAAAAAAAAAAAAAAAAAAAAGTATAAAATAAAATACAATAAATAAACTAAACTAAAATCAAATAACCTGACCTAAAAAAACTACTAAATACTAACAAAAGTGATAAATTAAAAAACAAAATAAAAAAACAAAAAACTATATAACTAAAAATAATAATAAAAAAAAAAAAACAAAAAAAACTAAAACTAAAAAATAAACAAAATAAAGAGAAAAAATAAAAAAAACCCTATAAAATAATAAACATAATATATACCTAATAAAAATAAAAAAATAAAAATAAAAAAAAAACTGCCCTAAAAAAAAAAAAAAAAATAAATAAATAAAAAGAATAATAAAAATAATAAAAAAAAAAAAAACTATATAAAAAATAAAAAAAGGGAGGGGGGGGCGATAATAAACAAATAAAAAAAAAACTATAAAAAAAATATAAATAATAAACTAACACTAAAAGAAAAAAAAGAAAAAAAAAATAAAAAATCAAAATATAAATAAAATACCCTCTAAAAAAAAGACAAACAACCCACCATCACTCGACCCCCCACCCGCCACGCCCCACCCCCCCCGACCTTCCCGCGCCCCACCTCCTCCCCCCACCACTATCCCACCCCTCTCTCCCCCCCCCAACCATACTACCCGTGTCCCTGCACTACTCTCAACCCAACACCCCCTTTCTTCCTCTACCCCACCTCAACCTTCCTCTTCTACCCATCCCCAAACCCTGACTATACCTACACCACACTCCCCCCGTTACGCCTCCTAACCCCACACTGCACCCTTAACCTGTCCTCTATCCCACCCCACACCCCTGTACCCTGCCCTACCCTCTATCCTGTCCTGTTCGACTCTACCCTACACCCTATCTTCCTCTACCCCATCATCCACCATGTCCTCTATCCTACCCCACCCTCCATCCGGCCCTCTACCCACCCCACCCTCCATCCGGTCCCCTCCTCTAACCCACCCCTATCAATCATCCTTCCTCCTCGACCCCCACTCTACCCTATCCTACCATAAACACCTCCACCCTGTCCTCTATTCCCACTGCCACCTCTACTCCAACCCCAAGCCACCACCCTGACTTACCTGCCCATGCGACCACCCTGTTCCGCCTCTACCTTACTTCTCATCCTGTCCTCCTCTACCACGCTCTACGCTGGCGGTCGTCTACGGTAACCTACAGACCCTGGCATCCGCTACCCCACTCTCACCCTGCCCAACTCTATTCTTCCCCCCCCCCCCCCCCCCCCTAATGTCTCCTCCCTACCCTACATTTTACTTATCCCCCTCTTTCCCGACCCTATCCTCCACACTATCACCTCCACCTTACCCTCAACGCTTTTTTTCCTCTACCCTACCCATTCTTGCTCTCTTTCCAACACCCTCCCTTCAACCTGTCCTCCTCTACATACTCCACCCTCCACCCTGGGCCCTCTACTACGCTAGACCCCTGTAACTCGACCCCTGTCCCCTCCAGCCGACCCACACTCCTCCCTGTCCTACTCTACCTAAACCTAACCCATTTCCTTGGCTTTGTTCTACCCTTAGTTCAACCGTGTCCTCCTTCGACCCCAACCACAGACTGTCCTACACTACACTCACCCTCCACGCTGTCCTCTACCATAACCCTTCCACCCTGTCTTCCTCTACCAGTTACTTACCCTCCTCCCTGTCTCTTTGTCCACTACCCCACCCAGTCTTTCACTCCCCTACTCAGCCTGTCATCTTTTAACACTACCCTATCCCTGTTCCTCCTCTACCTTTCCCACCCTCTGTCCTCCTCTACCTACGCGCCACCCTGTCGTTCCTCCTATACCTTCCATCACCATGTCCTCATGTACCCCATCCTCTCACCTGTCCTCCTCTGACCCACCATCGATACCCTGGCCTCTTCGAACCCTACCCTTCCCCTATCTTCCTTACCTTGCACCCTACCTCAATTTACCCAACCCCACCATCCACCTGTGGCCTTTTTCCGAAACTACAACTCCCCGCCTCCTCTAAAACCTACCCTGTCCTCCTTTTACCCTACCTCCACCATGTTTGCACTACCCCTATCCATCCACCCTGTCCCTTCTATACCTACCCTCTACCCCTGTGGCTCCTCAACCCACCAACCCTGTTCTCTCTACTCTATACATCCATCCTGTTTACATTTATCGCCTCTTTGTCTACACCTGTCCTACCTATATCATAACCTCCATCCTGTCCTCCCTCTAACCCTCCCTCCACCATGGCCTCCGCTACACAACCCTCCACCATGTCTTCCTCTATCCTACCCAAACTCCAAACCCTGTCCTTTAACTCAACTTCAACCATGTCTGATCCTCAACTGTCCCGACCCAATCCCCACCCTGTCTTTCTCTAGCCCTACCTCACTTTATGTCTCGCCCCCTCGACACCCACATTCTACCCTGTTTTCCTCTACCACTACCCACCCCATAACCCTCTAGCGCCTCTACCCCATCCTTCACTACTGTCCATGTAGCCCACCCCCACCCTTACCCTGGCCCTTAGACACCTCTACCCTGTCCTGTTTTTTCTACCCTTTACCTGCACACCTGCCCTGCGTCTCCGACCAAACCCTCCATCATGTCCTCATCCATATACCCCTCCACCCCTGTCCTCCTCCTTGTCCTCCTCTGAACCGCACGCTCGATCTGCGTCTTCTTTTAATGTCACCCCACACTGTTCTCCACCTACTCCACCATTTCTCCATCCTTTCTTCTACCCACTAACAACCACATCGCCCTGTTCTCTATCGCTCCCCTCCAACCTGTCCCTCCGCTACCTATCACACACCATCTCCCCCTGTGCCTCCTCGACACTACCCCCACTCTACCGTGCCTCCGCTACCCTACTATCCACCCTTGTCCTTCTCTACCCCATACCGAACCCAGTCCGCGCTACCCCACACTCCACTCTTCCCTCCAGCTACGCCAACCTACGCACCCTATCCTCACCCTTCACTCCCCCCTGTCCCCCATTACGCCCACTCTCCATCTTGTCCACCTCTACCCCTAACCGCCTCCCTGTCCGCCCCTACACCATCCCCACCCTGTCCCTCACCTGTACTCCTAACCCCAAATCCATCCGCATCTACTCTACCTTTCCTACCTGTCCTTCTCGACCCATCGTCCACTTTGTCCTCCCTCTATCATACCTTCCACCCGTCCTCCTCCTACCCTAACCTATCCTCCCACTCTGTCCTTCTAGACCTAACCCTACCCTCCACCCTGACTCTCCTCTAGCCTAGCATACCCTCCATCCAGTCCTCCTCAACCCTACGATCCCCGCTGTCCTCACTTTGTGACCTCCCCCCCCCCTCCACCCCTCAATCCCTTTTTTTTGACTTTTTACCTCTGCGTTTTCTTTGTGGAATGGAATGGTGGGAGGGGTTTAAACATGGTGTAAAGACAGCTTACCGTATCCATTTTATACCTCAATACAAATTCGTACTCGGATTCGTATCCACCCTCTTTATCGACGACCCCTCCTCCCTGTCCCATCTAATCTTACCTTACCCTCTAACCCAATCCGCCTCTACGCCTCCGCCACCCCTTGTTCCTCACTCTACCCTACTTACAAACCCCCTCCACCCTTGCGTCCTCAACCCTACCATCCACCCTGTGTCATCTACCCACTCACTCCCACCCTGTCCTCCCCGCAACCCGAACCCCATCCCTCCACCCTGCCTCCCTCTACTACCCTACCCCCATCCTCCACCCTGTCCTCTACATACTCCACCCTCCACCCTGTCAGCATCTACCCCACCCTTCACCGTTTCCTCCTCTACCCCATCCTCCATCCTGTCTTTTTCTACCCTATGCCACCCTGTTCTCCTGTCCTCCTACCCTCCCTACCTTTCAATCTGTCTTCCTTTACCCTACCCTACCATCCACCCTGGCTTTTTTCTACATTACCTACCCCACCCCTCTACCCTACCCCACCCTATCCTACCTCCTTACACGCTAACCCTGATATTTTCTACCCTACTCTCCACCATGTCGTCCCTCTACCGACCCGACTTCCACCCTCTACCCTGTCCTCCTCTACCCTTCCAAAACCTTTCCTCTTCGACTTACGCTACACCGATGTCCGGCTCTACCCTACCATCCACCCCTGTCTTCCGCTACCTATCCTACACTCGCCTCCTCTGCACTAACCAACCGGGCCTTCTACCCACCCTCCACCCGGTTCCACCTCCACCCCATCTTCCACCCCGGCTTGATCGACACTTCCCATAACCCTTTCCTTTCTCTACCCGTCCTCATGTCAGCCAATAAACTCTACCCACCCTTCCCCTTTCTTTTTTCGACACAATCTCTCGCGTCATCGTCTACACTATCCCTGCCCTTCGGCACGTTGTTCTTCCACCCTGTTCTCCTACTCCCTCAACCTCCACCCTGTCCGCCTCCTATCCTTTCCGCACCCTATATCCGGTCCTCAAATACCGCTACCCCCCCTGTCCTCCTCAACACTGCCCTCATCCTGCCCTCCTTCTGCGACCCCATCCTGTCTTCCTCACCTTACCCAACCTGTAACCTATTACCCTATCCCACCCTTCACCCTGGTCACCCTCGACTGTCCACCCTCCCACTCGTAATACCCTTTCCCTCCGCCACCCTTCCTCTCTACCCCACCATCCCACCGTCCCCCTCTAATCCTCCCCTCATCCCTGTCCTACCTTCCACCCGTAACCCTTCCCCACTGATACTCCACCCCTCCACGATGGAACTATCCTAACCCACCCTCCACGTTTTTTTTTTTTGGTTCTGTGTCTTCCGCCGACCCCACGCTCCACCCTGGTTCTTCCTCTACCCTACGATCACCTGGCCTCCGCTACCCCACCCTACCCTCAACCCTGGTCCTCCCTGTAACCCTACATTTCCCACTAGCCCGCACCTCTTCCGCACCCTACCCCCTGTTCCCATCCACTCCGCCCGTTACCTGCCGTCTCTACGACCACCCTCCATCCTGTACGCCTCTACACCTAACACCAGTGACCATGTCCTCTACCCTTCCCCAACCTCAATCCTTCCGCATCTACCCATCCTTAACCCTGTCCTCCTCGACCCTACATCGCCACTCAGTACTCCTTTAACCCTACCTTACACCCGGCCCCTCTACACTATTCTTCACCCTGTCGTCTTCCCAAGACCCCACAATCTACCTGTCCGCCTCTACCCTTAACGCAACCCTGTCCTCCTACACCTAAACCCCACCTTGTCCGCTACCCATCCCCCAACCTTCTCCTCTAAGCCACACTCCACCCTGACCTCCTCGACCCTTCCCCTCGACCCCTTTCCTAAGCTAACCTACCCCACCCTCCACCCTGTCCTCCGTTATACCCAACCCGAACCTTCCTATCGCCTGTCATCGGTCTTCCCCACTATCCACTCTTCCTACTTTAACCACACTGTCCATTTCTACCCCACTCGCCACCGATGTCCTCCTGTACCCCTACCCTCCGACCGTGTTCGTCCTCTACCCTAACCCTACCCCTCGACCGTGCCGGCCGACTATGCCCTCCCTACTACCTTCAACCTGGTCTTTGCTACCCGTACCTTAACCCCACCGCGGGCCGTCTCTACCCTACCTCCCCTTCAGCCTGTCCTTAATCAAAACCACCCTCTTACCCTGTCTTCAAAGACTACTACCGCTCCACCCAATAACCCCTCTACTCGCCTCAAACCCATCCACCACCACTGTCTCTGTATCCCAACCCTCACCTGTCACTTTTATCCAACCCTCCACCCTGTCCTCATCTAACTTACTACCTAACAGGACATTCTACTAATCTAAAAGTCTATAAATAAACAGGTCTATCTAAGCTAACTAATACGCTATTCTACCTTTACCCACTCTACCCTCTACACTGTCCTCTTCTACCTACCAAAACCCTCACCCTGTTCCTCTTCTTACCCTAACCAAACTCTCCACCATGTGCTCCCCTCCATCCAAACCCTCACCCTGCACCCACTCTACTCACAGCGCCAGGCTGTCCTTGCTTTGATCCGATCCTCACTGTCTCCTCTTCTACCCCACCAATCCGTCCATCCTCTCCGCCACAACCACCCATACGAACTCGGTCGTCTTACCTAACACTCCACTCTCTTCTCATCTATCTTGCCCCTCCACCCTGTTCGCCTCTACCCTACCACACTCCTCCATCCCTGTCCTCCTCTAACTCCACCCTATCCCTCCACCCCAAAGCAGGAAGGATTCATAGTAAAATAATGGGCTGAGAGAGTCTGCTAAAAAAGTGTAAATAATACAGTTGATCCACAGCATCGATGTCCTGTATCCGTAGAAAGGGCTACATTATTAGAACAGGCTTCCTTGAATAAATTTCATGGAATTATATCAGCATAAAGCACAGTTCGACGTGGTACTAAGTAGAGAGCGTGTTTGAAGACATTTCCCTTTATAAAACGCATACAGATGTGTCATAGACAGACAACTCAAGCTTTATGCCTTCTAATGAAGACAAAATGTTTTTGTTACAACATCACAAAAATGTTGAACTGCTATGGGAGTTATATTGTTCCAATGATCGTAATCAGACTTGATTGCCAGGATTTAAAACTCGACGTGCCTCTCACCTCTCAGGCTTCTTGAGGATAATTTCAATGATGTAGCTAACGTTTGATATGGCTAAAGACTTACAAAAGGCCCCCCCCCCCCCCAAGGGTTCCCACCCCCCCCCCTCCCCCCACCCCCCCCCATAGAGACTTTTGTTGACAAGTATGAAGTTTGGTTTTTGTTTTTACCTTCTTGTGTATTATCATTAATTAGTTATGCTGCTTAGTATTCAAGCACAGACGCACACACTATATTATCATTAATTAGTTATGCTGTTTAGTGTGTTTTCTTTGTCTTTAATAATAATAATAATAATAATGAATAGCATTTATATAGCACATTTCTCAAAGCAATGACTCAATGCGCTTTCATACCATGCGCATTTATACACATGCACACACAGCACATAATAACAACAACAACAACAACAATGATAATGAGCATTTCTAAAGCGCAAATAAATTTACCAGAGATACCTATTGCACTGTAGAGGCACACACTTGCGTCCGGGCACACACTAGCAGGGCAATTAACAGTACACTCAAGAGAAAAGGCACTACAATAACATAACTACAAACAAACAAAAATCCATAACCAACAGCAGGCATGCACATGAAGTGAGCCTACAGTGTGACCAAACGGCGGACCGTTCAGAAAACACAATAGATTAGCTAGCTGAAGAAATTGGCATTAAAGAGATTGTTCTCAATGTAGACTTAAACTGGGATATAGTGGAGCATGTCTGACGGCTGTGGCAGAGAGTTCCAGATCGTGGCGCAGCAAACACCAAAAGTTCTACGACGTGCGGTTGGAGGTTGTAATGGGGACAACATGTAAGTTTATCATTCGTCAAGACCGCAGGGTTGTGTTTCTAGTTGTTGGCGTGATTTCAAGGCAGCTGAACAGAGGATGGTGCAAGCGAGCCTTCAGAGTGACGGTATGCCAAGACCGGCAAACTACTTTGTACTGACACGTGCCTTACAGGTAACCAATGAACTCCTAAGCATGGGAGTCCACATGGGTCCCGTTTGCTCTTCCAGGATGAGCCTGGCAGCAGAGTTCTGAATTCGCTGCAGGGTGTAAACCCTGGCATCACATAACCGATAAAACAAGGAGTTGCAATAGTCAGTCGCGACAAGACGGTCGCTGCATCAAGCTTGATCACTGCATCACGAGGCAAGAATTTCTGAAGTGTGCAATACGGCGCTCTAAGAAAGCAGGCTCTGGCAACGGTACTACTGTGGTCTTCATGAAGAGTAGGATCGTACTGAAACACCCAGATACCGCACAGAACTCCTGAGAAAAGCTAGTCACAGCCACCCAAGACCACAGAACTCCTCCGACACCGCGCATAAGACTAATGGTGAACCAACTGCCATAACTTCCTGTCCTCCTTATCTGTATTTAATTTGAGGTTTTGGTCTGTCCTTCCACTTGAAGGACACTGTGCGGGCAATCTGCCAGAGTGCGGTGCGCTGAAAAATTTTGAGGTGTTTTGCATTTGCCGAATTTTTCTGGATCATCTGCATATTTTATGAAAATGGCAATCCATGTAAGTCATCACATTAACAGAGGAGCTGAGAATATAGTGTGAACAATACGGGACCCAAAACAGAAACCTTAGTACGCCAGACAGGAGGGGGGGCAGGTTGTGACTTAACTCTCTCTATCGGACAGCATGCCTGCGACCTATCAGTAGACCTAAGATGTAAACCATGCCAAGGGCAACACCTCTTATTCCAAAAGAGTATTCGAGTCTTTTGAGCAAAAGAAGAGTGGTCAAGCGTGTCGAATGCCGCACTGGAGGTCCAACAAGCCCATGACTGACACTCTGCTCTGGCTCTGCTGCGGTCGTCAATTCTGCAAAAGCAGGCTGCTGGTGACACGCAGTACGCAGTCTCCGTGCTGTGACCAGCCCTATACGCTGACTGAGAGCTTCCAAATGGTGTGACAAGCGAGAGCGTCGAGCTGTTTGAGGGACGACTCTCTCCAGAACTTTTGAATAAAGGAAGAGTCGTATCCGCCTGGTACTTTTTCATATATTGCAGTCCTAGACCTTGTTTTCCTTGAGGATTGGGATAACATCAGTTTTGAACTGACTGGATACAGAGCCCACCGACAGAGATGCTTTGTGATGCTGTTACCACTAGGTGCCAAAATATCAAGTTTTCCTTTATCAAAACATGGCAGAGGATCTAAACAACAGCTTTTTGTTGGCATGGACAGAAATGTTCTTCATGGATGTCTTTCACAGAAAACTGGTTGAAAGGATGACAAAATGGGACCATCATACTGAGGGAAACTAGGTGGAACGATGGTCGCTGATCAAGATCATCGCGTATTTGTCGTATATTTATCCATGGAAAAAGTTACAAAACTTGTGGTAGATCGTGTAGAGGGCACATTTGTGGGAAGGGGAGTGGGAATTATTCTTACCCGGAGCTGTTAGCTATAGAAAAATTTGTTTTAGATGATCACATGATTTCAGTTCTCAAAATAAAATTTCTTTCATCTTTGACTCTTTCAGATTCCCTGTAGACCGCCAATTTCCTTGACTAAAATTTCCTCGGTGCACTGAGAGTTTTGTCTTTCTCCACTTTCTCTCTGCCGCCGCTTTCACCCTTCTACCCGCTCTCACCATCGTCCATCCAAGGCCTGAAGGCCTGTCGCGCACCCTCCGAGGATACAACGGAGCGTGTTGTCATCAATTCTCTTAAGCCCCCCATCATAGGTCTCAACCAAGGCCTCCAGCAACCCTCACCAGAGCACAAGATCTGCGCGGAAATACTCCCGGCACATCCTCGCCGATGCCCCTGGAGGATACCCATCGGTGACCGGCAGATCGCCAGCAAGTCAAGTCTGGGAGAAAACCCATAATGATACTGATAGGCCCGGGAACTCTTTAACATCACAAAGCTTACATCATTATGCTTCATTTCTTACAAAAATCCAGTCCCAAAATGTGTAGCTCTGTGAGTAGATCTGTCAACCAGTTTGACACATATTAGAATGAGAGAGAGATTAGACTTTACCTTCCTGTACATCTGTGTCACAACAGACTACCCATAGTGTAATTGAAGTTCCCTTGAATAGGACAAGCTTCTGTCTGCGGTCATTGGTGTAATAAGAGAGCAAGTCTGGGAGTCTTGAAAAAACAATTTACTAGGATGTTCCTTCTGTCAGGGCTGGAGTACGCGAGTAAATGCGAACCAAGTTGTGTTGATGTTTGGTCGAGGGTAAAAAACGCTAGCGCAACACCTTCGAAAGAAAAATAGTCCAGTCTCCTCAGGTAGCATGACGTGAGAGAGTCTTTTTCATCACGATAGCCCAAGCTGCCGCCGATCTGTTGGTCGTTTTGACGAGGAAGGAAAACAGTTTCTAAATTTACTTGAAGTGAGAGAGGCAGTACAAAGCATCATCACCTGGGTCACATAGCCAATTTACTGACAAAAGGGGCAATGTGAGACGATGTTCTTGATAAAAGTTCGTTTTAAGTGTTGATGCGATATTTTCGGCAGGATGACAGTTGAGAGTCAAAACTTTCAGTTGTCTGCGGTCTTTGGTTGTTTAACATCGACGACGACATCGCTTCCAGGTAGATTGGCTCCGTTTTGCATTGAAGCGAAGCCGGGCGATAGACGTCAGGGGTAGATGAAAGTCGATGCAGCCAGGAGCTGCGTGCGTGAGTTACTGTAGCCGCTCCCCCCTTGTTACTGTCGATGCTCGCTTTGCGCAAGCAGCAGAGTGAGATCATGACTGGAGCCAAGGCAGGGTCACGGGGGGATCTTGAGGCCTTGTGGTTGAAAAGTGCCCAATTTGGTGCAGGGCAGAGAAAAGGCCGGCCTTGTACAGTTCACTATGGGAGACGTTCTGGCAAAAACGAAAACAAAACAAGAACAGTATTCACTATTGTAGGGGGGGAAACCCCTCCCAGGCGCTCCGGTGAAAACATGGCACTGACACTTGAACTAAAACTACCTTTCCACCCTTCCAACCGTACCCCACCCGCAACCTTGTCTGCTCTACCCAACGTCCGCCTATCTCCTACCATAACTACGATCCCACCCTGTCGCCCCCTCTGCCCCCACCCTATGCAGCCTCCATCGCACCTTCCAACCTGTCCTCCTTTACATACCCTAAACCCTGTCATATGCTACCCAACCTCCAACCCTTCCCGACGCTTATCCTACCCTCCACCCTGTGTCCTACCTACCCTACCGTCCAACCTACTCCCCCTCTACCCACCGTATCCTCCACACCTGTAAACCCTCTACCTACCCTCATCCACTCTTTTTTTCCTTCCCCTTCCCCCTACCCGTCGTGTCCTCTTCCCCACACTACCTGCCAGCCTGCCCTCTACACTACTACGCCGCCACCGCCTGTCTTTCTAACCCACAATCTCCACCGCTGTCCTCTCTACCTTGCCAAACTCCTACCTGTCCCTCCCCTACCGAAATAATCCGTTTCCTTGTCTTTTTCTACCTGACCCCACCTTGTCCTCCAATACTCTACCCAAGACTGTCCTCGTCTACCATGCCCTTCACCCTGTCTTCCTCTACCATACACCCTGTCTTTCTTTATCCTACCCTCCACCCTGTCTTTTTCTCCACTACCCCACCCTGTCTTCCACAGCCATTCCCAGCCCTCTCCTCGTTTACACTTACCTCTTCCCTGGCCTCCTCTACCGTACCCTCCCTCCTGTCCTCCTTTACCCTACCATCCCTCCTGTCCTCCTTTACCCTGCCCCACAGTAAACCCTATCTTTCTCTACACTACGCTACCCTATCCACCTCTTCCCTATCCCACCTGTCCTCCTTTACCATTGCTTCCACCCTGTCTCCTTTACACCAACCCTCTATATACATATATACTGTCCTTTCTCTACACCACTTTCCAACCCGTCCTACCGTACCCATCCCTCAACCCTGCCCTCTTATATTCCCCTCCCTGTCCCCTAACTCGATCCCCACCCTCCACCCTGTCAACAAGCCCTGCCCTCCACTTGTTCTGCACTACCCTCATCGCCACCCTGTCCTCCTCTATTCCTCCTTACCCTACAACCTGCCTTAAGCCTAACAACCCTCTACTCTGTCCCCCTCACCCTACGCTATAACCCTGTTTCTGCTACCTACCCTACCTCACCCTCCATGTTTCCTCCTGTAGTCAAACCTTCACCCTGTCTTCCTGTACCCTACCCTCTCCTCCAGCCTGTCCTCCTCTACCCCTACCCCACCCTCCACCCTGTCCTCTACTCTATCCTCCAACCTATCCACCTCTACCCAAACCTTTACCCTTTCCTTATCTACCCACTCCTCCACCTGGTCCACTCCACTATGCAACCCTCCATATTGTCCTCCGCTAATTCCACCCCTCCACCCTTCTCCTGCCACCGATCCTCCACCCTGTCCTCATCTACCCTAACCTCAGCCCTGTCCGCTTCTACCCTACACCCTGACCGTAACCTGTCCTCTATCCCACCACACACCCTTACCCGCCCTACCCACTACTATCCCTGTTCTACTCTAACCTACATCCTGTCCTTCTTCCGCCACCCGATCCTCCACCATGTCCGCACCCTAACTCCAACCCTCAATTCTCTTCTTGTAAAAACCTGTCCCTCCTCTAACCCACCCTACAATCATCCCTGTCCGCCTCTACCCCACTCCCCACCCTAATCCTATCATAACCACCCCCCCCCCCCAACCCTGTCCTCTACTCCCACACTCATCCCTGTTCTCCTCTTACTCCACCCTCAGCCTCCCATCCTGACTTACCTACGCCATGCTCCACCCTGTCCTCCTCTAACCCTTACTCCACCTGTCCGCCCTCTACCTACCCCTACCCTGTCCTCTTCTACCGTACCCCGAGCACCCTGTCATCCCAACTACCCAACCTCCACCCTGTCCAACTCTACTCTACAACCCTCCACCCTGTTGTCCTCTACCTACCCTACCTCCAAGCCTATCCCTCTGCTTCCCTACCCGATCCGCCACACTGTCAACCTCTTCCTACCCCCACACCCATTTTTCCCTCTACCCTCTCCCAAAGCCATCTTGGCTCTCTTCCCTCACCCCTACTTCCAACCTGGCCCTCCACTACATTACTCCACCGGCCATCCTGTCCTCTACACCACTCCGACCATGCTCCTCCACCTTACCCCACACTCCACACCCTTCCCTCCTCTACCTAACCCTTTTCCTTGTGTTTTTCTACCCTACCAACCCTGTCTTCCTCCACCCTACCACAGACTGTCCTACTCTACACCACCCTCCACCCTGTCCTCTACCATACCCTTCACCCTGTCTTCCTCTACCATTTACTCTACCCTCCTCCCTGTCTTTTTGTCCACTACCACAACCTGCATTCCACTACCCTACCCAGCCCTGTCCTCCTTTACACTACCCTTTTCCCCGTTAATCTCTATCCTACCCTCCCTCCTGTCCTCCTCTACCCTATGCTCCACCCTGTCGTCCTCTACCCTTCCTCACCATGTCCGTCCTGTACCCCTCCCATCCACCCTGTCCTCCTCTACCCCCATCCACCCGGCCCCACTTCCCTACCCTTTCCCCCCGATCGTCTTCTACCTTTTACCTACCATCCTTTACCCTACCCCACCATCCACCCTGTACAACTCCCTGTCCTCCTCTAGTCCCACCGTGAAGCCCATGGGTGTTATACGAATCCGACGTGATGGATGAGTTATCCCACCTCACACCCTGTACCCCGCCACTAATGTCGACCTATCCCCCACCCTGTGTCCTCTATCCTTACACCCCTACCTTCCAGCTATCCCCCTCTCCCGACCCTATCCTCCACACTGTCAACCATTGCCGTACGCCTCCACCATCTTTTTCTCTAAACCCCCTAAACCCTATCTGCTCCGTATCCTCATCCTACCGTCCACCTCCGCCTCTACAGTACTCCACCACCTGGCCCTCTACCCACCAGCTACCATGTCTCGTCCACCCTACCCTTCATCCTAACCAGCTTACCTCTACATTTCAACCCTACCCTCCTTTACTCTACCCCCCCCCCACCCGTCTATTCCTAAACTACAACCCATGTCCTCCTCGAACCCATATCCAAACACCCTGTACCCTGCCCCTACCCTCTACCGTGTCCTGCTCTCCCCTACCCCACCCTCAACCCGTCCTCTTCTACCCCATCCCCAAACACTGACTTAACCCTACCCTACCCCCTCACTCACCCTGTTCGTCCTCTACCCCACACTGCAACAGCAACCCCGTAACCTGTCCTCTATCCACCCCCACACCCTGTACCCTGCCCTACCCTCTATCCCGTCCGGTCTACTCTACCCTACACCCAATCTTACCCTACCCCATCAGCCACCATGTCCTCCATCCTACCCCACCCTCCATCCGTCCTCGATACTACCCCACCCTCCCCACCCTCCTCCTGTCCTCCTCCTTAAAAACCCCCACCCGACAATCATACCTGTCCGCCTCTACCCCCCACTCCACCCTTATCCTACCATAACCACTCCAACCGTCCTCTATTCCCCCTGCCTCTCCTCTACTCCACCCTCAGCCAACCACCCGGAACTTACCCTACCCCATGCGCCACCCTGGCCTCCTCTACCCTAGATACGCCACCTGTCCTCCTCTACCTACGCATCAATCCTGTCGTCTTCTACGGTAACCGACACGCCTGTCAGCCGCTACCCCACTCTCACCCTGCCCAAGCTCGACCCACCCCCACCTAATGCCCCTACCCACCCCTACCTGTGGAGCTTACCCCCTCTTTTCCCTACCCTATCCTCCACACTACAACCTCTCCTTTACCCTCAACGCTTTTTTCCTCTACCCTACCCATTCTTGCTCTCTTCCACACCCTACCTTCCAACCTGTCCTCCTCTACATTACTCCACCCTCCACCCTGCCCTCTACTACTCTAGACCCTGTAATCTCGACCCTGTCCTCCTCCAGCCTACCCCACACTCCACCCTGTCCTCCTCTACCTAACCCCTTTCCATGTCTTTTTCTACCCTATTCACCCTGTCGCCCTCTACCCCAACCACAGACTGTCCTACTCTACGAACACAACCCTATCCACGACTGCCTCTCAATACCCTTCACCCGGTCTTCTCTACCATTTCCTTTAAACCTCCTCCCTGTCCCTTTTGTCCACTAACCGACCCCTTCCTGTTCACTACCATAATCAGCCCTGTTAATCTTTTACACTAACCCTTTTTCCTGTTTCCCTCGACCTTTCCCACCCCCTTCTGGCCTCCTCTACCCTACGCTCCACCCTGTCGTCCTCTACGCTTCCTCACCATGTCCTCATGTACCCCATCCTCCACCCTGTCCTCCTCTACCCACCATCTACCCTGGCCTCTTCTACCCTACCCTTCCCCCTATCTTCCTTTACCTTTTCACCCTGACCTCATTACCTACCCCCCCATCCATCCACCCCTGCCTTTTACGGCCTAAACTACAACTCCTGTCCTCCTCTAACCCTAACCCTGTCCTCCTTTAACCCTACCCTCCCCATGTTGTTGCACTACCCTACCATCCACCCTGTCCCGTCTATACCCTACCCCTACCTGGCTTCCTCTACCCTACCCAACCCTGTTCTTCTCTACTCTACGCTCCATCCTGTTCTCATTTATCCCCCTTTGTCTACCCTGTCCTCCTATATCATAACCTTCATCCTGTCCTCCTCTACCCTACCTTCCACCATGTCCTCCTCTACACAACCCTCCACCATGTCTTCTTCTACCCTACCCAACCTCAAACCCTGTCCTTTACCCTACCTTCCACTCTGTCCTCAACTTCCCTACCCTATCCTCCACACTGTCAACCATTTCCTTACGCTCCACCCTCTTTTTTCCTCTACCCTACCCTATCTTGCTCTCTTCCTCATCCTACCTTCCAACCTGTCCTCCTCTACATTACACCACCCTGTCCTCTACCCACCATCCACCCGGTCCTCGTCCACCCTCCCTCATCCAATCATCTCTACCATTTCACCCGACCTCCTTTCCTCTACCCCACATCCACCCTGCTATTCCTAACCTACAACATCCAGTCCTCCTCTATCCCATACCGACACCCTGTACCCATGCCCTAAAAAAAAAAGAAAAACTAAACTAAAAAAACCCTAAAAAAAACTAAATAAAAAAAAGAAAACCTGCCCCTAACCTAAAAGAAAATAAAATAAAAAACTAAAAAAAAAATAAAACTAAAAAAATAAAAAAAAAAAAAAAAAAAAAAATGAAATAATAAAAAATAAAATAAAAACTAAAAAAAAAAATAAAAATAAAAAATATAAATAAAACAACTAAATAACTAAAAAAAATAAAAAGACAAATAAATAAAAAATAATAATAAATAATACTAAAAAAAAACTAATACAGTAATAAAAACATAACCTATAAAAAAAAAACTAAACAAAAAATACTAACTAAAAAAATAAAAAAATAATACTAATCTACTATAAAAACATAATCAAAAAAAAAAAAAAAAAAATACAACTATAAAATAAAAAAATAGAATAAAAATAAAAAAAATACTAAAAAAATAAAAAAAAAAATATAATATAAAAAAAAAAATATAAAAAAAATGAAACTAAATATAAAATAACAAAAAAAATAAAACAAAATAAAAAAAAAAAAGAATAGAAAAAAAACTACTAAAAAAAAAAAGAAAAAAAACCCTATTAATAAAATAATAAAGAATAAAAAAAGAAAAAAAAAAAACAAAAACCCTAACATAAATCAAAAAAAACCTTATAGAAATAAAAAAAAAATATCCCTAAAAAAAAAAAAAAAAAAAAGTATAAAATAAAATACAATAAATAAACTAAACTAAAATCAAATAACCTGACCTAAAAAAACTACTAAATACTAACAAAAGTGATAAATTAAAAAACAAAATAAAAAAACAAAAAACTATATAACTAAAAATAATAATAAAAAAAAAAAAACAAAAAAAACTAAAACTAAAAAATAAACAAAATAAAGAGAAAAAATAAAAAAAACCCTATAAAATAATAAACATAATATATACCTAATAAAAATAAAAAAATAAAAATAAAAAAAAAACTGCCCTAAAAAAAAAAAAAAAAATAAATAAATAAAAAGAATAATAAAAATAATAAAAAAAAAAAAAACTATATAAAAAATAAAAAAAGGGAGGGGGGGGCGATAATAAACAAATAAAAAAAAAACTATAAAAAAAATATAAATAATAAACTAACACTAAAAGAAAAAAAAGAAAAAAAAAATAAAAAATCAAAATATAAATAAAATACCCTCTAAAAAAAAGACAAACAACCCACCATCACTCGACCCCCCACCCGCCACGCCCCACCCCCCCCGACCTTCCCGCGCCCCACCTCCTCCCCCCACCACTATCCCACCCCTCTCTCCCCCCCCCAACCATACTACCCGTGTCCCTGCACTACTCTCAACCCAACACCCCCTTTCTTCCTCTACCCCACCTCAACCTTCCTCTTCTACCCATCCCCAAACCCTGACTATACCTACACCACACTCCCCCCGTTACGCCTCCTAACCCCACACTGCACCCTTAACCATTCCTCTATCCCACCCCACACCCTGTACCCTGCCCTACCCTCTATCCTGTCCTGTTCTACTCTACCCTACACCCTATCTTCCTCTACCCCATCATCCACCATGTCCTCTATCCTACCCCACCCTCCATCCTGTCCTCTACCCACCCCACCCTCCATCCTGTCCTCCTCTAACCCACCCCTATCAATCATCCTTCCTCCTCGACCCCCACTCTACCCTATCCTACCATAAACACCTCCACCCTGTCCTCTATTCCCACTGCCACCTCTACTCCAACCCCAAGCCACCACCCTGACTTACCTGCCCATGCGACCACCCTGTTCCGCCTCTACCTTACTTCTCATCCTGTCCTCCTCTACCACGCTCTACGCTGGCGGTCGTCTACGGTAACCTACAGACCCTGGCATCCGCTACCCCACTCTCACCCTGCCCAACTCTATTCTTCCCCCCCCCCCCCCCCCCCCTAATGTCTCCTCCCTACCCTACATTTTACTTATCCCCCTCTTTCCCGACCCTATCCTCCACACTATCACCTCCACCTTACCCTCAACGCTTTTTTTCCTCTACCCTACCCATTCTTGCTCTCTTTCCAACACCCTCCCTTCAACCTGTCCTCCTCTACATACTCCACCCTCCACCCTGGGCCCTCTACTACGCTAGACCCCTGTAACTCGACCCCTGTCCCCTCCAGCCGACCCACACTCCTCCCTGTCCTACTCTACCTAAACCTAACCCATTTCCTTGGCTTTGTTCTACCCTTAGTTCAACCGTGTCCTCCTTCGACCCCAACCACAGACTGTCCTACACTACACTCACCCTCCACGCTGTCCTCTACCATAACCCTTCCACCCTGTCTTCCTCTACCAGTTACTTACCCTCCTCCCTGTCTCTTTGTCCACTACCCCACCCAGTCTTTCACTCCCCTACTCAGCCTGTCATCTTTTAACACTACCCTATCCCTGTTCCTCCTCTACCTTTCCCACCCTCTGTCCTCCTCTACCTACGCGCCACCCTGTCGTTCCTCCTATACCTTCCATCACCATGTCCTCATGTACCCCATCCTCTCACCTGTCCTCCTCTGACCCACCATCGATACCCTGGCCTCTTCGAACCCTACCCTTCCCCTATCTTCCTTACCTTGCACCCTACCTCAATTTACCCAACCCCACCATCCACCTGTGGCCTTTTTCCGAAACTACAACTCCCCGCCTCCTCTAAAACCTACCCTGTCCTCCTTTTACCCTACCTCCACCATGTTTGCACTACCCCTATCCATCCACCCTGTCCCTTCTATACCTACCCTCTACCCCTGTGGCTCCTCAACCCACCAACCCTGTTCTCTCTACTCTATACATCCATCCTGTTTACATTTATCGCCTCTTTGTCTACACCTGTCCTACCTATATCATAACCTCCATCCTGTCCTCCCTCTAACCCTCCCTCCACCATGGCCTCCGCTACACAACCCTCCACCATGTCTTCCTCTATCCTACCCAAACTCCAAACCCTGTCCTTTAACTCAACTTCAACCATGTCTGATCCTCAACTGTCCCGACCCAATCCCCACCCTGTCTTTCTCTAGCCCTACCTCACTTTATGTCTCGCCCCCTCGACACCCACATTCTACCCTGTTTTCCTCTACCACTACCCACCCCATAACCCTCTAGCGCCTCTACCCCATCCTTCACTACTGTCCATGTAGCCCACCCCCACCCTTACCCTGGCCCTTAGACACCTCTACCCTGTCCTGTTTTTTCTACCCTTTACCTGCACACCTGCCCTGCGTCTCCGACCAAACCCTCCATCATGTCCTCATCCATATACCCCTCCACCCCTGTCCTCCTCCTTGTCCTCCTCTGAACCGCACGCTCGATCTGCGTCTTCTTTTAATGTCACCCCACACTGTTCTCCACCTACTCCACCATTTCTCCATCCTTTCTTCTACCCACTAACAACCACATCGCCCTGTTCTCTATCGCTCCCCTCCAACCTGTCCCTCCGCTACCTATCACACACCATCTCCCCCTGTGCCTCCTCGACACTACCCCCACTCTACCGTGCCTCCGCTACCCTACTATCCACCCTTGTCCTTCTCTACCCCATACCGAACCCAGTCCGCGCTACCCCACACTCCACTCTTCCCTCCAGCTACGCCAACCTACGCACCCTATCCTCACCCTTCACTCCCCCCTGTCCCCCATTACGCCCACTCTCCATCTTGTCCACCTCTACCCCTAACCGCCTCCCTGTCCGCCCCTACACCATCCCCACCCTGTCCCTCACCTGTACTCCTAACCCCAAATCCATCCGCATCTACTCTACCTTTCCTACCTGTCCTTCTCGACCCATCGTCCACTTTGTCCTCCTCTATCATACCTTCCACCCTGTCCTCCTCTACCCTAACCTATCCTCCACTCTGTCCTTCTATACCTACCCTACCCTCCACCCTGTCCTCCTCTAGCCTAGCATACCCTCCATCCTGTCCTCCTCAACCCTACGATCCCCGCTGTCCTCACTTTGTGACCTCCCCCCCCCCTCCACCCCTCAATCCCTTTTTTTTGACTTTTTACCTCTGCGTTTTCTTTGTGGAATGGAATGGTGGGAGGGGTTTAAACATGGTGTAAAGACAGCTTACCGTATCCATTTTATACCTCAATACAAATTCGTACTCGGATTCGTATCCACCCTCTTTATCGACGACCCCTCCTCCCTGTCCCATCTAATCTTACCTTACCCTCTAACCCAATCCGCCTCTACGCCTCCGCCACCCCTTGTTCCTCACTCTACCCTACTTACAAACCCCCTCCACCCTTGCGTCCTCAACCCTACCATCCACCCTGTGTCATCTACCCACTCACTCCCACCCTGTCCTCCCCGCAACCCGAACCCCATCCCTCCACCCTGCCTCCCTCTACTACCCTACCCCCATCCTCCACCCTGTCCTCTACATACTCCACCCTCCACCCCGTCAGCATCTACCCCACCCTTCACCGTTTCCTCCTCTACCCCATCCTCCATCCTGTCTTTTTCTACCCTATGCCACCCTGTTCTCCTGTCCTCCTACCCTCCCTACCTTTCAATCTGTCTTCCTTTACCCTACCCTACCATCCACCCTGGCTTTTTTCTACATTACCTACCCCACCCCTCTACCCTACCCCACCCTATCCTACCTCCTTACACGCTAACCCTGATATTTTCTACCCTACTCTCCACCATGTCGTCCCTCTACCGACCCGACTTCCACCCTCTACCCTGTCCTCCTCTACCCTTCCAAAACCTTTCCTCTTCGACTTACGCTACACCGATGTCCGGCTCTACCCTACCATCCACCCCTGTCTTCCGCTACCTATCCTACACTCGCCTCCTCTGCACTAACCAACCGGGCCTTCTACCCACCCTCCACCCGGTTCCACCTCCACCCCATCTTCCACCCCGGCTTGATCGACACTTCCCATAACCCTTTCCTTTCTCTACCCGTCCTCATGTCAGCCAATAAACTCTACCCACCCTTCCCCTTTCTTTTTTCGACACAATCTCTCGCGTCATCGTCTACACTATCCCTGCCCTTCGGCACGTTGTTCTTCCACCCTGTTCTCCTACTCCCTCAACCTCCACCCTGTCCGCCTCCTATCCTTTCCGCACCCTATATCCGGTCCTCAAATACCGCTACCCCCCCTGTCCTCCTCAACACTGCCCTCATCCTGCCCTCCTTCTGCGACCCCATCCTGTCTTCCTCACCTTACCCAACCTGTAACCTATTACCCTATCCCACCCTTCACCCTGGTCACCCTCGACTGTCCACCCTCCCACTCGTAATACCCTTTCCCTCCGCCACCCTTCCTCTCTACCCCACCATCCCACCGTCCCCCTCTAATCCTCCCCTCATCCCTGTCCTACCTTCCACCCGTAACCCTTCCCCACTGATACTCCACCCCTCCACGATGGAACTATCCTAACCCACCCTCCACGTTTTTTTTTTTTGGTTCTGTGTCTTCCGCCGACCCCACGCTCCACCCTGGTTCTTCCTCTACCCTACGATCACCTGGCCTCCGCTACCCCACCCTACCCTCAACCCTGGTCCTCCCTGTAACCCTACATTTCCCACTAGCCCGCACCTCTTCCGCACCCTACCCCCTGTTCCCATCCACTCCGCCCGTTACCTGCCGTCTCTACGACCACCCTCCATCCTGTACGCCTCTACACCTAACACCAGTGACCATGTCCTCTACCCTTCCCCAACCTCAATCCTTCCGCATCTACCCATCCTTAACCCTGTCCTCCTCGACCCTACATCGCCACTCAGTACTCCTTTAACCCTACCTTACACCCGGCCCCTCTACACTATTCTTCACCCTGTCGTCTTCCCAAGACCCCACAATCTACCTGTCCGCCTCTACCCTTAACGCAACCCTGTCCTCCTACACCTAAACCCCACCTTGTCCGCTACCCATCCCCCAACCTTCTCCTCTAAGCCACACTCCACCCTGACCTCCTCGACCCTTCCCCTCGACCCCTTTCCTAAGCTAACCTACCCCACCCTCCACCCTGTCCTCCGTTATACCCAACCCGAACCTTCCTATCGCCTGTCATCGGTCTTCCCCACTATCCACTCTTCCTACTTTAACCACACTGTCCATTTCTACCCCACTCGCCACCGATGTCCTCCTGTACCCCTACCCTCCGACCGTGTTCGTCCTCTACCCTAACCCTACCCCTCGACCGTGCCGGCCGACTATGCCCTCCCTACTACCTTCAACCTGGTCTTTGCTACCCGTACCTTAACCCCACCGCGGGCCGTCTCTACCCTACCTCCCCTTCAGCCTGTCCTTAATCAAAACCACCCTCTTACCCTGTCTTCAAAGACTACTACCGCTCCACCCAATAACCCCTCTACTCGCCTCAAACCCATCCACCACCACTGTCTCTGTATCCCAACCCTCACCTGTCACTTTTATCCAACCCTCCACCCTGTCCTCATCTAACTTACTACCTAACAGGACATTCTACTAATCTAAAAGTCTATAAATAAACAGGTCTATCTAAGCTAACTAATACGCTATTCTACCTTTACCCACTCTACCCTCTACACTGTCCTCTTCTACCTACCAAAACCCTCACCCTGTTCCTCTTCTTACCCTAACCAAACTCTCCACCATGTGCTCCCCTCCATCCAAACCCTCACCCTGCACCCACTCTACTCACAGCGCCAGGCTGTCCTTGCTTTGATCCGATCCTCACTGTCTCCTCTTCTACCCCACCAATCCGTCCATCCTCTCCGCCACAACCACCCATACGAACTCGGTCGTCTTACCTAACACTCCACTCTCTTCTCATCTATCTTGCCCCTCCACCCTGTTCGCCTCTACCCTACCACACTCCTCCATCCCTGTCCTCCTCTAACTCCACCCTATCCCTCCACCCCAAAGCAGGAAGGATTCATAGTAAAATAATGGGCTGAGAGAGTCTGCTAAAAAAGTGTAAATAATACAGTTGATCCACAGCATCGATGTCCTGTATCCGTAGAAAGGGCTACATTATTAGAACAGGCTTCCTTGAATAAATTTCATGGAATTATATCAGCATAAAGCACAGTTCGACGTGGTACTAAGTAGAGAGCGTGTTTGAAGACATTTCCCTTTATAAAACGCATACAGATGTGTCATAGACAGACAACTCAAGCTTTATGCCTTCTAATGAAGACAAAATGTTTTTGTTACAACATCACAAAAATGTTGAACTGCTATGGGAGTTATATTGTTCCAATGATCGTAATCAGACTTGATTGCCAGGATTTAAAACTCGACGTGCCTCTCACCTCTCAGGCTTCTTGAGGATAATTTCAATGATGTAGCTAACGTTTGATATGGCTAAAGACTTACAAAAGGCCCCCCCCCCCCCCAAGGGTTCCCACCCCCCCCCCTCCCCCCACCCCCCCCCATAGAGACTTTTGTTGACAAGTATGAAGTTTGTTTTTAGTTTTTTACCTTCTTGTGTATTATCATAATTAGTTTATGCTCGTAGTATTCAAGCACAGACGCACATCACGACTATATTATCATTAATTAGTTATGCTGTTTAGTGTGTTTTCTTTGTCTTTAATAATAATAAGAATAATAATGAATAGCATTTATATAGCACATTTCTCAAAGCAATGACTCAATGCGCTTTCATACCATGCGCATTTATACACATGCACACACAGCACATAATAACAACAACAACAACAACAATGATAATGAGCATTTCGAAAGCGCAAAGAAATGTACCAGAGATACATATTGCACTGTAGAGAACACACTTGCGTCCGGGCACACACACTACAGGGCAATTAATCAGTACACTCAAGTGAAAAAGGCACTACAATAACATAACTACAAACAAACAAAAATCCATAACCAACAGCAGGCATGCACATGAAGTGAGCCTACAGTGTGACCAAACGGCGGACCGTTCAGAAAACACAATAGATTAGCTAGCTGAAGAAATTGGCATTAAAGAGATTGTTCTCAATGTAGACTTAAACTGGGATATAGTGGAGCATGTCTGACGGCTGTGGCAGAGAGTTCCAGATCGTGGCGCAGCAAACACCAAAAGTTCTACGACGTGCGGTTGGAGGTTGTAATGGGGACAACATGTAAGTTTATCATTCGTCAAGACCGCAGGGTTGTGTTTCTAGTTGTTGGCGTGATTTCAAGGCAGCTGAACAGAGGATGGTGCAAGCGAGCCTTCAGAGTGACGGTATGCCAAGACCGGCAAACTACTTTGTACTGACACGTGCCTTACAGGTAACCAATGAACTCCTAAGCATGGGAGTCCACATGGGTCCCGTTTGCTCTTCCAGGATGAGCCTGGCAGCAGAGTTCTGAATTCGCTGCAGGGTGTAAACCCTGGCATCACATAACCGATAAAACAAGGAGTTGCAATAGTCAGTCGCGACAAGACGGTCGCTGCATCAAGCTTGATCACTGCATCACGAGGCAAGAATTTCTGAAGTGTGCAATACGGCGCTCTAAGAAAGCAGGCTCTGGCAACGGTACTACTGTGGTCTTCATGAAGAGTAGGATCGTACTGAAACACCCAGATACCGCACAGAACTCCTGAGAAAAGCTAGTCACAGCCACCCAAGACCACAGAACTCCTCCGACACCGCGCATAAGACTAATGGTGAACCAACTGCCATAACTTCCTGTCCTCCTTATCTGTATTTAATTTGAGGTTTTGGTCTGTCCTTCCACTTGAAGGACACTGTGCGGGCAATCTGCCAGAGTGCGGTGCGCTGAAAAATTTTGAGGTGTTTTGCATTTGCCGAATTTTTCTGGATCATCTGCATATTTTATGAAAATGGCAATCCATGTAAGTCATCACATTAACAGAGGAGCTGAGAATATAGTGTGAACAATACGGGACCCAAAACAGAAACCTTAGTACGCCAGACAGGAGGGGGGGCAGGTTGTGACTTAACTCTCTCTATCGGACAGCATGCCTGCGACCTATCAGTAGACCTAAGATGTAAACCATGCCAAGGGCAACACCTCTTATTCCAAAAGAGTATTCGAGTCTTTTGAGCAAAAGAAGAGTGGTCAAGCGTGTCGAATGCCGCACTGGAGGTCCAACAAGCCCATGACTGACACTCTGCTCTGGCTCTGCTGCGGTCGTCAATTCTGCAAAAGCAGGCTGCTGGTGACACGCAGTACGCAGTCTCCGTGCTGTGACCAGCCCTATACGCTGACTGAGAGCTTCCAAATGGTGTGACAAGCGAGAGCGTCGAGCTGTTTGAGGGACGACTCTCTCCAGAACTTTTGAATAAAGGAAGAGTCGTATCCGCCTGGTACTTTTTCATATATTGCAGTCCTAGACCTTGTTTTCCTTGAGGATTGGGATAACATCAGTTTTGAACTGACTGGATACAGAGCCCACCGACAGAGATGCTTTGTGATGCTGTTACCACTAGGTGCCAAAATATCAAGTTTTCCTTTATCAAAACATGGCAGAGGATCTAAACAACAGCTTTTTGTTGGCATGGACAGAAATGTTCTTCATGGATGTCTTTCACAGAAAACTGGTTGAAAGGATGACAAAATGGGACCATCATACTGAGGGAAACTAGGTGGAACGATGGTCGCTGATCAAGATCATCGCGTATTTGTCGTATATTTATCCATGGAAAAAGTTACAAAACTTGTGGTAGATCGTGTAGAGGGCACATTTGTGGGAAGGGGAGTGGGAATTATTCTTACCCGGAGCTGTTAGCTATAGAAAAATTTGTTTTAGATGATCACATGATTTCAGTTCTCAAAATAAAATTTCTTTCATCTTTGACTCTTTCAGATTCCCTGTAGACCGCCAATTTCCTTGACTAAAATTTCCTCGGTGCACTGAGAGTTTTGTCTTTCTCCACTTTCTCTCTGCCGCCGCTTTCACCCTTCTACCCGCTCTCACCATCGTCCATCCAAGGCCTGAAGGCCTGTCGCGCACCCTCCGAGGATACAACGGAGCGTGTTGTCATCAATTCTCTTAAGCCCCCCATCATAGGTCTCAACCAAGGCCTCCAGCAACCCTCACCAGAGCACAAGATCTGCGCGGAAATACTCCCGGCACATCCTCGCCGATGCCCCTGGAGGATACCCATCGGTGACCGGCAGATCGCCAGCAAGTCAAGTCTGGGAGAAAACCCATAATGATACTGATAGGCCCGGGAACTCTTTAACATCACAAAGCTTACATCATTATGCTTCATTTCTTACAAAAATCCAGTCCCAAAATGTGTAGCTCTGTGAGTAGATCTGTCAACCAGTTTGACACATATTAGAATGAGAGAGAGATTAGACTTTACCTTCCTGTACATCTGTGTCACAACAGACTACCCATAGTGTAATTGAAGTTCCCTTGAATAGGACAAGCTTCTGTCTGCGGTCATTGGTGTAATAAGAGAGCAAGTCTGGGAGTCTTGAAAAAACAATTTACTAGGATGTTCCTTCTGTCAGGGCTGGAGTACGCGAGTAAATGCGAACCAAGTTGTGTTGATGTTTGGTCGAGGGTAAAAAACGCTAGCGCAACACCTTCGAAAGAAAAATAGTCCAGTCTCCTCAGGTAGCATGACGTGAGAGAGTCTTTTTCATCACGATAGCCCAAGCTGCCGCCGATCTGTTGGTCGTTTTGACGAGGAAGGAAAACAGTTTCTAAATTTACTTGAAGTGAGAGAGGCAGTACAAAGCATCATCACCTGGGTCACATAGCCAATTTACTGACAAAAGGGGCAATGTGAGACGATGTTCTTGATAAAAGTTCGTTTTAAGTGTTGATGCGATATTTTCGGCAGGATGACAGTTGAGAGTCAAAACTTTCAGTTGTCTGCGGTCTTTGGTTGTTTAACATCGACGACGACATCGCTTCCAGGTAGATTGGCTCCGTTTTGCATTGAAGCGAAGCCGGGCGATAGACGTCAGGGGTAGATGAAAGTCGATGCAGCCAGGAGCTGCGTGCGTGAGTTACTGTAGCCGCTCCCCCCTTGTTACTGTCGATGCTCGCTTTGCGCAAGCAGCAGAGTGAGATCATGACTGGAGCCAAGGCAGGGTCACGGGGGGATCTTGAGGCCTTGTGGTTGAAAAGTGCCCAATTTGGTGCAGGGCAGAGAAAAGGCCGGCCTTGTACAGTTCACTATGGGAGACGTTCTGGCAAAAACGAAAACAAAACAAGAACAGTATTCACTATTGTAGGGGGGGAAACCCCTCCCAGGCGCTCCGGTGAAAACATGGCACTGACACTTATTCAATTAGGTCAAAATTAAAGCAGTTTCAAAGCCGGAAGCATTTTTCAGCAAGCTCTTTAACAGTTTTGCTGTCGCCATGAAATCGAGACCTTTTTAAACAAGCGCCATCCGTTTGGGGAAAAAGTCCAAAAATAAAATGTACGAAAAATAGCCAGCCTCTTTTTTTCTACCTCAGGCCTCTGCCTTTCCACTCCTTACATCTCCTTTCCAACCAGAGTACCTCCTCCCCACAACTACACACACGCTGTCACGCACACAACACACGCACACCCACGCACACACACGCAGAACGCTCGCGCGCGCACATCACACCACCCTCAACACGCACGCACACAAGCCACACACACACAAACGCGCGCATACACACCACACACAACGCACAGCACACAAGAAACCACGCACGCACGCACGCACCAAGAACTCACACGCACAACAAACACACACACATACCGAACAGAGACAGACAGAGAGATAACCACAGAGAGAGAGACTGAAAGACAGAGAGAAAGCTGCATGGTATACACTGAAAAATTAATCACTCAGATTTTGTTTCAATCCCCGAAACCTCTTACCAACTTAGCTATCATCAAACAAAGTTCTCTTCATACTTGAACGCTACACTAACGATTTCCAATGATTCATCAAAAACTTTCAAAGCTGAACAGCTCTCTTTGGAATTTTGAACGAACAGTTCCTGTGAAGAGTTATCTCCATGGCTCAGGATCCTTTGTACAGTCATTTCTGTCGGGATTTGTTTTAAACTCTGGGCCAAAATCATCGACTATTACAATTGTCCTTATTTTCCCATTTTTCGATTTTTGATGGTCTCCCGACACTGATTCCCCAACACGCTGCATAATTTATTAAACTTATTTACCCATTTTCTATCTATAAAAAAAAATCCCCCATGGGATGTTGGGGGGGGGGGGAGGCGTCAGTATATAATAGCATCCCCCTTTTCTGGAAATTCTGTACAAAGAATTCCACCCCTTTTGTCCCCTCATTGTTTCAGCTTTGTTCCTTTACTTCATGTCATTCCCTTGTCTCTAATTTTCCATCTTGGTCCCATCTCCTGCCTTTCTTTTCCAGAAAGGCTTAAAGATAACCGTTCTCTCCCAGGCTGAAGTGGGATGTGCCTGGAACCCGATTTGACAGGACGCTTGACGTAGCAGCGCAAAACGCATTTTCGCTCATATGACACATAGATGTCCGAAGCTTTTGAGAAAAAAGGAAAAAAAATATAAAGCATTTTTTCGAGGGGATAACGTATATCATGAAGGTATATTCCCAATCGTTAGGTTGATCTGCTGAGAAAAGCAAAAATTTTGCTGAGTCCCGCAAGACGTATGAGACAAAAAGTTCATTGAGAACTAAACAATAACTTGGATACATTTATTTTTAAATCCAATCCGATCCAATCTTGTCCTCTTCCTCGTTGACCGTTACCTGTAGTCTGGAACTGGTCACTTCAGGCCGTTGCGCTGCTTGGTACTTTGGTTCGGCACCAGAACCCTGAAAACAGCATCAACAACAACCAACCTTAGCAATCCCCACAGTTTACATGATCAAACATATCAATTCAGTCACTTAAAAAATATCAATGCTATCTAAAATAAACCACCCATCCCCACCCCTCAAAAACCTGCGCATTTGAGAACTTCATGGTTCCTAAAGAATGGAGGGGCGGGGAAGGGGGGGAGGAGGGATAGCCCAGTGGTTAGAACATTGCGCCCGCAATCTGACGATCCGAGTTCAAATCCCGTCCAAGGGGATTTTTTCCCTTGAGTTAACATCAGTGCAGACTCCACTCTCCCCAGAAATCCTTCCCACGAGACTATAAATCGAGGCCCCATGTGTTGCATGCAGAATATCTTGCGCTCACGTTAAATCCTGTTCCGCTTTTCGAAAGAGTAGGCAATTGTGTGCCTGTGGGAATAGATAACATTTACAAAACTACATACACACGGGGATCTAGATGTAAAACGCACGTGAGAGCTTATTCCATTATCCTCGATATAAAAGAATAAATAAATAAAATAAAACGATGAACTTGATCTCAGAAATGCACACGTAAATAATGTTCCCCTAGATATTTTCCGCTATAAATTTTATGTCAAATCTCACAACTAATTCGTAATTATAATGAAGAAAGGATAAGTTCAGAGTCCTGCCAGTTTAAAGTAAGAAACTTAAAATCAAATCAGGGAGCGATAGCTTAGTGGTTTGAGCGTTGGAGCTTGTGATCTGATTGGCCCCGGTTCGAACCAATACAGAGATGCCCGTTTGGTGGGGAATTGTGCTCTTGGCATCAGTACCGATGCCATCTCCCCAAAGTCCATCGAATATAAACCAATTTTCCATCCACTCTCCCGAAAGTCCTTCGGATGAGACTATTAAACCAACTCCACGCTCCCCCCCCCCCCCCCACCACCCTCCTTTCGGATGACACGAAAAAAGGAAGTTCCGTGTGCGAAACACCGACGCAAAAACCTCTTCGGAAATATAAACCACCGTACCATCTTTTCGTATAGTAGGCCATCTCCCTGCGCAGTAGGAAGGATGACAATATGTTAAAAATACCCAATCGGGAGAACTGATGTTTTTATAGACATCATCCCGAAGTCGGAATGTGGCTACCTTAAAGGTGTGAACGGTCGCCTACACAAAATATCCCCATTGCAAATCGCGGAGATCTAGTGGAGGAAACCATAAAGAAAACATCTTATCAAGAAAAGCAGACCCGAATGGATGAACAACAAAAAGGCTTCTTGCAGCAAAGACAGTGTGATTATTTCTATCAGCTTTCATCATAAGCAGAACATCTTGCGCACGCACTTTAAATCCTGTTCCGCTTTTCGTAAGAGTAGGTCATTGTGTGCCGTGGGAACAGATGACAAAATTTACAAAACCGCATATACAACGGGACAGGATGTGAAAAAAGCACGCGTGCTTGTTCCATTATCCTCGAAATAAAAGAATAAATAAATAAAACCTTTGGATTCCGTTTGTATTGATCAGGTGAACAAAGATTCAGCTCATCTGGGATTTGCCTTGGGTTTTGTTTGTTTGGTTTTGTTGTTGTTTTTGGTGGTTTTATATTAGCTGGAGGGTATAAAGAAATTGTTTAAAAACCGATTCAAACTGACATTGGGAAGGAGGTAGGAGGGGGTAGGGGAAGAGAGCTAGTGGTTAGAACGCGTGATCTAAGGGCCATGTCTAATGGATCAAAAGTCCTTCGATGGAACAATACACCGAGGTTCTGCGTGCAGAACATCTTGTGCTCATGTTAAAACCTGTTCCGCCTTTCATAGGAGTAGACTGTTGTGTGCCAGTGGTAACAGATGACAAAATTTACAAAACTGCATACACACAAGGACTGGATGAAAACAGAAAAGCACATGAGTGCTTATTCCAATATCTTCGAAATAAAAGATTTTTTTTTAAACAAACAATATTTACGCCCATCGAACCACTACTAAGGCATTCTTTTAAGAGGGAATCCACCCCCCCCCCCCCCCCCCACCCCTCCAGTAGGCATTTGCACTTATGTGACAAATAGTTACGTCTGAAAGTGTTCAAGAAGTATCCACTCCATTCGCCCTAAGATCCCTCAGATTGAGACTATAAAACGTGGTCTTGTGTCCAAACGCGCGCAGAAAACATCTTGCACACTCCTTAAAACCCATTCGGCTTTGCGAAAGAGTAAGCCTTGCGTGACGGAAGGAACGATACAATTTCAAACAGAAAAAGAAATGGGTGTGCATGCTGGTGTCGTATTTAGCTACGCAGAACATCTTGCGTGCACGTTAAAACTCGTTCTGCTTTTCCGATGAGTAGGCCATTGTGTTCCGGTGGGAACGAATGAGGAAATTAACAAAACTGTATACATATGGAGACTGGATGTAAGAAAGCACATGAATGCTTATTCTGTTATCTTCGAAATGAAATAAAATCTTAAAAGTAATAATTTGACATCATTCCTAAAGTTAGTTGAAAGGGAAAAATGGCCCATATACAAAACCCATCCCAATTGTGAACCTCGAACCAAAAAGGAAAAAAGACACGTCATTTATGAAGTATCAAACTATGACACTGAAATAAAAAAGCAGGCAGGAAGAAAATAGCACTCTAGGTAAAAAACAAATGTTTTCCAGTGATATCAAAGGGAGGCTATATTTCCTATTTGTGGATCGGTGGTCCAGAGTATAGCAACCTGCAAGAAAAGCCAGAATCCGAACTGCGGAGGTTCGACCGCCCTGTTTGTGCCCGAAACTTTACCCGTATTGGGTAAGATCCGTGAGTGTCGTGGGTCTGGTACTATTCTTGGGATGTGAAAAAGACCAAAGTTCTGGTGGCACCACGCATTTAGCGCATGAAAAGAACCCACGGCAACTAAAGAGTTCTCCTTGGCAAAAAGTTGTAGGAAAAAAAGCAATGCTGGATTTAGGGAAAATAACAAATGCAGACAGGTAAAAGGAAAAATAATGGGTGGCGCTGCTCTTTGGGCGACGCGTTCTCCCTGGGGAGAGCATCCCGAATTTCAGGCAGAGAAATCTTTTACGACTTGAAGGGGTATACAAAACAATTTAATATTTCAACACCACACTATTTTTTCACTTGACTTCAGTGCAATTCCTGTATGCTCCCAACACATTTTTACAGAGCTTTATACTAAAACAGGAATGTTTGCAATTAAGCCCAGTAATTATTGAAAGTACGACTTTTTTCCGGTGGATGTGATAGCAAAATGACTAGAGTGGCATGTGTGTTTGTCATGAAGAGTTCAGAATTTAGGGGTCTCAAGATTAAATCTCAACAGCACTTGATGAATTAACCTCTCTCATTCGGATGAGACTTAAAAGGTGTCCTGTGTGTGAGCGCACGCAGAAACATCTTGCCCACACGTTAAAGCCCGTTCACTTTACGGAAGAGTAGTTCATTGTGTAGTGGTAGAACGATGACAAAGTTGACAAAACTGCATATACACGGGAGCAGGATGTAAAAAAGCACAGAGTTCTTATTCCATTATCCTCGAAATAAAAGAATGAAAGTTTGGATTTTTTCATATTTTTTGGTGACAAAATTAAGATGCAGACTTGCAAATGCTTTAGATTCATCCCTGTCTACTTATGGCTTTGTGAAAACACTAAAATAATTCAGCATCCATCTACAGCCTACAGTAGCACCAATACATTAAAAACTGAAAGCTAAAAATTTAGAACATTGTTGAGGGGGCGGATAGCATAGTGGTTAAAACTATGGCTGTGATTTAAACCTCTGGATCACCACCACAGCACCCGATTCAAGTAATGTTTTCCCCTGGAGTTAACAGCAATACAGACTCCACGCGCCTGAAAGTCCTTCCGATGAACTAAACCAGGTCCGATGTGGCAACACACTTAAAAACATCTTACACAATAAAGATAGCTTTTGCGTGTGGAAAGGATCAGATAAAATATTAACAAAAATAAATCAAACACACTGGTGTGTTTAGACAATCTCTCCGAAGTCAAAATGCAGCTACCTAAAGGTGGGAGGGGGGGGGGGAGCGTGGCATACAACAACCTCTCACCTTGGAGAGAGAAACCTTGAAGCTCAACAGAGGAACAAAAAAATTGTGTGCTTTTACATTTCATGAGTTGATGGATACTGCTCCGGCGACGATGTTTGTCCCCCCCCCTTGATGCTGCCCACTGACAACGATTTGCTCCCGATATGTTGTTCATGATACTGCTGCGACGATGTTTTTCTTGATGCTGCTCCGACGACGATGTTGCTGTTGATACTGCTCCGACGACGATGTTGCTCTTGCTACTGCTCCGACAACGATGTTGCTCTTGCTACTGCTCCGACGACGATGTTGCTCTTGCTACTGCTCCGACGACGATGCTCTTGCTACTGCTCCGACGACGATGTTGCGCTTGATACTGCTCCAATGACGATGTTGCTTTTGTTACTACTCCGACGACGATGCTCCAAAGATGTTGCGCTTGATACTATTCCGGCCACGATGTTGCGCTTGATACTGCTCCAATGATGACGTTGCACTTGATACTGCTTCCACGACGAACTCTTGGTACTGCTGTGGCGTTTATGCTAGCTCTTGATGCGTTGATGCTGGCTCTTGATGCTAGCTGTTGTGTTGATGCTAGCTCTTGATGCGTTGATGCTAGCTCTTGATGTGTTGTTGCAAGCTCTTGATGCGTTGATGCAAGCCCTTGATGCGTTGATGCAATTTCTTGATGCGTTGATGCTAGCTCTTGATGCGTTCATAGGAACTGTTGACAGACACAAGCCCAGAAACTGAGAAGACGATCCCCATGAAACTGTCGACAGCAGAAAACCAATGCCAGACTTCTGAGGAATGGACCAAGAGGAAGAGACCCAGACGTAGAGAAATGCATTAAGTACCATAAATGGGGCGTGAGGTGTCCGGAGTTTTTCGGCCAATGTAAGGACTGGGGTCACGGTTGCGGACGTGTGCACACACGCGTTTGACAGAAGTACTCTGTACTGAATCGGCAGTAGATGTGCAAGGCAGGATACTTAGAAACCCCACCTCATGCGGTCGGTAACGCGTCCGAATTCGGAAGCGCTTGGGCCTATCGTCAGGCGTGAAGCGGCAGTGCAGCGCACTTCGCCCTATGACAGGCTCAGTAGTTGCGTCTGAAATGTGTTGTGAAAAGAGAAAAAAGGAAAAGAAGAAGACATAATTTTGGTGAAATGTTCGGAGGCGGATCTCTCTTCGCATCTAGTCCTAAAAGTTTTCCGAGATGGGAGTCATAATGAAACAACCACTCTGTTACCTACGCCCCAAACTCCTACCTACTTCGCTGTTCAATCCCAGTAGAAATGAAGACGGCCATGGATTGTTCTAGAATACCTGGGCAACGGAACCAGGCATGAGTGCACTAGGTCTGCCCTTCAGGGATTCCGGTAAAGCACTTTCTCCCTATCTCCCATTCTAAAACCCTTCAAGCCCCATACAACCGACATCTGTCTACCGTGATCATGGGGATCTGGACAATGTTCCGGTCATGCAGCTCCAACATCGTGGCCGTGGGTCCTCCATGAATCTCTGGAAGAAAGAATGAAATGATCACTGGTGAAGATCTGGTGACAAGACCATAATGGTGACTTCATGATCTCTGGTGAAAGTGTGAGGAAAAATTTTCACCACCTGGTGAAGATCTGGTGACAAAGACCAAGAATGGCGTCTCCAGGTCTCTGGTTATAAGTGAGATGATCACTGGGTGAAGATCTGTAACGAAAACCAGAATGGCTCTCCAAGATCTCTGGTGAGGAGGAAGATCACGTCGAAGATCAGTTACAAAGACCATGAACACAACTGTCATTCATAGTGCACAGTTAACTTTTTTCACCCCAAAATAAAATCAAGACGATAAAAAAGGAGCGATAACTTCAATTGGTTTCAGTGCTGCGTTTGTGATCTGACGGCCCGGGTTCGGCCACCACAGATGCACCTGGTTTAAGGGGACGTTTCCTTTGATTTCCAACAACATACCTATACCCCCAGCCAAGGTTAAGCACATCGAGCGTGGTTACCATTAATGGGTGACCGTTGGCGCACGCTTGGCTCCCGTACATTCCCACTGTTTTTTTTTCCCCACGGTAAAAAGATGCAGTAGAAATAAGGACTGTAAATGGTACCTGCCTCTTAGGGTCAGGGAAGGGTAAAGCAGTGAAGGAGAGAGATGGGCGCCGCCCTCATATTTTGGCCTCATGAGAAATTGAGGTCTCTGATGCCTACGCTCCCCTAAGGACCTCCTAGTTATGGACACCCTTCAACCTTTACTTACCATAATCCACTCCCCGAAAAGTCTTGTTCCATGTGTGCGAACGCACGCAGAAACATCAGGCGCAGCACATAAAAAACTTGTTATTCTTTCAAAAGAGTAAAGCGAATTCGTGCTGTAGGGAGATGACACAATCTCAAAAACCCATGCCACATGTGTTTTTACACAGCATCCCTGATACCAGAAATGCCGCTACCTTAAAAACGGTGCGCAAAAATGTCGCATACACAAAATCTCACCCGAATGGTGAACTTTGGTGCTCTTCCTGAGAATCGAAAATTTAAAAAAGACCGCAGGATTTTCTGAGACTGAGTTTACGGTAAATTTTTAGCTCCAGAGAAAAATTCCATCGTATACGAATGCAACCAAGGCCGAACCAGTGCTAATGAAATCCCTCAAAGTTTTCGAAGTCAGTTGCTCAAACCTCTGAGCTCATCCGCCCCCCCCCCCCCCCCATCCCACCCCCCCCCCCCAACCACTCGGCATAATACGGAAATCGTACAGGGCAAAGCTGAGTACATTGCGCTTCCTTGTTTTGTAATGACTAACCTTTGAATCTCATTAGAAATGATCGCCTGAAACGGCGTTAAACCTTATTCATTGTGTCTTAGAATACAAGTTTTCAAAAGGAAGGGGTGGATGGGGGATAAGACTAGTGGATAGAGCGTTGCACTCACGAAGTAACGCCCGGGTTCGAAGCCACCACTGAGGCACTCCTTCACGTTGATATCCCCTGAATTATTAGTACTCACTGCCCCCCCCCCCCCCCCCACACACACACACATGTCCACCCGAAAATCCGGACGAGATTACGTTAAAAAAACGTACGCCTTTCGGAGAGAGGTCATTCGGAGCCGCGCTGGTAAGAACGGAAATGATAAAATAGACTAAAAAGACGCATGCACACTAGTCTCGCGTTTAGACATCAGCCCCGAAGTCAGAATGCGGCTGCCTTAACGGCCGGCAAAAACGGTCGTCTACTCAACAATCTCACCTTTGGTGAACACTCGGGGCTGTAGCGGAGGAAACGAACGATAAAAGTTTTGGCTCCAGGTGAAAAATCCTCTTCGGTGGCTTGGCCAAGGCCCCAACCTATGCTGTACCTTTGAATCAAATGGAAAAATAGTTGTAATAAATCGGTACGGTATTAAACTTGTTCTTGGTGATATTTGGCATACAGAATCCATAATACACTGAGGGATAGGGAGGAGGTGGAGAGGGGGGGGAACAGAGGGGGAGAGGGAGGCGGAATAGCCTAGTGGTTAGAGCATTGCGCTTGCGATGTTAACGGCCCCCGGGATCAAGTCGCCACCGAAGACGATACCTGTTCCAAGGGGATTCTTCCTTTGGAGGTTTACATTAAGCGCTGACTTCCACTCACTAAACCCCGAAAGTCCTGGGATGAGACAAAACCAAAGTCCCCGCGTGCGCTACGTACGCAGGGCCTCTGCGCACGCGTTAAACCTGTTTTGCCTTTCGAAAGAGAAGACCCATTACACCAGTAAGAAATGTAGATTTTTTATAGAATGCACACGGTGTGTTTCGAGACATCATTCCTGAAGTCGGGATTGTGGCTACCTGAATGGTAGGCGACAACGGTCGCATATGCAAAATGTCACTGATGAACCTTGGAACGTAATCGAGAAACAAAAAAGGAAAAAAAACTCCGCACACACGATAAAATTTACAATTCCGAAAATAATGTACAAGACAAAATAGTTTCACATTCTGCTGCATCTGACATTCGAGCGATCAAAGAGTACATAATTATCTAAACATACAGTTTTGCTTTCCGCTTAACATCTCCCGTAAAAAAGACAAAATTGTGTGAGTGTGTGTGTGTGTGTGTGTGTGTGTGTGTGTGTGCGCGCGCGCGTGTGCCTGCGCCTGCGCGTGCGTTTGAGTGTGTTCACCGTTCGAAAGTCCTGTTTTACATATGCACCTTAATGTACCAACAAATAAACAGTTTACTTAAAAGCCGGATTTTGTTAACATTATAAGTACAACTATATAACGCATCAACATTTTACATTTCCCCTGCAAAAAGTACACTATGCAAATAGTAAGCACTAGAGCCAAGTCAGTTAAAAGAACATGAGGGGTGAGGGGTAGCCCTAGTGGGTTAGAGTGTTGCGCTTGCGATTACGCCCTAAAGATCGAGCCCAGGTTTCGAACCATCACAGACACCCATTCAAGAGGTGACTTTCCCCCTGGATTGTCAGTACGATTCCACTCCTCCTCACAGGGGGAATATTGCTGCCCTATAACGGTGGAGTACTCTACATACAATCTTTCTTCCGAAACGAGACAATGCA
>CM054160.1:23052065-23079565 GCA_028751875.1 Rapana venosa | reverse complement strand
GCCGTGTTATTTACTCTTGACAAATACCGTTGGTCTTTCGTTCTCTCCAGATATGCCCAGTAGTTTTCTATGGCATATTGTTCGAAAGACTGGATTCGCTTTGCTGTTTTCAGCAGTCAATGTCCAGTTTCACTTCCGTAGCAGCAGGATCGCCGACCGAATTAGGCTTTGTAGAGCTTTAGTTTGATTGGGAAACTGATCTCTTTACTTTTCCATATGGTGGTGAGTTGTCATGGAAGATGTAGCCATGGCCATTCTGACTTTGATTTCTGTCGTCGATCGTCCCGCTTTGTGCGTGTAGCGCCGAGGTATTTAAAAGCTCTACCTCCTCCAGTTGTTGGCCGTTCATGTAATTTTAGCGGTGGCATTGCTCGTGCTGTTTCACAAGTACTTTACTTTTTCTCCGAGCTCACCTCCCTCCCATATGCTCTCAGCTCTGTTCTCAATCTGTGTCGTAAGATCTTCAGCTCTGTGTTACTTCCGCCCATTGAGGTCAATGTCATCGGCAAACCGTAAGTTGTTGATGGTCAGGCCGCCATGGAGATGGTAGGGTGGAAGTCATGGAGGTCTCTCTCATGATGTTTTCCAAGAACAGATTGAACAGACTGGAGATAACAGGCATCCATGTCGACCGGCCCAACAGTGGATTTGAAGTAGTCATCCACTGATTGTTCAGAAGGACTGCACTGCTTGCAGTGTTTATTGTGCTTGAACGGTTTGCACTATCCCTTCTTCAATGCAAACATTCTGAGGACCTGCCCACAGGCCTTCGTGCCAAACTCTGTCAAAAGCCTTCTTGAAGTCGATGAAAGTTGTGGAACAGGTCTCTCTGATGGTGATGATTGTTTTTCCATCATGATGTGGCAGTTAAAAAATTCTGTTCAATGTGCCTCCTAGGCTGCCCGGAACCCAGCTTGTTTCCTCTGCCAGGTGTTCTTTCTGCTCCTTCTTGAGTCGTTTCATAATAACTTTGAGCATCGATCTTGCTGGCGTGGCTGATGAGGCTGATTGTTCTACATAGTTTTGGCATTGGCGTAAATTCCCTACGTGGGCAGGGGTATGATGAGTGATTGTGTCCAGTCTGTTGGCCACTGTTTTGTCTCCCAATCTTTCTGACAGATAGCGGTAACAGATGAGATGACTGTTCGATCGCCACCATGCTTTGAGCAGCTCTGCTGGTATATTGGTCTGCTCCTGGGGACTTTCCTACTGTAAGCTGCGGAATGGCTTCTTTTATTCAATTTGGTCAAAATTAAAGCAGTTTCAAGCCGGAAGCATTTTTCAGCAAGCTGCTTTAACAGTTTTGCTGTCGCCATGAAATCGGAGACACTTTTTAACAAGCGCCATCCGTTTGGGGAAAAAGTCCAAAATAAAATGTAAGAAAAATAGCCAGCCTCTTTTTTTCTACCTCAGGCCTCTGCCCCTTTCCATTCCTTACATCTCCTTCCAACCAGAGTACCTCCTCCCCACAACACACACACGCTGTCACGCACACAAACACACGCACACCCACGCACACACACGCAGAACGCTCGCGCGCGCACATCACACCACCCTCAACACGCACGCACACAAGCCACACACACACAAACGCGCGCATACACACCACACACAACGCACAGCACACAAGAAACCACGCACGCACGCACGCACCAAGAACTCACACGCACAACAAACACACACACATACCGAACAGAGACAGACAGAGAGATAACCACAGAGAGAGAGACTGAAAGACAGAGAGAAAGCTGCATGGTATACACTGAAAAATTAATCACTCAGATTTTGTTTCAATCCCCGAAACCTCTTACCAACTTAGCTATCATCAAACAAAGTTCTCTTCATACTTGAACGCTACACTAACGATTTCCAATGATTCATCAAAAACTTTCAAAGCTGAACAGCTCTCTTTGGAATTTTGAACGAACAGTTCCTGTGAAGAGTTATCTCCATGGCTCAGGATCCTTTGTACAGTCATTTCTGTCGGGATTTGTTTTAAACTCTGGGCCAAAATCATCGACTATTACAATTGTCCTTATTTTCCCATTTTTCGATTTTTGATGGTCTCCCGACACTGAGTTCCCCAACAGCTGCATAATTTATTAAACATATTTACCCATTTTCTATCTATAAAAAAAATCCCCCATGGGGATGTTGGGGGGGGGGGTGGCGTCAGTATAAATAGCATCCCCCTTTCTGGAAATTCTGTACAAAGAATTTCCCCCCTTTTGTCCCTCTCATTGTTTCAGCTTTGTTCCTTTTCTTCATGTCATTCCCTTGTCTATAATTTTCCTTCTTGGTCCATTCTCCTGCCTTTCTTTCCAGAAAGGCTTAAAAGATAACAGTTCTCTCCCATGCTGAAGTGGGATGTGCCTGGAACCCGATTTGACAGGACGCTTGACGTAGCAGCGCAAAACGCATTTTCGCTCATATGACACATAGATGTCCGAAGCTTTTGAGAAAAAAGGAAAAAAAATATAAAGCATTTTTTCGAGGGGATAACGTATATCATGAAGGTATATTCCCAATCGTTAGGTTGATCTGCTGAGAAAAGCAAAAATTTTGCTGAGTCCCGCAAGACGTATGAGACAAAAAGTTCATTGAGAACTAAAAATAACTTGGATACATTTATTTTTAAATCAATCCATCCAATCTTTGTCCGCTTCCTCGTTTGACCGTTACCTGTAGTCCTGGAACTGGTCACTTCAGGCCGTTGCGCTGCTTGGTACTTTGGTTCGGGCACCAGAACCCTGAAACAGCATCACACAACAACCAACTCTTAGCAATCCCCACAGTTTACATGATCAAACCTATCAATTCAGTCACTTAAAAAATATCAATGCTATCTAAAATAAACCACCCAAACCCCACCCCTCCCAAAACCTGCGCATTTGAGAACTTCATGGATCCTAAAGAATGGAGGGGCGGGAGAAGGGGGGGATGAGGGATAAGCCCAGTGTTAGAAACATGCGCCCGCAATCCTGACGATCCCGAGTTCAAATCCCGTCCAAGGGGATTTTTTCTCCCTTGAGTTAACATCAGTGCAGACTCCACTCTCCCCAGAAATCCTTCCCACGAGACTATAAATCGAGGCCCCATGTGTTGCATGCAGAATATCTTGCGCTCACGTTAAATCCTGTTCCGCTTTTCGAAAGAGTAGGCAATTGTGTGCCTGTGGGAATAGATAACATTTACAAAACTACATACACACGGGGATCTAGATGTAAAACGCACGTGAGAGCTTATTCCATTATCCTCGATATAAAAGAATAAATAAATAAAATAAAACGATGAACTTGATCTCAGAAATGCACACGTAAATAATGTTCCCCTAGATATTTTCCGCTATATTTTATGTCAAATCTCACAACTAATTCGTATTATTATGAAGAAGGATAAGTTCAGAGTCTGCCAGGTTTAAAGTAAGAACTTAAATCAAATCAGGGAGCGATAGCTTAGTGGTTAGAGCGTTGAGCTTGTGATCTGATGGCCCAGGTTCGAGCCAATACAGAGATGCCCGTTTGGTGGGGAATTGTGCTCTTGGCATCAGTACCGATGCCATCTCCCCAAAGTCCATCGAATATAAACCAATTTTCCATCCACTCTCCCGAAAGTCCTTCGGATGAGACTATTAAACCAACTCCACGCTCCCCCCCCCCCCCCCACCACCCTCCTTTCGGATGACACGAAAAAAGGAAGTTCCGTGTGCGAAACACCGACGCAAAAACCTCTTCGGAAATATAAACCACCGTACCATCTTTTCGTATAGTAGGCCATCTCCCTGCGCAGTAGGAAGGATGACAATATGTTAAAAATACCCAATCGGGAGAACTGATGTTTTTATAGACATCATCCCGAAGTCGGAATGTGGCTACCTTAAAGGTGTGAACGGTCGCCTACACAAAATATCCCCATTGCAAATCGCGGAGATCTAGTGGAGGAAACCATAAAGAAAACATCTTATCAAGAAAAGCAGACCCGAATGGATGAACAACAAAAAGGCTTCTTGCAGCAAAGACAGTGTGATTATTTCTATCAGCTTTCATCATAAGCAGAACATCTTGCGCACGCACTTTAAATCCTGTTCCGCTTTTCGTAAGAGTAGGTCATTGTGTGCCGTGGGAACAGATGACAAAATTTACAAAACCGCATATACAACGGGACAGGATGTGAAAAAAGCACGCGTGCTTGTTCCATTATCCTCGAAATAAAAGAATAAATAAATAAAACCTTTGGATTCCGTTTGTATTGATCAGGTGAACAAAGTTCAGCTCATCTGGGATTTGCCTTGGGTTTTGTTTGTTTGGTTTTGTTGTTGTTTTTGGTGGTTTTATATTAGCTGGAGGGTATAAAGAAATTGTTTAAAAACCGATTCAAACTGACATTGGGAAGGAGGTAGGAGGGGGTAAGGGAAGAGAGCTAGTGTTAGACGCGTGATCTACGGGCCCTATGTCTAATGATCAAAAGTCCCTTCGATGGAACAATACACCGAGGTTCTGCGTGCAGAACATCTTGTGCTCATGTTAAAACCTGTTCCGCCTTTCATAGGAGTAGACTGTTGTGTGCCAGTGGTAACAGATGACAAAATTTACAAAACTGCATACACACAAGGACTGGATGAAAACAGAAAAGCACATGAGTGCTTATTCATCTCTTCGATAAAAGATTTTTTTTAAACAAACAATATTTACGCCCATCGAACCACTACTAAGGCATTCTTTTAAGAGGGAATCCACCCCCCCCCCCCCCCCCCACCCCTCCAGTAGGCATTTGCACTTATGTGACAAATAGTTACTGTCTGAGTGTTCAAGAAGTATCCACTCCATTCGCCCTAAGATCCCTCAGATTGAGACTATAAAACGTGGTCTTGTGTCCAAACGCGCGCAGAAAACATCTTGCACACTCCTTAAAACCCATTCGGCTTTGCGAAAGAGTAAGCCTTGCGTGACGGAAGGAACGATACAATTTCAAACAGAAAAAGAAATGGGTGTGCATGCTGGTGTCGTATTTAGCTACGCAGAACATCTTGCGTGCACGTTAAAACTACGTCTGCTTTTCCGATGAGTGGCCATTGTGTTCCGGTGGGAACGAATGAGGAAATTAACAAAACTGTATACATATGGAGACTGGATGTAAGAAAGCACATGAATGCTTATTCTGTTATCTTCGAAATGAAATAAAATCTTAAAAGTAATAATTTGACATCATTCCTAAAGTTAGTTGAAAGGGAAAAAATGGTCCCATATACAAAATCCCACCATTTGTGAACCTCGAACCAAAAAGGAAAAAAGACTACGTCATTTATGACGTATTCAGAACTATGACACTGAAATGAAAAAAGCAGGCAGGAAGAAAATAGCACTCTTGGTAAAAAGACCAAAATGTTTTCAGTGATATCTAAGGGAGGCTATATTTCCTATTTGTGGATCGGTGGTCAGAGGTATAGCAACCTGCAAGAAAAGCCAGAATCCGAACTGCGGAGGTTCGACCGCCCTGTTTGTGCCCGAAACTTTACCCGTATTGGGTAAGATCCGTGAGTGTCGTGGGTCTGGTACTATTCTTTGGGATGAGATAATAGACCAAAGTCTTGTGTGCACCACGCATTTAGCGCATGTAAAAGAACCCACGGCAACAAAAGAGTTCTCCTTGGCAAAAAGTTGTAGGAAAAAAGCCATGCTGATAGGGAAAAGTACATATGCAGACAGGAAAAGGAAAAATAATGGGTGGCGCTGCTCTTTGGGCGACGCGTTCTCCCTGGGGAGAGCATCCCGAATTTCAGGCAGAGAAATCTTTTACGACTTGAAGGGGTATACAAAACAATTTAATATTTCAACACCACACTATTTTTTCACTTGACTTCAGTGCAATTCCTGTATGCTCCCAACACATTTTTACAGAGCTTTATACTAAAACAGGAATGTTTGCAATTAAGCCCAGTAATTATTGAAAGTACGACTTTTTTCCGGTGGATGTGATAGCAAAATGACTAGAGTGGCATGTGTGTTTGTCATGAAGAGTTCAGAATTTAGGGGTCTCTAAGATTAAAATTCTCAACAGCACTTGATGAATTAACCTCTCTCATTCGGATGAGACTTAAAAGGTGTCCTGTGTGTGAGCGCACGCAGAAACATCTTGCCCACACGTTAAAGCCCGTTCACTTTACGGAAGAGTAGTTCATTGTGTAGTGGTAGAACGATGACAAAGTTGACAAAACTGCATATACACGGGAGCAGTATGTAAAAAAGCACAGAGTTCTTATTCCAGTAACCCGAAATAAAAGAATAAAGTTTTTTGGATTTTTTTTCATATTTTTTGTGGACAAAATTACGATGCAGACTTGCAAATGCTTTAGATTCATCCCTGTCTACTTATGGCTTTGTGAAAACACTAAAATAATTCAGCATCCATCTACAGCCTACAGTAGCACCAATACATTAAAAACTGAAAGCTAAAAATTTAGAACATTGTTGAGGGGGCGGATAGCATAGTGGTTAAAACTATGGCTGTGATTTAAACCTCTGGATCACCACCACAGCACCCGATTCAAGTAATGTTTTCCCCTGGAGTTAACAGCAATACAGACTCCACGCGCCTGAAAGTCCTTCCGATGAACTAAACCAGGTCCGATGTGGCAACACACTTAAAAACATCTTACACAATAAAGATAGCTTTTGCGTGTGGAAAGGATCAGATAAAATATTAACAAAAATAAATCAAACACACTGGTGTGTTTAGACAATCTCTCCGAAGTCAAAATGCAGCTACCTAAAGGTGGGAGGGGGGGGGGGAGCGTGGCATACAACAACCTCTCACCTTGGAGAGAGAAACCTTGAAGCTCAACAGAGGAACAAAAAAATTGTGTGCTTTTACATTTCATGAGTTGATGGATACTGCTCCGGCGACGATGTTTGTCCCCCCCCCTTGATGCTGCCCACTGACAACGATTTGCTCCCGATATGTTGTTCATGATACTGCTGCGACGATGTTTTTCTTGATGCTGCTCCGACGACGATGTTGCTGGATACTGCTCTCGACGACGATGTGGCTCTTAGCACCTGCTCCGACAACGATGTTGCTCTTGCTACTGCTACCGACGAAGATGTTTGCTCTTGCTACTGCTCCGACGACGATGCTCTTGCTACTGCTCCGACGACGATGTTGCGCTTGATACTGCTCCAATGAAGATGTTGCTTTTGTTACTACTTACTCCGGACGACGATGCTCCAAAGAATGTTGCGCTTGATACTATTCCGGCCACGATGTTGCGCTTGATACTGCTCCAATGATGACGTTGCACTTGATACTGCTTCCACGACGAACTCTTGGTACTGCTGTGGCGTTTATGCTAGCTCTTGATGCGTTGATGCTGGCTCTTGATGCTAGCTGTTGTGTTGATGCTAGCTCTTGATGCGTTGATGCTAGCTCTTGATGTGTTGTTGCAAGCTCTTGATGCGTTGATGCAAGCCCTTGATGCGTTGATGCAATTTCTTGATGCGTTGATGCTAGCTCTGATGCGTTCATAGGAACTGTGACAGACACAAGCCCAGAAACTGAGAAGACGATCCCCATGAAACTGTCGACAGCAGAAAACCAATGCCAGACTTCTGAGGAATGGACCAAGAGGAAGAGACCCAGACGTAGAGAAATGCATTAAGTACCATAAATGGGGCGTGAGGTGTCCGGAGTTTTTCGGCCAATGTAAGGACTGGGGTCACGGTTGCGGACGTGTGCACACACGCGTTTGACAGAAGTACTCTGTACTGAATCGGCAGTAGATGTGCAAGGCAGGATACTTAGAAACCCCACCTCATGCGGTCGGTAACGCGTCCGAATTCGGAAGCGCTTGGGCCTATCGTCAGGCGTGAAGCGGCAGTGCAGCGCACTTCGCCCTATGACAGGCTCAGTAGTTGCGTCTGAAATGTGTTGTGAAAAGAGAAAAAAGGAAAAGAAGAAGACATAATTTTGGTGAAATGTTCGGAGGCGGATCTCTCTTCGCATCTAGTCCTAAAAGTTTTCCGAGATGGGAGTCATAATGAAACAACCACTCTGTTACCTACGCCCCAAACTCCTACCTACTTCGCTGTTCAATCCCAGTAGAAATGAAGACGGCCATGGATTGTTCTAGAATACCTGGGCAACGGAACCAGGCATGAGTGCACTAGGTCTGCCCTTCAGGGATTCCGGTAAAGCACTTTCTCCCTATCTCCCATTCTAAAACCCTTCAAGCCCCATACAACCGACATCTGTCTACCGTGATCATGGGGATCTGGACAATGTTCCGGTCATGCAGCTCCAACATCGTGGCCGTGGGTCCTCCATGAATCTCTGGAAGAAAGAATGAAATGATCACTGGTGAAGATCTGGTGACAAGACCATAATGGTGACTTCATGATCTCTGGTGAAAGTGTGAGGAAAAATTTTCACCACCTGGTGAAGATCTGGTGACAAAGACCAAGAATGGCGTCTCCAGGTCTCTGGTTATAAGTGAGATGATCACTGGGTGAAGATCTGTAACGAAAACCAGAATGGCTCTCCAAGATCTCTGGTGAGGAGGAAGATCACGTCGAAGATCAGTTACAAAGACCATGAACACAACTGTCATTCATAGTGCACAGTTAACTTTTTTCACCCCAAAATAAAATCAAGACGATAAAAAAGGAGCGATAACTTCAATTGGTTTCAGTGCTGCGTTTGTGATCTGACGGCCCGGGTTCGGCCACCACAGATGCACCTGGTTTAAGGGGACGTTTCCTTTGATTTCCAACAACATACCTATACCCCCAGCCAAGGTTAAGCACATCGAGCGTGGTTACCATTAATGGGTGACCGTTGGCGCACGCTTGGCTCCCGTACATTCCCACTGTTTTTTTTTCCCCACGGTAAAAAGATGCAGTAGAAATAAGGACTGTAAATGGTACCTGCCTCTTAGGGTCAGGGAAGGGTAAAGCAGTGAAGGAGAGAGATGGGCGCCGCCCTCATATTTTGGCCTCATGAGAAATTGAGGTCTCTGATGCCTACGCTCCCCTAAGGACCTCCTAGTTATGGACACCCTTCAACCTTTACTTACCATAATCCACTCCCCGAAAAGTCTTGTTCCATGTGTGCGAACGCACGCAGAAACATCAGGCGCAGCACATAAAAAACTTGTTATTCTTTCAAAAGAGTAAAGCGAATTCGTGCTGTAGGGAGATGACACAATCTCAAAAACCCATGCCACATGTGTTTTTACACAGCATCCCTGATACCAGAAATGCCGCTACCTTAAAAACGGTGCGCAAAAATGTCGCATACACAAAATCTCACCCGAATGGTGAACTTTGGTGCTCTTCCTGAGAATCGAAAATTTAAAAAAGACCGCAGGATTTTCTGAGACTGAGTTTACGGTAAATTTTTAGCTCCAGAGAAAAATTCCATCGTATACGAATGCAACCAAGGCCGAACCAGTGCTAATGAAATCCCTCAAAGTTTTCGAAGTCAGTTGCTCAAACCTCTGAGCTCATCCGCCCCCCCCCCCCCCCCATCCCACCCCCCCCCCCCAACCACTCGGCATAATACGGAAATCGTTACAGGGCAAAGCTGAGGTACATTGCGCTACCTTGTTTTGTAATGAACTACCTTTGAATCACATTAGAAATGATCGCCTGAAACGGCGTTAAACTTATTCATTGTGTTCTTAGGAATACAGAGTTCAAAAGGAAGGGGTGGATGGGGGATAAGCCTAGTGGTTAGAGCGTTGCACTCACGAAGTAACGGCCCGGGTTCGAGCCACCACTGAGGCACTCCTTCAAGTTGATATCCCCTGAATTATTAGTACTCACTGCCCCCCCCCCCCCCCCCACACACACACACATGTCCACCCGAAAATCCGGACGAGATTACGTTAAAAAAACGTACGCCTTTCGGAGAGAGGTCATTCGGAGCCGCGCTGGTAAGAACGGAAATGATAAAATAGACTAAAAAGACGCATGCACACTAGTCTCGCGTTGAGACATCCGCCCCGAAGTCAGAATGCGGCTGCCTTAACGGCCGGCAAAAACGGTCGTCTACTCAACAATCTCACCTTTGGTGAACACTCGGGGCTGTAGCGGAGGAAACGAACGATAAAAGTTTTGGCTCCAGGTGAAAAATCCTCTTCGGTGGCTTGGCCAAGGCCCCAACCTATGCTGTACCTTTGAATCAAATGGAAAAATAGTTGTAATAAATCGGTACGGTATTAAACTTGTTCTTGGTGATATTTGGCATACAGAATCCATTAACACTGAGGGATAGGGAGGAGGTGGAGAGGGGGGGGAACAGAGGGGGAGAGGGAGGCGGAATAGCCTAGTGGTTAGAGCATTGCGCTTGCGATGTTAACGGCCCCCGGGATCAAGTCGCCACCGAAGACGATACCTGTTCCAAGGGGATTCTTCCTTTGGAGGTTTACATTAAGCGCTGACTTCCACTCACTAAACCCCGAAAGTCCTGGGATGAGACAAAACCAAAGTCCCCGCGTGCGCTACGTACGCAGGGCCTCTGCGCACGCGTTAAACCTGTTTTGCCTTTCGAAAGAGAAGACCCATTACACCAGTAAGAAATGTAGATTTTTTATAGAATGCACACGGTGTGTTTCGAGACATCATTCCTGAAGTCGGGATTGTGGCTACACTGACTGGTAGGCGACATCGGTCGCATATGCAAAATGTCACTGATGAACCTTGGAACGTAATCGAGAAACAAAAAAGGAAAAAAAACTCCGCACACACGATAAAATTTACAATTCCGAAAATAATGTACAAGACAAAATAGTTTTCACATCGCTGCCATCTGACATTCGAGCGATCAAAGAAGTAAATAATTATCTAAAACATACCGTTTTGCTTATCCGCTTAACATCTCCCGTAAAAAGACAAAATTGTGGTGAGTGTGTGTGTGTGATGTGTGTGTGTGTGTGTGTGTGCGCGCGCGCGTGCCTGCGCCTGCGCGTGCGTTTGAGTGTGTTCACCGTTCGAAAGTCCTGTTTTACATATGCACCTTAATGTACCAACAAATAAACAGTTTACTTAAAAGCCGGATTTTGTTAACATTATAAGTACAAGACTATATAACGCATCAAACATTTTTACATTTCCCCTGCAAAAAGTACACCTATACAATAGTAAGCACTAGAGCCAAGTCAGTTAAAAGAACATGAGGGGTGAGGGGTAGCCCTAGTGGGTTAGAGTGTTGCGCTTGCGATTACGCCCTAAAGATCGAGCCCAGGTTTCGAACCATCACAGACACCCATTCAAGAGGTGACTTTCCCCCTGGATTGTCAGTACGATTCCACTCCTCCTCACAGGGGGAATATTGCTGCCCTATAACGGTGGAGTACTCTACATACAATCTTTCTTCCGAAACGAGACAATGCATGGCTCTTGTGGATCTGAAGATAAAGCTTTAACTACAACATGACAACAACAGACATAACCAACCAACCCACACATTTATTCTTGAAAAAAAAATCTTATGAGCGATCTCAAGTGTCAAGCTGTACACAATGATGATAACAACACAACTAACCAACAAGACATTTACACTATTTTTTTTTTTTAAATTGATCTCGGTGATCTTCAAAGTTTAAGCTTTAAACAACAATGATAACAACAGAACTAACCAACACATTTACTCTCAACAAATAAATAGAAGAATTTTGGTGATCTTCAAAGTAAGCTTTAATCAACGATGATGACAACAGCAACACAACAAAACAAACAACAACTCAACACAAACAACAATCCTTCAACTCACCAATCGCAATTCCATGACTTGACAAAGAGAGCTCTCAGGTGAACTTAGAGCTGTCAGGAATCTTCAGGAACAAGTCATCCCTTCAGTGTTTCAGGGAGGCAGTAGGTTGATGTCTTACTCTTATGTGCTTGTGGGCGTTGTGCTGAGGAAAGGCTGAAAACCAGGTCACCAGCTGGAGTAAAACTTGTCCGACCCGTGGCATCTCTCCTGCTTCTTCTGTGGTCATCAGCAAAGTGTTGAACTTTCAGAGCCTTCTTTCCCTGTAGGGCCTACTGTCCTCAGCACCGCGCAGACCGTCTGTACTGCAAGCGCTGTTCTTTGAAATGACCAAGATTCAAAACACGCCTTGGCTTTTCGCGTGTAGTTGACAGAGATGAACACTGTTAAAAAAGCGAAAGGTGAAAAATGTTCATGATTCAAGTTGCAAGTTTGAACCCTGACCCCCTTCTCTCCCAGATCCCCCCAGTAAAAAGAAGAAAGAAGAAAAAAAAGGGGGAAAACAGCATGGAAAAGAAAGAAACAGGAAAAAAACATAAGCATGCTTTGGTGGGCAACCCCTTTTTGTTGGGTGGGTGGTGGTGTGCGATTTTTGATGACACTTATTTTCTGTTCTCTTTCCTCTCTCTCTCTCTCTCAATCTCTCTCTCTCATATCTCTCTCTGCTCTCTCTCTCATCTCACTCTCCCGCTCTCTCTCATCTCGTTCTCATCACTCCTCTCCTCTCTCTCTCTCTCTCTTATTCTCTCTCTCTACTGTCCCCCTCGTCCCTCTTCCCTCTCCCTCTTTCTCCTTTGTCCTGTCTCTGTGTCTGTCATCTGCGTCCTGAGGGCTGGTGGCAGATGACTCCTCTCTCTCTCATCCTCCTCTCTCTCCTCTTCTGTTCCACTTTTCGGAAGAATTGTGTGCCGTGGGAACGGATGACAAAAGTACAAAACTGCATAGACACAGGACTGGATGTAAAAAAACTACAATGAGTGGCCTTATTTCCGTTGGCGCAATATTGGGACGGGATTAAAATAGACATGAGTGCTTATTCATTATACTCGATATAAAAGAAAGAATTCTCCAAATCCTCTGTCTGTCTGTCTGCTCTCTCACACACAAACACAAACACATCCTCTCTCTTCTCCATCTTCTCTCTTGGCCGTGTGTGGTGATTATGTGTGTGTGTGCGTGTGTGTGAGTGAGTGTGTGTATGTGTTAATATGTGTGCAAGTGTATAGCGTGCGTGTTATGTGTGTGTGTGTGTGTGTATGCGTGCGTTGTGTATATGTGTACATGTGTAGATGCTGCGTGTAGTGTAAGTGTGTGTGCGTGTGTGTGTGTCTGTATGTGTGTGTGCGTGTGTGTGTGTGTGTGTGCGTGCGGTGCGTGTGTGTGTGTGTGTGTGGTGTGTGTGTGTTTTTGTGGTGTGGGGTTTGTGTGTGTTGTGTGTGTGTTGTGGTTGTGTGTGTTGTGTGTGTGAATGAACAATGTTAAGTTTTTAGAGAGATAGGGAGAGAGAGAAAGAGAAAAAAATTTTTCGTGTGTTTTAGAAATCAGGAATGCGGGGGGTTTTATGATCATTATCATCATTACATCATTACTACTTCAAAGGGAAGTGGCTTTGATTTGCAGTGGTTACCTGAAATGTTCTCTCTCTCTCTCTACCTCTCTTCTCTCTCACCCCTCTTCTCTCTCTCTCTCCCTCCTCACTCTCTCTCTCTCTTCTTCTCTCTCTTCTCTCTCTCCCCCTTCTCTCCACTCTCTCTCTCTCCTCCCTTCCTCTCTTCTCTCATTCCTCTCCCTCTCTTCTCTCCACTCTCTCTCTCTCTCTTTCTCTCTCTCAGCCCATTTTTGGTTTGAAGGTCAATGTACTCCGATTTAAGGGATAAGTTTGTAAATGAATGTATTTATGCACCAATATCAGAGGTACTCAAAACATCAAATGGAGAACACAGACATTATCTATCCAGATACATATTCCAGTCCATACATATTCGAGTTGGCCAATCTTTTAGCCTGAGGAAGGTTCTAAATAAATCGAAATTTTGCTATGCCAAACACTTGGGTGTTGTGTTTTTACTTGTCTGCTATTTTTTTTCAGATACATATTCCATTCCATGAATAGAAGGAAGAAATTGTTGTCATAATGTGACTTAATTGATACGTGGGTCAAATAAGATATGTCTCTACAAAGATTGTTTCTATCAACCTGACTTGAAGTATTACATTTTGATTTATACCGATGTTGATGTATGCTGTTAGCAATATTCACGCAGTCTAATAGCAGTGTTTATCCAGTTCATAGTCCAAGACTTGGTCATTGCGGTCATGATTCACATGAATCGGTTGTTGGTTTGTTTGTCTGGTTGTTTTTGCTTGATTGTTTGGTTGGTTGGTTGGCTGGTTGGTTGGTTGGTTGGTTGGTTGGGGGGTTTTTTCGTCCATGTACTATGGCACTTAACACACCAGAATGTTGATTCTCCTCCTTCCCCGAAACTCAGTGTATTGTGGCCTAAGGCCAATGTACATATTAAAGACGTACAGAGTTCAGAGTTCTCTCTCTCTCTTTATCTCTCTCTCTCTTTATCTCTCTCTCTCTCTCTTCCTATCTCTCTCTCTCTCCCTATCTCTCTGTCTCTGTCTCTGTCTCTCTCTCTCTCTCTCTCTCTCTCTCTCTCTCTCTCTCTCTCTCTCTCTCTCTCTCTCTCTCCTCTCTCCTCTCTCTCTCTCCTCTCTCTCTCTCTCTCTCTCTCTCTCTCGGTTAGAGTGATGTATTCGTGATCTACAAGATTCAGCGCTATATAAATTCCATATATTATTATTACTATTATTATCTGCTGACCCGGGCTCGACTTTCGTTTAAGAGGATTTGTCCTCTGGAGTTAACATCAGCGCCGACTCCACTCCCCCCTAAAGTTCTTCGGATGAGACCATAAACCAAGGTCTTGTGTGCGAACGCCCGCAGAACATCTTGCGCACACGTTAAAACCCGTTCCGCTTTTCGGAAGAGTAGGCCATTGCGTGCCGGTGGGAACGGATGACAAAATTTACAAAATTGCATACACACGGGGACTGGTGGGAAAAAACCCACATCAGTGCCTATTCCATTATCCTCGAATTAAGATAAAAGACTAAAGAAAAGAATCTCTCTCTCTCTCATCTCTCTCCTCTCTCTCTCCTCTCTCTCTCTCATCTCTCTCTCTCTCTCTCTCTCTCCTCTCTCTCTCATCTCTCTCTCCTCTCTCTCTCTCTCTCCCCTCCCTCCATCCCTCCCTCGCTGTTTGTTTTTGTTTTGTTTGTTTTTTCTTTTGTTTCTTGTGTTGTTGTTGTGTTCTTGTTCTTGTTCTTGTTGTTGGGCTGTGGCTGTTGTTTTTCTGTCTATATGGTTGGTGTTGCTGTTATTGTTGTCTTTGATGTTTAGTTGTTGGCTTTCTTTGGGTGAGGGGTGGGTGGGGGGTGTTGTTGCTGTTTGTTTTCGTGATATATCCCTGATAAGGGCGGGGACTGGATGTAAAAAAACACGAGTGTTTATTCATTATCTTCGAAATAAAAGAATTTTATTTTATTTTATTTTCTCTCAGTCAAGCATAGAAAGATTTTTTTAAAGAGAGGCTAGTCAGCATGACCTTCAACTGTTATGACTTTTGTGGTTGTTTCCCTTTATTTCTCTCTCTCTCTCTCTCTCTCTCTCTCTCTCTCTGTGCGTGCGTGCGTGCGTGCGTGCGTGCGTGCGTGCGTGTGTGTGTGTGTGTGTGTGTGTGTGTGCGTGCGTGCGTGCGTGCGTGCGTGCGTGCGTGCGTGCGTGCGTGCGTGCGTGCGTGTGTGTGTGTGTGTGTGTGATTCTCATACCAGGGGCAGAACATTGCTTTCAAGTACTTTGCACAGTTACTGAAATCCGGCTGGCTCCAGACTTTGTGATTATAATCCTCACTGTCCCCCTCCTTCAGTATAAATAGCTTCCCCACCCTCTGGAAATGCTGTGCTAGGAATTCCCCTTTTCTATCACTCTCTTTGTTTCTGTCTTTTACCCTTACCTTTCTATCATCTCTCTTGCTTACTTTCTGCCTTCCTCGTACATTCTGGAAAAGTCAGGGGACGATATTAGTTCAGTGGTGGGAGCTCTCGTTTTCCCCCCAGCCAAGTTAAGCAGCATCGAGCGTGGTGACCACTTGGATGGGTGACCGTTTGCGCGCCTTGGCTTCAGTACAGTTCCCCCAGTTCACCCAGCTGTAAATGGGTACCTGCCCTCTTTAGGGTCAGGGAAGGTAAAGCAGCGAGGGAGAGGAGATGGGCGCTGCCGCCCTCAATATGCTGGCCCCTTGAAGAAGCTGAGGTCTCTGACATCTTGCTCCCCCAGCGACCGCATAGGTTATGGGAACACCTTGACCTTTAGCAAGTGTTGGTCTTGAGCTTGGAATGAACGTTACTAGAGCCACTGAAAACTGAACGAGGTGACAGCCGTTATAATGGCTGACGTGGTCTGTCAGACCTTTGAACAGCACGAAATTTTTTTTTAAAAACCTTCGCTTCTCCTGCTTTGTCAGGGATAATGGAACTCACTTCTTCACTGGCCAGAGCAGACCAGCTCTCCGCCTCTTCTGGCACTCCTCCCAGACAATCGCAGTGAACTATGCTGTACTCTGTCTCTGCTCGTCGTTCCTCGGCTAGAGCTCCGAGGTTCACCAATGGTGAGAGTTTGGCGTATGCGGCCGTTTTCTTTGTTGGGTTGGGTTGGGGGTGGGGGGGGTGGGAGGGGGGGGTGGGAGGGGGGGGGCTCTTACGGCCCCACCATTTAGGTAGCCGCATTCCGAATTCGGGGATGGTGTCTAAACACATCTGTGTGAACGCGGGGTTTCAAAAAATATTTTGGTTCGCTTTTATTATTATTATATTTTTTTTTGCTCTTCGTTCACACAAACGACCTACTCTTTTGAAGGGTAGAACGGGTTTTTAAACGTGTGCGCAAGATGTTTCTGCGTGCGCTTTCCACACACGTAGCCTGGGTTGATAATCTCACTCATTCGAAGGATTTTTTTTAAAAAACACACACAGGCTGAAGGCAGGCCACGTCATTTCAGGCTGGGCCTAACTTGTCAGGGGCTTAAGGACATTCCTGTTTCGCTCGTATGACAGACACACAACCATAGTCGCTGTCTTGAGCGTTCGACGGGGAAGAAGACATAGACTGTCACGTCTAAGCAGAAAGCAAAGAGATATGTTTTTCTTATCCCGACACTTGCACAGCAGGTGAAGGTTTTCTGATCGTCCCCCCTCTCTCTACCGCCTCCAATCCCCCCCCCCCCTCCCCGCTGTGTGTGGTGGGGTGGGAGGGGTGGGGTGTGGTGTGGATGTGTAGGTGTGGTATGGTGGGGTGGGGTGGGGTGTGGTGTGGTGTGATGTGTGGTGTGGTATGGTGGGGTGGGGATACGGGGGGTGGGGGGTGGTGTGTTGTGTGTGGTGTGGTGGGGGTGGGTGGGGTGTGGTGTGGTGGGTGTGGTGTGGTGTAGTGTGTGTGTGGGGGTGGGGTGGGTGGGGTTGGATTTGATGATGTGGTGTAGTGTGGTGCGGTGTGATGGGGTGCGCTGTGTGTGGTGTGATGTGTGTGTGGTATGGTGGGGTGGATACGGTGGGTGGGGGTGGTGTGTTGTGGTGTGTGTGGTGGGGTGGGTGTGGTGTGGTGTGTGGGGTGTGGTGTGGTGTAGTGTGGGTGTGGTGGGTGGGGGGGTGGGGTTGGATTTGATGATGTGGGTAGTGTGGTGCGGTGTGATGCGGTGCGCTGTGGTGTGGTGTGGTACGGTGTGGTGTGGTTTGGTGTGATGTAGTGTGATGTGGTGCGCTGTGGTGTGGTGTGATGAAGTGTGTGTGTGCGACGTGGTGTGGTGCGGTGTGTGTGGTTTGGTGTGATGTAGTGTGATGTGGTGCGCTGTGGTGTGGTGTGATGAAGTGTGGTGTGGTGCGACGTGTGTGGTGCGGTGTGGTGTGGTGCGGTGTGGTGTTGTGTGTGCGGTGTAATGTTGTGCGCTGTGGTGTGATGTGGTGTGATGCGGTGCGATGTGGTGATGTGGTGTAATGTTGTGTGATGTGGTGCGGTGTGGTGTGATGTGTGTGGTGCGGTGATGTGGAGTGGTGTAGTATGGTGTAGTGTGTGTGATGTGGTGTGCTGTAAGTGTGAAGTGATGTGGTGTCGTGTGGTTTGGGGAGTGTTTTTTTTTGTTTTTTCTTTCGATGATAATGGAATAAACATTCATGTGTATCGTTTTTTTACATCCAGTCCTCGGGCGTACGCAGTTTTGTAAATTTTGTTATCCGTTAACCACCGGCACGCGCACACGATGGCCTACTCTTCCGAAAGGCGGAACGGGTTTTAACGTGTGCCAAGATGTTCTGCTTGCGTTCGAACATGGGACGTCGGTTTATAGTCTTATCCGAAGGTGTGGTGTGGTGTGGTGTGGTGTGGGTGTGGTGTGTTTGGTGCGGTGTGGTGCGTTGTGGTGTGATGTGGTGTAGTGTGGTGCGGTGTGGTGTGGTGTGGTGTGATGCAGTGTGGTGTGGTGTGCAGTATGATGTGGTGCTGGTGTGGTGTTTTGTGTGAGGTTTGGTGTGTGCAGTATGGTGTGATGTGGTGTAATGCGGTGTGGTGTGGTGCAATGTGATTTGGTGTTGTGTAGTGTGGTGTGATGTGTGCAGTGCGGTGTAGTGTGGTGCAGTGTGGTGTTGTGTGGTGTGGTGTGTAAAGTGTGTGTGGTGTAGTGTAGTGTGGTGTGGTGTGGTATAGTGTAGTTTAGTGTGGTGTAGTGTGGTGTGGTGTGGTATAGTGTGGTGTGGTGTAGTTGGTGTGTGTGTGGTGTGGTATAGTGTGGTGTGATATAGTGTGGTGTGGTGTAGTGTGGTGTAGTGTGGTGTGGTGTGGTATAGTGTGGTGTGGTGTAGTGTGGTGTAGTGTGGTGTGTGTGGTATGTGGTGTGATATAGGTGTGGTGTGGTGTAGTGTGGTGTAGTGTGGTGTGGTGTGGTATAGTGTGGTGTGGTGTATGTGGTGTGGTGCTGTGTGGTGTGGCGAGGTGCGGTGCGGTGTGTGTGGTGTGCTTTGGTGTGGTGCGGTGTGGTGTGTGCGGTGTATGTGGTGAGGTGTGGTGTGGTGTCTTTGGTGTGCTTTGGTGTTGTGCGGTGTAGTGTGGTGTGGTGCGGTGTACTTTGTGTGGTGTAGTGTGGTGCAGTTAGTGTGGCGTGGTGTAGTGTGGTGCAGTTAGTGTGGCGTGGTGTAGTGTGTGGTCAGTTAGTGTGGTGTGGTGTAGTGTGGTGCAGCTAGTGTGGTGTGCTTTGGTGCAGTGCGGTGTGGTGTGGTGTCTCCTCTCCTATTGTCCTGCAGTGTGGCTATTAAATCCTCCATCACACTCACCTCTCTCCCTCCCTCCCTCCCTTCCTCCCTCCCTCCCTCCCTCCCTCCCTTCCTCCCTCCTCCCTCCTTCCTCCCTCCTTCCCTCCTTCCCTGACCCGGTCACTGCTGGTCACCAGGATAGGGCAAAAATGGGGGAGTTGGGGTGGTGGAGGTGGTGGGGTGGTGGTTAGGAGGGGGAGGTGTTGGGGGGGGATGTTAGTGGGGGTGAGGAGGTGTAGGGTGGAAGGAGCACAATGTAAATGATGAAAGGAAAGGAGGAATGAACGGTGCGGTGGAATGTGTTGTGTGTGTTTTCTTTTTTTTTTCTTTTATATCGAGGATAATGGAATAAGCACTTATGTACTTTTTTTACATCTAGTCCCCGTGTGTATGCAGTTTTGTAAATTCTGTCATCTGTGTGTGTGTGTGTGTGTGTGTGTTGTGTGTTGATGTGTGTGTGTGTGTGTGTGTGTGTGTGTGTGTGTGTGTGTGTGTGTTGTTGTGTGTGTGTGTGTGTTGTGTTGTGTTGAATAGCTGTGGTGTGTGTGTGTTGTGTTGTGTGTTGAATAGGTGGTGTGTGTGTGTGTGTTGTGTTGCGTGTGGGTGGTGGTGTTGTGCGTGTTTTTGTGTGTGTTGTGTGTGTTGTGGTGTTGTGTGTGTGTGGTGTGTTTTGTGTTGTGGTGTGTGTGTGTGTTGTTGTGTTTTGTGTTGTTTGTGTTGTGGTGTGTGTGTGTGTTGTGGTGTGTTGTGTGTGTGTGTTTTGTTGTGTTTTGTGGATGTTTGTGTTGTGTGTAGATATAGTGTGTGAGCGCGCACACGGTGTTATGTGTGTGTGCGTGCGCGCGCGCGTGTGCGTATGTGCATGCGAGCGTGGCGTATGTATGTGCGTGTGAATGTGAGTGACTGCAAGTGGCGAAAGGAGCAGAATGGGGGGGAGGGGGGGGGCGTGTTAGACAAAAAACGAAGAAAAAGGGGAACAGTACGAAAGACAGCGTGGGAGGGAGGGGGGAGGGGAATAGATGGCTATAAAGCTATAAATAAACTTGAAGGAACGGAGAAAGGAGAGGAGAGGAGAGAGGAGAGGAGAGAGGAGAGAGAGAGGGAGAGGTAGAGGAGAGATTGAGGAAGAGAGGAGAGAGAGGGAGGAGAAGTGAAGGAGAGAGAGAGAAGAGGAGAGAGAGAGGGAAGGTGAGAGGAGAGAGAAGAGGAGAGGGAGAGGAGAGGAGAGGTGAGAGGAGAGGAGAAGGAAGAGGAGAGAGGAAGAGGAGAGAGGAGAGGAGAGAGAGAAGGTGAGAGGAGAGGAGAAAGGAGAGGAGAGGAGAGAGAGGAGAGGTGAGAGGAGAGGAGAGGTGAAGGAGAGGAGAGGACGAGGAGAGAGGAGAGGAGAAAGGAGAGAAGGTGAGAGGAGAGATTGAGAAAGGGAGAGGACGAGGAGAGAGGAGAGGAGAAAGGAGAGGAAGGAGAGAGGAGAGGAGAAAGGAGAGGAGAGGAGAGAGGAGAGGAGAGAGAGAGGAGAGGATTGAAGAGGAGAGGACGAGAGAGAGAGGATGAGGAGAGAGGAAGAGAAAGAGAGAGGAAGAGAAGAGAGGAAGAGGAGAGGAGAGAGAGAGAGGTGAGAGGAGAGGAGAGAGGAGAGGAGAGAGAGTGAGAGGAGAAGAAGGAGAGAAGAGATGGAGAATGACAATGACAATGACAAATTCTTTTATTTCGAGGATAATGAATAAGCACACATTGCTTTTTACATCCAGCCCCCCGCCCGTTAGGGATACATCTAATAATAATAACCAATACTTATACAGTCTCACAATAAAAACAAGGGGAAATAACCCTTTTCAAACAGCTCCCCCCCCCCCAACAACCCCCCCCCCCCCCCCCCAAAGCAAGCAAATAAAAGAAAACCCTAAAAATACCCCCCCCCCCCCCACCCCCCAAAAAACCCTAACCAAACAACAAACAAACAAAAGAGAAAGAAAAACCAAACAACAGAAGAAGATAAAAAAAAGAGAAAAACAGACAACAACAACAACAAGAACAACAACAGAGCCAAGAAAAAAAAACACAACCAAACTTAATAAGTCATAAAGATAAACATCTACACATTGTCAAATGGTACACATACTGTATACATACTATAAGAATTGAAAAAGGCACTCATTAAAACTTAAGTACAGAGCAAGTCCAATAAAGTTGAAAATATAAAAAAATAAATCCTTCATCAGGATACACTATAACTATAAGCAAGACGATAAAAGGTGAGAGAGACAGAGACAGAGACAGAGAGACAGAGAGTGTGTGTGTGTGTATTTCAGAGATAATATCCAATATATAATTCCCAAAACAATATGCGATCCCATCAACACTCATTTTAGATTATACTCGTTTCAAATTATATGTCATGATAATGAAATAAATTTAATCCCATACATCCACACAATAAAAACAAGAAACAAAACAAAGGAGAAATCTAAACCTGTACAGCCATTGAGGGAGAGAATATGTGTGAGTGAGTGAGTGAGTGAGTGTGTGTGTATAGTGTGTGTGTGTGAGTGTGTGTGTGTGTTGGGGGGGGGGGGGGGGGGGGGGGGGGGGGTTCAGGGATAATACTAAATATGTAATACTCACATTAGCACACATCAACACAAACACTTTTTAATTATACTCATACAAATTGAATGTCATGATAATAAAATAAGTGCAATACCCATACACTCACATAATAAAGAGGGGGGGAAAAGCCAATAAAGTCATAAAAAGAACATCTACACATTGTAAGTAATAGAAACAAATTCTTTTTTTCCAGGATAATGAATAAGTACTCATGCGCTTTTTTACAACCAATCCCCGCCCGTCGGGTCACATTTTAAAATGCATTCAGTACTCATACTTTCAAACAGTAGAAGCAAAGGGAAAAAGCTTTTTTTTAAAGAAAAAGAGAGAAAAAGAAAGAAAAAAAACAAACAAACAAACAACCCCAGACGAGCAAAAGACAAAATAAATCCCAAACAACCCCCCCCCCCCCAAAAAAACAGACAAAAACACCCTCCCTAACAAACAAACAAACAAACAAAAAACAAGAAAAAACACAACAACAAACAAACAAATGAGAAGAAAAAAAACATTAAAAAAAACAACAACAACACCGTTCCCCCCTCTACACACACACACAACACACACACACACACACACACACACCACATACATACACCCAAAACAAAAAACAAACAAACAAAAAACCCAAACAAATAAACAACAAAAAACAAAGTAACAACTACAGCAATAACAACAGAGAGAGAGAGAGAGAGAGAGAGAGAGAGAGAGAGAGAGAGAGAGAGAGAGAGAGAGAGAGAGAGAGAGAGAGCCAAACTTATAGATCATAAAATTGAACACCTTCATATTGTAGAATAGTACACATAGTTGTTACACGTGATAATAAGATATTAAAATAGAAGATTCACTGGAGCTCAAGTACAGTCAACAAGTCCAAAATAGTATTGAAAATCGAAAGTATGAATATGCCCTTTATTAGAATACACAACAACAATAGAAGGGGAGAGAGAGAGAGAGAGAGAGAGAGAGAGAGAGAGAGAGAGAGAGAGAGAGAGAGAGAGAGAGAGAGAGAGAGAGAGAGAGAGAATGAATTAATTGCATATCGGCCTTAGGGGCACAATACACAGAGAGAGAGAGAGAGAGAGAGAGAGAGAGAGAGGGGAGAGAGAGAGAGAGAGAGGGAGAGAGAGAGTGTGTGTGTGTGGGGTGTGCGTGTGTGTGCGTGTGTGTGTGTGTGTTGTGTGTTTCAGAGATGGTACTAAATATATAATTCTCAAAACAGTACACGATCACCTTCAACACTTATTTGATTACTCATACAAAAAATAATGTTATGATAATAAAAATAAAAATTAAAAAATAATAATAAAAAACACAAAAAAACTCAATACCCATACTCTCACACAAAAAAAAACAAGGAAGAAAAAGAAAAAAGAAAAAACAAACAACAAAAGGGAAAGGGGGAAAGGGGAAAGGAGAGGTAAAGGGGAGAGGAGAGGTAAAGGGAGGGAAAAGGAAGGAGAGGGGGAGGGGGGAAAGGGAAAAAAGGGAGAGAGGAATGAGGAGGAAAAAAAGAAAGAAGGGGGAAGAAAAAGGGGAAAAGAGGGGGGAGGGGTAAGGAGGGGGAAAAGGGGAGAGGGAGGGGAAAGGGGGAAGGAAGGGGAAAAGGGGAGAGGGGGGGGGGGAAGGGTGGGGGGGGAGGAGGGAGGGGGGGGGGGGAGGAGGGGGGGAGGGAAAAGGGGAGGGAAAAGAGGGGAGGGGGGGGGGGAAAGGGGAAAAAAAAATGGGGGGGAAAAAAGGAAAAAAGGAGGGGGGGGGGGGGTGAGAGGGGGAGAGGGGGGAAAGGGAGGGAAAAGAGGGGGGGGGGGGGGGGGGGAAAAAAAGGGGGGGAAAAAAAAATGGGGGGAAAAAAAAAAAGGGGGGGGGGGGGGGGGAAAAAGGGATAAAAGGGGGGATGGGGAAAGGGGGGTGGAGGAAAGGAGAGGAAAAAGGGAAAGGGAAGGAAAGGGGAAAAAGAAAGGAAAGAAGAGAGAGAAAGAAAGAGGGGGGTGAGGGGAAGGAGAAAAAAGAAAAGGGGTGAAAAAGGGGAAAGGGGAAAGGGAGAGAAGGGGAAGTGAGAGGAGGGAGGGGAAAGAGGAAAAAAAGGAGGGGAAAAAGGAAGGGGAGAGACGGGAGGAGAAAGGGGGAGGAAGGTAAAGGAAGAGGAAAAAGGAGAGGGGAAGAGAGAGGGGGAGGACGGAGGGGAAAGAGAGGAGGGGAAGGAAAAGGAAAAGGGAAAAGGAGAGGAAAAGTGGAAAGAGAGGAGAAGAGGAGAAAAAGAAAAGGGGAAGAAGAGGAACTCCCCCCACATAAAAAAGGGGGGGAAGGGAACGAAACAACAGGAGAACAACGGGGCAACAAAAATTTTGGAGACCCTCCGTCACGAATGAGGGGGTGGTCCCTGACCTACTTTTCCCCCTAAGCCATTCATTTCTTTTGGGGCGGGGGGGGAGGGGGGGGGGGGAGGATTTGAGTCGGTACGCTTGATTTTTGGTTTGAATAAAAATTTTAAAATTTCTTCTCTTTTTTTTTTTTTGTACTGAAGTACAAGGTTCCATTTTGTTTCTTTATTTTTTTTTTTTCTTTAAAAAAGCATTTAAAAAAAACTCAAAATCTCGTTCCAACGCCTACGTAGGGGGCGGGGTAGCCTGGTGGGTTTAAATGATGAACGGATCCGCTGACCCGGGTTCGAAAATTTATTTAAGAGGATTTTTTTTTCTGATTAACATCATGCCGACCCCCCTCTCCCTTAAAGTCCTCGGATGAGACAACAAACCGAGGGCCCCTGTCGAACCAAGCAAACGTCCCTTTCGCACCTTAAAACCCGTTCCGCTTTTCGAAAAGTAGGCCTTGGTTTTCCCGTGGGGAAAGGATACAAAATTTGACAAAACTGCATACACACGGGGATTGGTTGAAAAAAGCTCATGAATGTTTATTCCCTATCCTCGAATAAAAGGTGTTTTTTTTAAAATTTAAAAAAAACCTATTAACAAAAAATTTGGGGTTTATTTTTTTTTCTTCTCCCAGAGTCTAACGTTTCCTTTTTTTCAAACTTTACTCGAATCGTCCTTTTTTAATCTTTTTTTTTTTGGTTTTTTTTTTATATTGAATACTTTTTTTTTTGCAGATTAATAACAGGTTACACTTTTTAAAAAAATTTTACTCCTTGCTATACTCATTAGAGGGGGGAAAGGGCACAAACCCTTTTCCCCGGCTGAAAACAAACACCCAAAAACAAACCAAAAAACCAAACTAAAACTTTCCAAACCTTGTGCACATATCCGGAAGAGAGTCAAAGATGGATCGACGGTAGATAACTGAAATGGTTGAATCGAGGGAGAGGAGAGAAGAGGGGAGAGAGAGAGAAGAGAGAGAGAGAGAGAGAGAGAAGAAGGGGCCAGGGCAATAACAAGACAATGACAAATTCTTTTTTTTCGAATAAAGAAAAAGCACCCATAAGCTTTTTTACACCCAGCCCCCGCCCTTAGGGATATATAAGATAATAAAATAAAATAAAGCCCATACCAATACATTCACACCAGTATATGGGAAAAAAAATATCTTACCAAAATCCCACAAAAATCACCCAAAAGGAGAGAGAGAAAGAGAGAGAGAGAGAGAGATAAGAGAGAGAGAGGAGAGAGGAGAGAGAGAGAGAGAGAGAGGGAGAGGAGAGAGAGAGAAAAGCAACAACAGTAAAAAAAAGAAAGCAAATCAGAAAACACAAGAAACAACCGAAAAAATAGCAAGAAACCAAAGAGCAAAATAAAAGCAGCAACAAACCCCAACAACAACAACAAGGGGAGATGTGACAACCGAATAAACCGCCCTTCCGAAAAAACCCCAAATCCAAACCAAAACAGAACAAAAACAAAACAAGAACCTCCATAATATAAAGGAAAAAGAAACCCTGTAAATAGTATCATTTGGGTAAGAGAGAGAGAGAGAGAGAGAGAGAGAGGGGAGAGAGAGAGAGAGAGAGAGAGAGGGGAGAGAGAGAGGAGGAGAGAGGAGGGGGAGAGAGAGAGAAAAGACAGGACAGAGACAGACAGACCGTGTCAGACAGACAGAGAGACAGAGCGCCTGCGTGCTCTGCCTGTCAAAAGCCTTGCAGTTTCTGGATGTAAGGCGTCACAAAGTAAGGTGGCGAGGGACAGCACTGCGAGGTCTCCTGCTCTGCACGGTGCTCTCTCTTGTCAAAACCCTGCGTCTCAACCAAGAACGTCTGTGGGTAGGTGGCTGTTTTCCCAGTATTTCTTTTTTTGTTGTTGTTGTTTGGGTTTTTTTTTTTGTTTTTGTTTTTTGTTTTGTTTTGCTTTTTGTTGTGTTGGGGTCTGGTATGTCTTTGCTTTTTTGCTTTGAGGGTTTTTTTTCTCTCTCTCTTTTTCTCCTCTCTCTCTTCTCCTCTCTCTCTCTCTCTCCTCCTCTCTCTCTCTCTCCCCTCTCTCTTCCCCCTCTTCTCTCTCCTTGTTCTGTTCTTCTTGTTCTTCTTCTCAGCCTCCCTTTTTTCTCTCCTTCATCTTCTCTCTCTCCTCTCTCTCTCTCTTCTCCTCTCTTCTCTTTTCTCTCTCCTCTCCTCTTTTCTCTCTCTCTCCCCCTCTCCTCCCCCCTCTCTCTCTCTCTCTTTGGGGAGTGGAGTAGGGCATGGGGGAAAGAAACTCTGTTACTTATTCATTTCTCTACATGGTTAAATGCATTTGCATATTCTCTTTTATCTCTTTCTCTATCTCTGCCTGTCTGTTGCTTGTCTTGTCTGTCTGTCTGTCTCTCTCTCTCTCTCTCTCTCTCTCCCTCCTCCCCTCCCCCTCTCTCTTCTCTCTCTCTCTCCTTCTCTCTCTCTCTCTCTCCTCTCTCCTCCCCCCTCCTCCCCCCTTTTCCCTCTCCTCTCTTCTTTTTCTTCTCCTTTCTCTCTTTTCCCCCTCCCTCCTTCTCATTGTTTTCATCAAATATAGTAGTAGTAATTTCTTTTGACTCATTTAAATTTTCTTTGGGAATGTATCAAAAACCCGCGATGCTTACTGTGTGCTCATTTTTTTATTAAAGGGTTTTTTTTTGAAATTGGTGTTTTTTGTCTGTTTGTTCTGTTAGGTTGTTTCAGTTCTCGTTTTTTTAGTGTTGTGCGCGCGCGTGTGATATGTGTGTTGTGCGTGCGTGGCGTTGCGTTGCTGTTCGGCTGCTGGTTTTTGTTGTTTTGATGTTATTCTGTTTTATTCCTTTTTGTTTTACTTTTAAATTTTATGTAGGCTTTTTTGTTTTCGTGTTGGATTTTTGTTTTTTTTGTTGGTTTTTTTCCCTTAGTTTTTTTGTTGGGGGTTTTTTCTTTCTTTTTCTTTTTTTGTTTTGTTTTTTTTTTTTTGCTGTTGTTGTTCTTTTGCTTTTGATTTTTTGTGTTTTTTGCGCTGCGCTCTGCTGAGTTTTTAAAACCTACCGTTTTGATTTTTTTCGTTGACTATTTTAAGTTTTTGATGCTGCTATCCCTTTCAAAAACACACAAACACAAAAAACCCACACCCACACACACACACACACACACACACACACACACACAAAACCCAAATTTTGGTGCCTTGATTTAAAAAAGAAAATTGTTCTGTCTGTTTTCTACCCGTTTTTTCTCCTTCTTCCTTCCCTTCCCTTTCCTTTTTTTTTATCGGGTTTTTCTTTTGTGTCTTTTTTTTCTTTATTTTTTCCTGTACCGTGCCTTTTTGAACTTTTTATGGCTAGCTTTGTTTTTTCTCAAAATTTTTTTCTTTTTGTGTTTTTTTTGGTTGGTTTTTTTTTTGTTT
>CM054160.1:23022065-23042065 GCA_028751875.1 Rapana venosa | reverse complement strand
TGGCAAGTAAAAACTGTTTACGAACAACTTGAGAGAGTATATAAACTTCTCTCAAGTTAATTCTGCTTAGAACTACTTCCTTAGAAACTAGTACTACAAAGAGTTGAACATTCTTCCTTTAGTTTACATTGTCTCTTTAATAAAGGTGTATTTTTTTTAAAATTATGAAAAACTACCCCTCATTATCTTTGTCAGCGTTCCCTATTAAAACTGTTCGTAACAAAAGCAGTGTTGTTACTCCTCATCCAAGAACCTATCTGTTTATGTCATCCCTTGTTTATTCTGGTAGCAAGTTATGGAACGAAATCCCAACCTTTATAAAAGAGAAAAGTAGCATATCATCTTTCAAAAAGCGTACCACACACACTTGTTTAATTTTTTTGTAAAATGCATTGGGGGAGCGTCTTGTTGAACTCTGTGTTGTGAGTTGTATGCGTGCAACGCGCCAAAGTGTGTGAGTGTGTGTGTGTGTGTGTTTGTGGGGTGTGTTGTGTGTTTTGTGTGTGTGGTGTGTGTGTGTGTGCGTGTGCGGTGTGTTTTATGCTCTGGGTGGTTGGGGGTTGTTGTTGTTGTTGTTTTTTCTTCCAAATAATTTTCATTGTTTGGGGTTTTTACGGTGTAATGTGGGGGCTATGGTATTTTGATGTTACGGGCATAAGCTTTATGATATTGGGGGAATGTACATTGTATGGTTTGTATCTGGGCGTTTGTGTGATTGGCAAGCTCGCACGTGTAGTTTCGTTTCCGTGCTATGTACGCGTAGGTGTGTCTGTGTGTGTGTGGTTGTGCGTGGGTGCGCGCGTGGTGCGGTGTGGGAGTGTGGGTGTGATTTTGGGGAGGGGTTATCGTTAGGGGAAGCGGTGTCAGGATGGGAGTTTGTCAGTGTTTAACTGGTTTTTGTTATTTATTCGATGGTTTTCTTGTGATCTTTCATTGATTCATGACTTCAGTCAAAAATGAATGGCAATTTGAATGATTTATCTTGCTTTTGACATTTTCTTGTTTTTTATCAAATTTGGGTTATTATGTTGTTCACTTTTTCCCCCATGAGGCTGGTGTAAAGAAGCCTCTGGCTTATCCAATTACCTCATTAAAATATTCGATGATTCGGGGTTCCTCTTCTCTCTTTTTCTCTCTCATCTCTTTCTCCTTCTCTCCTCTTTTCCTCTTTCTCTCTCCCTCCTTTCTCTCTCTCTCTCTCTTCTCTCTCCTCTCTCTCCTCCTCTCTTTCTCTCTCTTTTTCTCTCCTCCTTTTTTCCTCTCTCTCTCTTCCTCTCTCTCTCTCATCTCTCTTCTCACTCTCTCTCTCTCATCTCTCTCTCCTCACTCTCTCCTCTCTTCTTCCTCTCTCTTTCCTCTCATCTCGTCTCTCTCTCTCTCTCTCTCTCTCTCTCTCTCTCTCTCTCCTCTCCCCCTGTCTCTCTCTCTCTCCCTCCATTCTCTCATCTCCTCTCTCTCCCATTTTTCTCCTCATCTCTCTCTCTTCGTTTCTCTCTCTCATCTCCCCTCTCTCTTTCTCTCCTCTCTCTTTTTCCCCTCTCTCTCATTCTCTTTCTCTCTCTCTCTCTCCCCTTCTCTCATCTCTCTCTCTCTTTTTCTCTCTCTCTCTCTTTCTCTCTCTCTCTCTCTCTCTCTCTCTTTCTCCTCTCTCTCTCTCTCTCTCTTTCTTCCACCCTCTCTCTCTTTCTCTCTCTCTCTCTCCTCTCTTTCTCTCTCTCTCTCTCACTCTCTCTCCATCTCTCTTCTCTCTCCTCCTCATCTTCTCTCTCTCTCTCTTCTCTCTCTCTCACTCTCTCTCACTTTCTCTCTCTCTCTCTTCTCGCCTCTCTCTCTCTCTCTCTCTCTCTCTCTTTTTCTCTCTCTCCTTTTTCTCTCTCTCCCCTCTTCTCTCTCTTTTTCCCTCCCCTCTCATCTCTACTCTCTCTTCTCTCTCTCTCTCTCTTTCTCTCTCTCCTCTCTCTCTCTCCTCTCTCCTTTCTCTCTCTCTCTCTTTTCTCTCTCTCTCTCTCTCTCTCTCTCTCATCTCCTCTCTTCTCTCTCCTCTCTCTCTCTCCTCTCTCTCTCTCTCTCCTTTTCTCTCTCTCTCTCTCTTCTCTCTTCTCTCTTTTCTCTCTCTACTCTCTCCTCTCTCTCTCTCTCTTCTCTCTCTCTCTCTCTCTTTCTCTCTCTCTCTCTCTCTCCCCTCTCTCCTCTCATCTCTTTTCTCCTCTCTCTTTTCTCTCTCTCTCTCTTTCTCTCTTTTTCTCTCTGTCTCTCTGTTTGGTGGGGCATTGGAGGTCAATACTGAGAAGGTTCATTTACAAGCTCATGTTAGAAGTCATACCACATAATTACGGTAAAAACATCACGTGTCAATTTGGGGAAAACATCCAAAAGTTATTCAGTTTTATGCACTGTTGTCATGGAAACAATCCAATATGGCTGCCAAAACTAAATGTTTCAAACTTCTAAATCCAGAAATTACTCAGTTTTATGTACTGTTGCTATGGAAATGGCCGCCAAAATTAAATGTTTCAAGCTTCTAAGCATTTTTATCTATAACAAATACCGAAAAGAAAGAAACCCAACTGTTTTTTACAGACATGTTCTACAACCAATAGTCAGTCAGTCAAGTCAAGTCAAAAACCACTTTAATCATCCCATGAAGGGCAATTACAATACTGACAGGCACATTGATACGCATCATCATCTCAAAAGACACAAAACAGCCAATTTCATAATGGTTAAAACATTCCAAAATGACTTAAAATAAAAATGGCACGAACACACACAAACATACACACACGCGCGCACGCACGCACGCACACACACACCAATTGGGAATACAATGTTATAAAAAGAGAACCATTGACTTGAAGACATAAAAACTTATTATTTACCCACGCGCATACGCAAGACGTACACACAGCCTTTACATTTACTCAGGGAAAAATCTCCATATGTGCATTTTGCCATTGTTTTATACTTTTTTTTTTTTAAAACACGATTTGGGGCCACTGTTACACCAGTGTTTACCCTTATACAAAATGGTATTCCTTCAGAAAAACGTAGCACCAATATTGATGTTAGTACACAAGCAGTGCTTATATCATCTGCCTCTGTCTCTGCTTTTTTTCTTTCCTTTTTTACCTTTTTTTTGTTTTGAAGGGGAATAGAGGGAGGTGCGAGAGGGATAACTTCATACTCTTTTCCTGTTAGATATGAGTGTATGTGGTTAGAACATTGCGCTCGCAATCTGACGACCCGGGTTCGGTTCCCGTTCAAGGGGATATTTTCCCCTGGAGTTAACATCAGTGTAGACTCCACTCTCCCCAAAAGTCCTTCGGATGAGACGATAAACCGACGCCCCGTGTGCGAACGCACGCAGAACATCTTGCGCACACGTTAAATCCTGTTCCGCTTTTCGTAAGAGTAGGTCATTGTGTGCCGGTGGGAACAGATGACAAAATTTACAAAACCGCATACACACGGGGACTGGATATATAAAAAAAGAACATAAGTGCTTATTCCATTATCCTCGATATAAAAGAATAAAATATTTTGAAAAAAATTTTAATGTGCAATTGTCTTGTGTGTGTTTATGGTTTTATTTATTTATTCTTTTATTTCGAGGATAATGGAATAAGCACTCGTGTGGGGTTTTTTTTACATCTAGTCCCCGTGTGTATGCAGTTTGTAAATTTTGTCATCTGTTCCCATCGGCACACGTTGGCCTACTCTTCCGAAAAGCGGAACGGGTTTTAAGGTGTGCCCAAGATGTTCTGCTTGCGTTCGCACACGGGACCTTGGTTTATAGTGAGTGTGTGTGTATATGTGTGTGTGTAGGTGTGCGCGTGCGTGCGTGCGTGCGTGTGTGTGTATGTATGTGTGTGTGAACTCGCTGTGCAGACAACTCTGAGGACAGGGCAGTGAAAGGCAGGAGAAGGGCGTAAGAGCTTGGTGAAATGTACCCATGAGAGAGAGACAGACAGACAGACAGAGAGACAGACACACACAGAGAGACAGAGAGAAAGACAATGACAACGACAATGACAAATTCTTTTGTTTCGAGGATAATGAATAAGCACCCATGTACTTTTTTAACATCCAGTCCCCTCCCTAATGGATATATATAATAATAAAATAAGATATACCCATTACCAATTCACTCACAACAGTAAACAGGGGGGGGAATATCCACACACACAAAAACTACCAAAAAACCCGAAAAAGAGAGAGAGAAAAAAAGCAACATAACAACAAATAATAAAAGAAAGTAAAACAGAACAAAACAAACAAACACACAAACAACCAATAAAAAAATAGCAAGGAAATCAAGAGCAAAATAAAAGAAGCAACAACAACAAAGGGAGAGGGTCAAACCAAATACCCCTACCCACCCACCCCCACCCCCAGAGAAAGAGAGACAGACAGAGACAGAGACAGAGAGAGAGAGAGAGGTTAATGAAGCTTGACTAATACGCACCATCACAGTGTCTCCATTCTCCTGCCCTCTGATCTCCCCTTGGCTCTAATTAGTCACTGGGGTAGTACACAGTTCTCTCCCCCTTATCTTCCTGTTGGGTTGTCATAATACCCATGTGTGGTCCTTTCCAGTCTATTCTCTTTTTTGTTCTGTCTGTCTGTCTTTCTGTCTGTCTGTCTTTCTGTCTGTCTGTCTTTCTGTCTGTCTGTCTTTCTGTCTGTCTGTCTCTCATCAAATGGAGAACACAGTCATTATCTATCCAGACACATATTCCATTCCATGAATAGAAGGAAGAAATTGTTGTGTCATAATGTGACTTAATTGATACGTGTGTCAAATAAGATATGTCTCTACAAATATCGTTTCTATCAACCTGAGTTTAAATAATTACATTTTGATTTATACCGATTTTGATATATATTTGTGTTATAAATATTTACGCAGTCTAATAGCATTGTTTATCTAGTTCATAGTCCAAGACTTGATCACTGTAGTCATGATTCACTTTAATCGGTTGTTGGTTTGTTTGTTTTCGTTTCTTCCATATACTATGGTACTGTATATACCAGTATGTTGATTCCCCTCCTTCCCACAAACTCCGTGTATTGTGGCCTAAGGCCAATGTACATATGAAACACGTTCAGAGTTCAGAGTTCTCCCTCTCTCTCTCTCTCTCTCTCCTCTTCTCCTCTCTCTCTCTCTCTCTCTCCTCTCTCTCTCTTTTCCTCTCTCTCTCTCAGAGACACACAATCGCACATGCTTAGCATTTTGAATAAAAAGAAGACGGATGGAAGAATCGAATAAACAAAAGTAGAGATAAAAAGGAAACAGAAAAGAAATAAAGAAATAAACAAACAAAAACAACAAAAACAACACCCTCCCCCTCCCATCCACCCCCAAAAAATAATAGAAACCACACAAAAAACACACTGAAAAGTAAAAAAAAAATATTGCAACACAAGCAGACCCCATGCTACAAAGAACAAACACTCAAAGATCTAGATTTTAGAAGAAAAAAAACACAATACAGAGTAACAATCTAAACACTAGAAGTGCAACCAACCAAACCAACCAAACCAAACAAACAAACAAACAACAACAACAACCTCCATACTGACCAGAAACAAAACAACCCCCCAAAAAAGGTTGCACACACACACACACACACACACACCACAAAAATCTTTCTTTTAATTCTTTTTCATTCATCACGCCTGCAGCTTATTTCTCGAGCAACAACGCCCCAACCTGACCTCTCCTACCCCCCTCATCCCCCCCTGCCCCTCCCCCTTGCCCCCTCCCCCCTTCATCCTTCTCTTCCCCTTCTTTGTCCCTCCTCCTTCTCTTCTTTGCTGTTTTCATGTTTTCTACGGTGGGTGAAATAATGGCGTGGTGAGGGGGTCATTATGTCAAGGAGGATTCACTGACAGTTCCACCTCAGCAACCTGTCATTCTATATCTGGAGTGTGGATGCTCCGACACACGAGCCTTCCTAAACCTATCACTCGGGAGGTCGCGACCACACGGGATTCCAAGCAAAATCAACTGACATTGTAGAAATGGAAATATGTTTCAAACGGTCTAAAGTGTCGAGTTTGATTTCAGAACACAATGTGATCTGTTCCAAATCGATGGCATGGGTTCTTTGGCTAATCAATACTTAGAATTAAGCCAATGTTGAGTTTGCGAGCAAGTGTGTGTGTGTGTGTGTGTGTGTGTGTGTGTGTGTGTGTGTGTGTGTGTGTGTTGTGTGTGTGTGTGTGTGTGTGTGTGTGTGTGTGTGTGTGTGTGTGTGTGTGCTATGTCTTTGTGACTAAATTCCTTCGAATTATGCAACGACCTTCATTGCATATATCTTTCTTTCCCACTGGGATACCGAGGGACTGTCAGTATAAATAGCATCCCCACCTTATGGAATTTTTTATTCAGAATTCCCTTTATTCTGTCCCACTCTTCTTCCTCTTTCTTCCTGTCATCACATCCTTGTCTATTTTCTACACTTCTTGGTCCATTCTCCTTGCCTTCTTTTCCAGAAAGATTTAAAAGATAGCTATTATTTCCCATGCTGTAGTCGTATGTGCTGGGCCTGACCTGTCAGGTGCTTAATGGCTGCACAACAAATTTGTTCTCCTTATTAATTTTGCTGTCTGAATATTTGATGATGTAGAAGAGGGAGAAGAATACACATTGGAGACATATCCTGTAAACGTTTCGTTCCTCTGCTTACTACTGACAGCTTTGACCAGACAAACTTGAACAGTCCTCCCAACCCTACGGTCGACTAGGTCCCTGTGCTGTGGACTGGCAGCCAGCCTTTTTTCCTGACAGTTTTAAGAGAGGTCAGGAGAGCAATGGGTCATTCTCAGTTGAGGATTGTGTGTCATGTGAGGGAAAGAGGATGTCGTGCAGTGTGCGTATGTGTGAGTGACAGACAGACAGACAGACAAAGAAAGAGATAGATACAGACAGACAGAGAATGGCATGCACAGAGAGAAACAGAAAGTATTTGCTACACATGACAACGCCTATTTGTAGGCCTGACATGCCCACCCAGGCTAACATTTATTTATCTTTATGTATTTATTCTTTTATATCGAGGATAATGGAATAAGCACTCATGTGCTTTTTTACATCCAGTCCCCGTGTGTATGCGGTTTTGTAAATTTTGTCATCTGTTTCCACCGGCACACAATGGCCTACTCTTCCGAAAAGCGGAACAGGATTTAACGTGTGCGCAAGATGTTCTGCATGCGTTCGAACACGGGTCCTCGGTTTATAGTCTCATCCGAAGGACTTTGACATTCAGTTCGATTTTTTTGTCAAACTGGGAAGAAAGGGCGAGGCTGGGAATCGAACCCAGAACGTCACGGTTTACTTGTTGGCAGGCGACCGTCTTAACCATCCTGCCACCTTCCTTCCTTTTTCACTTTTACTTCTCTCTGGAATGTAGATAATGCAGACCAACAACAACAACAAAAAAGTAAGAATTAAACAAACATATTGCCAACACACATCACAGCAAAATAATTGTTGTTGTTTTTTCACAGTTTTCTCAAATTGGCAAAACGAATTTCGAGTTGAGGTTCTTACTCATGAACACTTTACATCTATCAGATTCTACTGAAGACGATATTTTTTTCCTTGCTTTTTTATTATACTGCTGAAAATAATTTGTTTCGGGTTTTTCGTGAGGTTTTTTTTAATTGCTGAAGACGGATTTTATTGTGTTTTGGTTTGTTTTTTTGTTTTTAGGGGGGTTTCTTTACACTGAAACCCTTTTTTTTTTGTTTTGTTTTTTTTTTTTGTTTTAAGGTTTTTCTTTTAAATCTGAAGACAGTTTAATTTGGTTGGGGTGGGGGGGGGGGGGGGGGGATATTTATAAAAGCTGGGACTTTTTACGTGGGGAAAGGGAAGAAAAAACAATTATCGGGTTTTTTTTGATCTCTTTTTAAAAAACCCAAGGGGCAAAAGAAAACAAAAAAATCTGCTGACATTGTGAACTCCCTTTACCCAGACCCTTTTACACATCAAAAAGCAAGACAGAGGGAAGAGAAAGGGGCTGGTACGGATGCTTTGGGGGGGAATAGGAGAGGGGGAGGGTGGGTGGATAGGGGGGGGGTTGGGGGGTTGAAGTGTGTTTCTGCTTAAAATGAAGGCTGGCAAGTGATCCTATCTGGGTTGCTGGGCCCTTGTGGCGCCCTGTCCGACCTTTTGCCTCTACATCATCCTTTTGGAAGGGATAAATCACCTCAACTTTTCCCTCTATTTTTCGTGGTGTGTGTGTATGTGTGGTTTGGGTTTTTGGGTGGTGTGTTGTGTATGTGTGTTGTATTGTGTTTTGTGTGTGGTTTTAGTGTTTTTGGGGGTGTTGTAAGTAAGTAAGTAATAAATCTTCAAATTTTTCGCCTTTTCCCCCTTTTAAAGGGTACCAACTCCAAAGTAGAGGGTGAATATGAGAGAGAGGGGAAAAGAGGAGAGAAGAGAAAAGAGAGAGAGAAAAAGAGAGAGAGAGAGACTCTGTGGTGAGTGATGTCGTTTGTGGGGGTCCCTGCATCATGTCACTTGTTTGGGTAATAAATTGTAATAACAAAAAATATATTTTAAAAGAAAAAACAAAACATAATTTTAAAAAATAAAAAAAATTTTTTAAAAAAAAAAAGTGTGTGTGTGTTTTTGTGTGGGGTGGTGTTTGTGTGTGTTTTGGGGTGTGTGGGATGTGTTGGTTTTGTGTTTGGGTTTGTGTGATTGTGTGTTGTGTGGTTTGGTGTTTGGGGGGGGGGGGTGTTGTGTGTGTGTGTGTGTTGTGTGTTTTGTGGTATGTGATGTTAGGGGGTGTGTGTTGTGGGTGTGTTGTGTTTTGTTGTGGTTTTTGGGTGGTGTTGGGTTTCGTTGTACTTGAGAACCCTTTTTTTATATATTATTTATACATGCTTTCCTCTCTCTCTCTGTCCCTCTCTCTCTCTCCCTCCCCCTCTCTCCTCTCTCCTCCCCTCTCTCCTCTCTCTCTCTCTTAGACAAAAGAAACAGATACAAAATTTTTCAAACCGCATACACACGGGGACAAAATTAAAAAAGCAAAGAGTGCTTTTTCCATTATCCCCGAAAAAAAAAATAAATAAATAAATAAATGACTCAATGCTATTCAAAATAGAAAAAGTTTTGTTTTTACACATAAGTGCTTCGATTTTTTTTACTTTGCAAATTCAGCGCTAATCAATTCCATACGTTTTTTTATTATTATCATTACATAAACATTTTATTTTTATTATTCATTATTAATTTTTATTTTATTTTTATTATTATCATTTTTATTTTATTATAAAAAAAATATGATTTCATGTAACAAATAATGGGTGCAAAAATTTTATTCAGTGGCAATTTTTGTTTTTTCCCGGTATAGTACTACCAAAAAAAACACTACAGTTTTTGAAGGGATCATTTCAACTAAACCAGTAGGGTTTTACTTGATGGGATTTTTAGGGAAAGAAAAAACAAATCAATATTTTCGTCATGACATTTTGTTTCCAGGTGAATTGGGTTTCCCTGGGCTTTTTTTAAGCAGGGTCAATGAATGAAACATCTGAACTGAAAGGGTGGGGCCTGACTTTTCGGGCCTTAGCGGGAGCAGCGCACGCATCAATTTATGTTAGACAACAATAGTTTTGTCTGAGCTTTTGACGACGACGACATGACGACGACAAAGAAAAGAGGAGGAGGAGGAGGAGACCAGGAGCAGCAGCAGCAGCAGTATAAGAAGAAGAAGAAGAAGAAGAAGAAGAAGAAGAAGAAGAAAGAAGAAGAAGAAGAAGAATAAGAAGAAAGATAGAAGAAGAAGAAGAAGAAGAAGAACAACAACAACAACAACAACAACAACAACAAGAAAAGAACAACAACAACAACAACAAAAAACAAAAAAGAGAAGGAAGAAGAAGGAACAAGAAGACAAGAAGACTCATTGCGAGACTAGTAGGCGTACACTGGATGGGAAGATTTCCCGTAAGGCTCCTTCAATGGCGTCGCCATAATATTTATGGGCAGCCACACTCCGACTTCTGAGGTTTTGTTTTTTATAGGTTAATCTGCTAGGAGCTTGATGAGGCCAACCCGACACAATATTTCAAAGCATAATCAGATTTTAAGACAGGCCTTGGTGCATTGCTTACATAATTGACGAAGCTTTTGAGATGTAATAACTAACGAGGAAGGGAAAACCAGAATTCAAAACGACATCGGGTCATACGAAGAGCTCCTGACTTCAGTGGAAACAACTGCAAACTAACGTGGTTCGGGCACGTCACACGAACATCTGAACTGGCCAAGACTGTCTTACAGGGAACAGTACAAGGAGGGAGACGAAGGGACAGACAGAGAAATCGATGGGAAGACAACATCAGAGAGTGGATTGGCCTTGAGTGGAACGACTTGCTACGGAAAACTGAGGACCCCCAGGAGTGGAGGAAGCTGGTTGCAAAATTTTCAGTGGTCTATTAGACTACGGAATAGGTGACGGACCGGACTATGGTATTAGAGAACAAGACATTTTGAGCGAAGTGTTTAACACTGAAGTTTGGAGAGAGAAAAAACTTTAAATGAACATAAATTATTTTTTTAAACCGCTGTCACTGATTGTAAGATTGTTTTAAAACGGTTTTTACTTCACAATCTGATGACTTTACTTCCAAAAACATATCCGTTAAAATGTATTTGAGGTCTTTCTTTATATTCTAATGTTTGCCGAGTAAAATCATTTAAAAAATGTTATTTCTTGATAAATGTACTGGCTGGAAAAAATAAAATGCAGTTTGCACAAAATTGCAAGTTATGTGCACATTGTGTCCTCTCCATTAAAAAAAAAAAACTATTTGAAACTCAAAGAAACAATGGAAAGAAACACCTTCTTTTTTACACGCAAAAGAAAAGCAGAAACAAAACCCTGCAATAAAACCCAGCAAAAAACAAACTGCCAAGTCCAAGTAACTACACCATGAACCCGCGACGACTTCTCCTCCCTCATCTCTCACCTCCCCCTCTCTCTCTCTTGTTTTCTCTCTCTCTCTCCTCATCTCTCTCTCTCCTCTTCTCACATCCCTCTCTCTCTTTCTTGTTCTCCCCCCTCCTCTCCTCTCTCTTCCATCTTTTCTCTCTCTTCCCCTCTTCATCCTCTCTCTTCTCTCTTCTTTTTTCTTCTTTTCTTAAAAACAAAATTGGCTATTGCTCGTGTGTAAAAAATGGGGAAAAATTAAAAAAAAAAAAAATAAAAAAGATTTGGGGAAAAAAAAAAAAAAAAATTAAAAAAAAAAAAAAAAAAAAAAAAAAAAAAAAAAAAAAAAAAAAAAAAAAAAAAAAAGGGGGGGGGAAAAAAACCCCAAAAAAAAATTAAAAAAAAAAAAAAAAACCCCCCTCCTTCCCTTTCCCCCTTCCCCCCTCCCCCTCCTCCCCCCTTTCCCCCTCTCCCTTTTCCCTTTTTTTCCCCTCTTTCTTTTTTTTCCCCTTTTTTTGTTTTCTTTTTTTTTTTTTTTTCCCCCTTTTCTTTCTTTTTTTCTCCTTCTGCTTTTTCTTCCCTTTCTTTTTTTTTTTCCCCTCCCTTTTTCTTTTTTCCTTCTTTTTTTTCTGTTCTTTTCTTTCTTTGGTTTAAACGGGGTTTATTCATATTCATACAACAAACAAACTCAAAAAACACTGGGAAAGGAATAAAGCTACAGCGATTTGACCCCCACCCATACTTATGCAACAAGTGACAATATAAATAAATATAAAAAAAATATATAAATAATATATAAATATAATAAATAAAATAAAACAAAATTTTCCATATATACAAATACCTTTAACAAAAATTGAAGAAAAAATACAACCCCCCCCAACGGGAAGTAAACAAAAAGTGTGCCCAAAAAAAAAAAATGACACACACACACACAACACACACAACTCTGGGAAGCAACTGGACAAAGGGAATTCTTTCCTTTTTTTCTTTTTTTCTTTTCTTTCTGTATTTTTCTTTTTCTTTTTTCTTTTCTCTTTCCTTTTTCTATTTACTTCCATTCCTCGTTTTTCCTTTTCTTTCTCTCCCCATTTTCTTTTTTTCTTTCCTCTTTACTTTCTCCTTTTTCTTTCTGCTCCTTTTTCTTTCTTTCTTTCTTTCCCACCTTTTTAAATCGGAGTAAATGGGACAGTGACGGGCCACGGGAGGGGTTTCAGCCCTTCACCTCCAGGACTGCCTGCGGTTTCCCTAGTCAGGCTCAGCTGGCAGCTCACTGCTTTTCCGACTTAAAAAAAAAACCCGCCCCCCCCCCCCCCACCCCCCCCATCATAGAATCACTTAGACACTGAACCCACTACCCACGGGGGTGTGAAAGGGGCATCCATGCGTTTTGTTTAATAGGGGGGTCACTGAAAAGACTTTGCCACAACCGGTTTCGCTTCACCCATTCTTTTTTTTTATATAGTTGTTCACAGAAAATATTTTCCGTACAACCTGGGTGCAAGCACACCCATGCTTTTTCTTTTATAGTTTTTTCACTGAACAACTTTGCCGTACATCGTGGTGTAACGCACCTCTGGTCTTTCTCTTTTTTTTTACACATTTCCCCCAAAAGGCCCCGAGTTTTTTTACGCATTTCCATAAAATGCACCTGGACCCCTTTTCCACACTTTCCATAAAAAGCCCCCACCATTTTTTCACGCATTCCATAAAATGCCCTGTGATTTTTGTTCCGCATTTTCCCAAAATGCACCCATAGGGGGGTTTTCACACATTTTTAATCAAACCCCCGATTTTGTTTCAAAACCCCCGCCCAAACATTCTGTCAACAGACGTCAGCATACTGCCACAGTATGAACATGGTTTGGAAGACGTTCTGAAATGCATGCCTGCTGGGTGAAGGGATTAAATCGTTTTTATTTTTACATAATTTGGTTTCCCGCTTGCTGCTACCCTCCATGTTAGAGAATGTCGCGGGACTTCATTACTACATGTTTACCGTTAGAGACAGAATAAATCCAGATCATCACACACACAGAGACACACACAATCATCATACATACATACAACACACATGCAAACAACATACAACCAATTCATACAAACAAACAACATACAATACTACATACAACATACATACAACATACATAACATACAACATACACATACACAATGAAAAAAACAAGAACTAAACAGCAGAAAGACAGACAGACAAGCAGACAACAGATAAACATCAAAGAACAGACAGCAGATAAGCAGACAATAAACAGACAAACAGATAGACAGACACAGAGAGAGGAGCACTCGAACAACGTGAGGACATACCCAAAAACGCACCAACCAAAAATGCTGTAAAAGACACGGAGACAGACAAAACAGACAGACAGATAGACAGACAGTGAAAAATGAGGTCAGACACAATATATCAGACTGGAAATAATGGGAAACAGAGTGGCGGGACCCCGAAGAATGAGAGGAGGAGGAGGTGATGGTACTTCAGTAGGACAAAATTAACTGGAACCAAATTTGGCCGAACACCATCTCTACATTTGCCCCTTTTTGACTCTCATCCTCAATTTTGTTTCCACAACCAAACACTTTGTCATCAAATTTTTCGGTCCTGAAATTTATCTGACTTGGGAATCGACGCGGAATCTAATTAAAGACACGTTTCTCGCTGCCTTAAAGGGATTTTGAAAACAGACCTGTCCGACAACAAAAACAACAACAAAAACAACAAACCTGAGGCCGATATCTGCCCTTTCTGTCCTGCCGATAAGGCAAAATCCCGACCCCGAGGGGGCCTTACGTACCGTGGCACTGCAGGGCCTGGAGGGCTGTCGGGGCGTTGGAAGATAGAAGTGAGGGGGGAGGAGGAGAAGGGGGAAGGAGAGGAAAAGGAGGAGGGGGAAGGAGGAGAGGAAGAAGAAAAAGAAGAAAAGAAGAAGAAGAGGAAGAAGAAGAGGAGAAAGGAGGGGGAGGAAGGAAAGGAAGGAGAGGAGAGAGGAGGAAAAAAAGAAGAGAAGAAGAAAAGAAGAAGAAGAGAAGAATTTAGAAGAAGAAAAGAAGAAGAAGAAGAAGGGAGTAGGAGGAGAGAGGAGGGAGGAGAGAGAGAGGAGAGAGAAGAAGAAAAAGAAAAAAGAAAAAAAGAAGAAGAAGAAGAAGAAGAAGAAGAAGAAGAAGAAAGAAGAAGAAGAAGAAAAAGAAGAAGAAGAAGAAGAAGAAGGATACATTTATGACATAGACTTGTTGCTTTTAACTTTTACATCCTTCATTCCATATCTTTAAGGCAATGCATAATGTTCTAGCAATAGTCACTCCAGAAAGGAAGCAAATGATTTTTTTTTTCAAAAAAAAAAATTTAAAGAAAAATTATTTCAAAACAACATCCACAAATAATAATATAACAAATAATAATAATAATAACAATAATAATATAACAAAAAATTTATAATAAATAATAAGAGGAGAGGAGAGAGGAGACACAAAAAGAACGACGACCGACGACGACACGACCGACACGATGATTATGATTGATGATGATGATGATGATGAATGAGATTGATGTTTGATGATAAAGATAAATTTCACTTGCTTCTAGACATAGACCTACTACCTTCTTGTGTACTCATTTTTGATTCATTTTGTTGATTTTGTTTCCTAGCCTAATCGCTCTCTCTCTCTCTGCTCTCCTCACTCCTCTCTTTTCTCATCCTTCTCTCTCATCTCTCTCCTCTCTCTCTCTCTTCTCTCTCTCTCCCCTCCCGAATGTAATGTAATGTAAAAGGGTCCTGAATGTACAAAAGTACTGGGATTATCATTATCCTAAAATAAATGATTTTGTCATTTTTCATTGTATTGTCTCTCTGTCTCCCTGTCCTCTCTCTGTATCTTGTCCTCTCACTCTGTCTGTGTTTGCGTGCGCCCGTTGTGGTGTGTTGTGTGGTGTTGTGGTGTAGTTTGTGGTGTTGTGTGTTGTGGTGTGTGTTGTGTGGTGTGTGTTGTGTTGTGTTGTTTGTGTGTGTGTGTGCAGAGATGATAGAAGAGAGAGAATACACACATATAATAAAACCACACATACGTATACATATAACTAGGATGAGACATACACATACATGCATTATTCATGCACCATACTACATACATACTTAATACATATTGCGATGCATACATATAAAAATGCAAGAATGCAAGCATACAACATACAACATGTATACATACATACATACATACATAATGGATATATAATAATAATAATAAAATAATAATAATGTATGAACTTAATTATAGCGCTGAATCTTGAAAGCAACAAACAAAGCGCTCAAACTATACATACATACATACATATATACATACAACATAAAATACATACATACATACTTTACATACATACATACTAAATACATACAACAACATACAACATACATACACATAAATTGAATACCGCACGGCTATTGAAAAAGAAAGAGCAAGAGCCTTTGGTGTCATGACTGAACAGTGTGACATGAAACCATCGCACAACTTCTGTTGTGTCATTGATCTGTGTGTATTGTGCCTCCATAGCTCGTGCCTTCTCGAAAATGGAAGAAAACTTATACAGTAAAACCTCCCCTTTCTCTCTCTCTCTCTTCACTTTTCTCTCTTCTCCTCTCTTTTACCCTCTCTCTACCCTCTCTCTCCCCTCTCTCTCCTCTCTCTCTCTCACTCCTCACTCTCTCTCTCTCTCTCTCTCTCTCTCTCCTTGTTAGCCCCCAGGAGCTGGCTTAACGAAAATGACCATCTCTTTTTGCATTCGTTTCCTCATTTGCCTTTTTCCCTGCCCATTGTATTATTGTGGCCAAAGGCCAATGTACATTAAACCTGTTTCAAGTTCAGAGTTCAAAAGTTCTCTCTCCACATAAATGTTTTATTCAAGTATCCTCGATTTAACAATAAAATAAAAAAAAAAATAAATAAAAATCACACACACCCACGCACACACACCACGCACGCGTGCATGCACGCAACACCCCACACACACACACACACCACACACATATGTTTAGTCCATTATCCTCGATACAAAGAAAAAAATAAAATAAATCAATCGAGAGAGAGAGAGAGAGAGAGAGAGAGAGAGAGAGAGAGAGAGAGAAAGAGAGAGAAAGAAGTCGAGCAGCATAGTGGTTAGAACATTGCGCTCGCAATCTGACGACCCGAGTTCGAATCCTTTTCAAGGGAAGTTATCACTTGGCGTTAACATCAGTTCAGACTCCACTCTCCCCAAAAGTCCTTTAGATGAGACTATAAACCGAGGCCCCGTGTGGGAACGCACGAAGAACATCTTGCTCACACGTTAAATCCTGTTCCGCTTTTCGAAAGAGTATGCCACAGTGTGCCGGTGGGAACAGATGATAAAATTTACAAAACCGCATACACACGGAGACTGGATGTAAAAAAAAAAGCACATGGGTGCTTATTCCATAATGCTTGGTATAAATAGATAAATGAATGAAAAATAAAAGCTATTTCTTCAGTCATTCTTCATTCTTTCATTCTTTTTTTCTTATCTTTTCTTTCTTCTTCTTTCTTCTTTTCTTTCCCCTTTTTTTCTTTTTTTCTCGTTCCCTTTTTGTTATCATCCTGTGATTGACTTTTTCTGGGTTTTGCGTTTTTGCATGTGATTACAATTTCCCCCAACTCCTTAAACAGTTCATTGGTTGATATTTGATTGAAGATTGGTGGGTTGATTACTTCTTTTTTAAAATGAAACCAGATGACAACAACAAACCCTTGGGTTATCTTTTTCATCATAGAAATGTCATATCAAAAAGTTTATTCATTGGTTCGTTTATTTATTTTCTCCTGTGAAAGTATCATCAAATCAAGGAATGTCTGTCCTTCTCCTAACCTCTCCGCAGACTGCAAACAAATAAAAAAACTCTGTTCCACCGATTTTAGACGCGCTGGGCGACTTCAGGGGCTAACAGCTCCTCAACCATTTCACAGACAAAAATAATAGCATCTGAGCGTTGAAAGACGACGACAAAAGACAAAAAAAGAAGGCGACGACGACGAAAGACGACAACGACGACGCGACGACGAAAGAAGAACAAAAGAAAAAGAGAAAAGAAGAAAAAAGAAGAAAAAGAAGAAGAAGAAGAAGAAGAAAAAAGAAGAATAAGAAGAAGAAGAAGAAGAAGAAGAAGAAAAGAAAAAAGAAAAAACAAACAAGAAGAAAGAAAAGAAGAAAAAGAAGAAAAGAAGAAAGAAAAGAAGAAGAAGAAGAAAAGAAGAAAAGAACAACAACAACAACAACAACACAACAACAACAACACAACAAAACAAGAAGAACAGAAAGACAAGAAGAAAAGAAGAACACAACAACAACAAGATGAGACCAATCTTAAATTCACTTGTCTAGAAGCTTGGGTGAGGGTTGGGAGGGGAGAGGGGTGAGAGTTGAAGGTTGAATCCAAGAGTGCTGCGATTGAAATTTAATTTCTTACAATCTCCATGGCCCACTAGAATGAGACCTGCATGCCTTGGCCCTTGGGCCTACAAAGCGTGCAGAGGTAAAGCTTGCAGACTAGAGGCCCTCCCTTCATTGGTGGGTCGAGGAACCCAAAAACGCAGCATGCCCAGAAACGCCCATGTCATAGGGAGTGTTGCGGGGGAACCACACTGAAGGAATGATATCGGACGGGATGGCACGGGATAGCCGGTGGTTAGAGTATGATCGTGATCTGCTGACCCGGGGTCGATTCTCGTTCAGAGGATTTTTCCTCTGGAGTTAACACAGGCCGACTCAACCCCCCAAAGTCTTTCGAGAGACAAACCGGGCCGAGGAGCGCACGTAAACACTTGCGCACAAAGTTAAAACCCGTTCCGCTTCGGAAGAGTAGGCCAAGGTGCCGGGGAACGGAGACAAATATAACAAAACTGCAAATCACGGACCGTAGGGGAAAAAAGCACCGAGTGCTTATTCATTATCCTGAATAAATAATAAAATTTTAAAAATCCGTAGTGGACGATAATATGTCTAGAGGTAAGCACTTTTAGGAAGCGAAAGTCGGCCAAAGTGTGCAGTTCATCCCCGTTTGTGCCAGAAACTGTCCCCATCCACAAGATCTGAGGATCTGGGTGCTAATAGTTTGGATGAGAAAATAAAAACCCAGGGCCCGCTTTCTACCCGATTAAAGCCCACGAAAAACCAAGGGACGAGAGAGTAGTCCCTGAAAAGTTTGTAGAAAAAAAATCCTACTGGATAGGGAAACAATACACTGCAGACAAAAAATGTGGAGGATTTGCTTTCTCCATCCCTGGGTGAGTAGCCCGAATTCAACAAAGATATTTTCTGTAACAAGCGCGATACAGTTTCAATAATCCAATACAATACCCCACAAAACAATGCAATAAATACAAAACAACAAAGCAACACACCCAAATGGATCAAAAAACATGATAAAAAATCCCAAAACAACAACACAACCCAATAACAACCAACAAAAAAACAACCCAAACAATACAAAACAATCCAACCAATTCAATAAACACTGCACAACACAATACAAACGCACAAACAAAAAACCAGGCAAATGCATACAACACAACAATGCATCAACAAATAAATACAATACCCAAAAAAAAAACGAAACACAACCCAATACAACACACACTACAATAAACACAACACCAGCACAACACACTAAAAACACAGACAGTACAACACAAACAAAACCCATAACACACACAATACAGCACAAAAAACAACAACAACCCATACATGTCCCACACCTAGCCAGTAAAGGGAAAAAACGACCACCCCACCCAGCTACCACCAAGTCAAGTGATGCAACGTTTATACAGCGCTGAAACTTGTAAAGCAACAAATCAAAGCGCTCAGATGATTTTTTTTTAATATAATTTTATATCGGGGATAATGGAATAAGCACTCATGTGCTTTTTTACATCCAGTCCCCGTGTGTAAGGGGTTTTGTAAATTTTGCATTTTTTCCCACCGGGACACAATGGCCTACTCTTTCGAAAACGGGAACCGGATTTAACGTGTGCGCAAGAGTTCTACATGCGTTCGCACACGGGCCCCGGTTTATAGTCTCATCCGAAGGACATATATAATATTATAATAATATATAATATATATAATATATAAAATAAATATCCCAGAAAACTTCCCAGACACATACTGATGACCCCCATGAATTACAATACAAACATTACATATAATACACTACACAAAAATCAATACAATACAATAAGGGCTACTACATTCCTAAAAACAATTATTTCAATGACGAAGCAATACAAACAAACAATTCAATCATCCTACAAAAAATTACAATCAAACAACATAATAAATGCAAAACATACATTACAAGCAATACCCCGCAATGCAATCAACACACTAAATACACACACACACACACTTTACCACACACCAACATACTACACGACACGACACAAAAATCACTACACCCCCACACACTACACTACAGCAACACACACACCTAACTTTACACACTACAACACACTACATACACTACACACACTTCATCACACACAAAACACTACACTACCTACACCACACTACACTAACACACTACCCCACAAACAAACAACGCACTACACACACTTCATCACACCACTACACCACAAAAAAATAAAAACAAAACTACACTACACCAAAAAAAACCCCTACAAACACCACACTACACACACTCACTACACTACACTTTATCAACTACACACACTCACTACACTACACAAAACACACGTCACTACACTACACTTCATCACAAACACACCACACTACCACACTCCCACACCTTTTTCCCTCCTCACTACACTAAACTACACTAAAACTACACTTCTCACCTACACTACACTACACTCACTCACAACCTTTACACACTAAAGTCACACACACACACACTACATCACACTACACTACACCACTACACTACACACACTACACTACACCCCACTACACACACGTCACAACTACACTACACACACTACACTACCAAAACACACTACACACACCCAAAAACCACC
>CM054160.1:23001120-23021565 GCA_028751875.1 Rapana venosa | reverse complement strand
AGTCAGGATAAGGTAAGCAGCAAAGGAGAGGAGAGGGGCGCCGCCCTAAATTTTGCTGGCCCCTTGGGGAAGTGGAGGTCTCTGATGCCTCGCTCCCCAGGACCACATAGGTTATGGGATACCTTTACCTTTATTTTACCTACTCCACTCCAAGAAAAGCCCTTGTTCCCGTGTGCGAACGCACGCAGAAACATTGAAGCACACATTAAAACTTGTTATTCCTTTCAAAAAAGTAGGCGAATTTGTGCTGGTAGGGATGGATGACACAATCTCAAAAACACATCACACGGTGTTTTTACACAGCATCCCTGAAGTCAGAATGCGGCTACCTTAACGGTGCGCAAAAATTGGTCGCATACGTAAAATCTCACCGATGTGAACTTCGGAGCTCTTCCTGAGAAACGAAAAAAAAAGACCGCATGATTTTCTGAGACTGAGTTACGGTAAATTTTAGCTCCAGAGAAGAAAATCCTCCTAGACGGTGCAACCAAAGCCCGAACCTGTGTTATGAAATCCTTCAAGATTCGAAGTCAGTCGCTCTAACCACTGAGCTCTGCCCCCCCCCCCCCCCCCCCTCCTAAAATGTTTATCAATTTCTGAAACAAATCCGCATAATACGCAATTGTTACAGGGCAACTGCGTAGAAAGTAGCGAAATTTGAGGTACATTGCGCTAACTCGTTTTATAATGAATTTCCTTTGAATCAAATTAGAAATGATTGCCTGAAACGGCGTAAACTTATTCATTGTGACCTTAGGAATACAGAATTCATAAAGGGGGGGGGGGGAGGGTAAGCCTAGTGGTTAGAGTGTTGCGCTCACCAAGTAACGGCCCGGGTTCGAGCCACCACTGAGGCACTCGTTCAATTTGATTTTTTGGCCCTGAGTGTACCCATTCCTCCCGAAAAGTCCGGACGAGATTACGGTAAAACCCGTTACGCCTTTCGGAAGAGTAGGTCATTCGGGCCGCGCTGGTAAGAACGGATGATAAAAATAGACTAAAAAGACGCATGCACACAAGTCCCGCGCTTAGACATCAGCCCCGAAGTCAGAATGCGGCTGCCTTAACGGTGGGCAAAAACGGTGGCATACTCAACAATCTCACCTTTGGTGAACACTCGGAGCTGTAGCGGAGGAAACGAACGAAAACAGTTTTGGCTGCAGGTGAAAATTCCTCTTAGGTGGCTTGGCCAAGGCCCCAACCTATGCTGTGAAATTTCTATTAAAAAGAATTATGCAGTCGTCGCTTTGACTACTGAGCTCTGCCCCCCCATCCTCCCGAAAATTTTTTGTCACTTTCAGAAACATTTCCGCATAGTACGCAATTGTTACAGAAAACTGCGCGAAAAGTAGCCAAAGCTGCAATAAACTGTAACGTGTGCGGCAACATGTTTCAAAATAATATTGATCTGCTGACCCGGGTTCGAATCTCGTTCAAGTGGATTTGTCCTCTGGAGTTAACATGAATGCCGACTCCACTCCCCCTAAAAGACTTTCGGATGAGACTATAAACCGAGGTCCCGTGTGCGAACGCACACAGAACATCTTGCGTACGTGTTTAAATTCGTTCCACTTTTTGTAAGAGTAGGCCATTGTGTGCCAGTCCCGTAGGAACGGATGACCCAATTTACAAAAACTGCCATACACACGTGTGTTTAGACATCATACCTGAAGTCCGATTGTGGCTACCTGAATGGTAGGCGGAAACGGTCACATACGCAAAATGTCATCATTGATGAACCTTGGAACGGTAGTCGAGAAAAAAAAAAGAAAAAATGAGAACTCCGCACACACGGAAAATGTGCACTTCCAAAAATAATGTACAAGACAAAGTAGGTTCACATTCTGCTACATCTGACATTCGAGCGATCAAGGAGTACATATCTAAACATATAGTTTTGCTTTTCGGCTTAACATCTACGGTAAAAACAAAACAGAATTGTGTGTGTGCGTGTGGTTTGTTTTGTGTGTGTGTGTGTGTGTGTGTGTGTTGTGTGTTGTGTGTGTGTGTGGTGTGTGTGTGTGTGTGTGTGTGTGTGAGAGAGAGAGAGAGAGAAGAGAGAGAGGGAGAGATGGAGAGATAGAGGGGAGAGAGATGCGAGGTGTGTGTTGTGTGTGTGTGTGCGCGCGCGCGCGTTCGGGTGTGTTCAGGGTTCGAAAGTCCTATTTTACGTATGCACCTAAATGTACTAACAAATAGTTTACTTAAAAGTCGAATTTTGTTAACATTATAAGTACAACTATATAATGCATCAACATTGCACATTTCCACTGCAAATAGTAGGCTATGCAAATAGTAAGCACTAGAGCCAAGTCAGTTTTAAAACAACGTGAGGGGGGAGGGGGTAGCCTAGTGGTTAGCGTGTTGCGCTTGCGATTTGATCCCCTAAGATCGAACCCGGGTTTGAACCATCACCGAGGCACCCATTCAAGAGGTTAGTTCCCCCTGGAGTTGTCAGTACAGATTCCACTCCCTCCTTCTCTTACTCCCCCCCCCCCCCCCCCCCCGAAAATCTTCGGATGAGTATGATATAATCGGGAGTCCCGAGTCCGAATGCACTTAGAACATCTTGCGCACACTTGAAAACATGCTCCACCTTTCGGAAGAGAAGGCCATTGCGTTCAGGTAAGAACAGTTGACAAAACATTTGATGTTTTTTTTTACAAAGCATGCAGACTGGTGTTTTTAGACACTATCCCCAACGTCGGAATGCAGCTACCTTAAGATAGTAGGGAAAAAACGGTCGCGTACGTCACTATCTCACCATTGGTAAACCTTGGAACTCCAGCCCAGGAATGAACAAATCAATAACAGGATCTAGAGAACTAGAAAATTGAGGTACCATCCCCTATGTCTGAATAAAGCTATCTTAAAATAGTGGATAAAAACAGTCGCCTACTTCAATATCTCACCCCTTGTGCGAACGCACACAGAACAACTTGCGTACACGTAAAAACCCGTTTTACTTTTCAGAAGAGTAGGCCATTCGTGCCGGTGATAACTGATAACAGGAGATTGTAGTCATTCTTACTCTTGAAAAGTAGGGTGCTGCTTTAGCCATCTTTTGATTTTCTCCTTCACTGTTGTCTTAGCAGACATTGAAACGCTTACCACAATAGTGGTAGTTTAACCTCTCTAAAAGAAACACCACTCCCGTGTACCCCTGGTCCAGGCCAAAATCTTTGTTAGTTATCGATATATAAGCAAAGGTACTAAGACCTACATTAAAATGCTATGCTTTAAAATATCCTGCGAGGATCATGTTCTTCCATTGAAGTGGAATATTGCCAACAACTCACACACAAACAACAATCTTCAACTCACCAATGCATTCCATGACTTTGACAAAGAGAGCTCTCTGGTGAACTTAGAGCTGTCAGGAATCTCCAGGAATCAAGTCATCCCTTCAGTGTTTCAGGAAGGACAGTAGGTTGATGTCTTGCTCTTATGTGGCCCGTGGGCGTGTGTTGCTGAGGAAAGGCTGAAAACCAGGTCACCAGCTGGGAGGAAAACTTGTTGAACCCCGCGTCTCTCCTGCTTCTTCTGTGGTCTTCAGCAAAGTGTTGAAGCCTTCAGAGGCCTTCTTTCCTGTAGGCCTACTGTCTCAGCAGTGCAGACCGTCCGTACTGCAGCTGCTGTTCGTTTGAAATGACCAAGATTCAAACGCGCCTTAGCTTTTCGCGGTAGCTGACAGAGATGAACACTTTTTAAAAAAAAGCAAAAGGTAAAACATGTTCACAATTTACGTTGCAAGTTTGAACTCTGGCCCTCTTCCCTCCGCCAAGTTAAAAAAGAAAGAAGAAAAAAAGAACAAGGGAGGGAAAAACAGCAAGGAAAAGAAAGAAAATAGAAAAAAATCCAAAAAAGCATGCTTTTGTGGGGGAACTTCTGTGTGTGCTGTTTTTGATGACGTTTCTGTTCTGCTCTCTCTCTCTCTCTCTCTCTCTCTCTCTCTCTCTCTCTCTCTCTCTCTCTCTCTCTCCTCTCTCTCTCTCTCTCTCTTCTCTTCTCCAGACCATTTCTACAACCGAAAAAGAACTTGAGGTAAAAGAAAAATATTCAATGCTTTTGTGTATGGTGAATTGTTCCAACTTGACAATATCTCTTTCATCGACCACACCTGAACCCCAAAACAGAGCCCTGTTCCGGGACACCACCATCCCTCAGCACGAGGCTGTGGAATACTAGCAGGCAGCATAGGTCGACCAGCACGCACGGTGCTGGACAGTCAAAAAACATAAACCCACGACCAAAATTCGGCAAGAAATTTGAAATACAGTAAAGAGAAATTGGATGGCAGACTGAAAGACAACAGAGACAGTACCTGAAAGAAAAACGACCAAATGACGTTCAAATAATTCAAATGAACAATGCAGACAGATATTGTGTCCTACAACAATCAGCAAATGACAAAGAGAATTGGATAGGCCAATACAAACGGAACAAATACAGAACTCAACAAAATGTGAATGATGAGCCATTTCACCAGAACGGGACAAGAAATGCGACACATCAAAGATACACTGTTTAGGATGGAAACGGACGACAATGGAGAAGACGCACACAGCATGGAGACAGAAGACATGGGAATAACCAGACATCACGACCGTGGACTGACAGATGGGGCATCACTGGCTACAGACAACGTCAACAAGAAAGGAACCAACAAGGATGGAGAGGTGACAGGGAAGGTGGTGTGAAGGACTGGATGAGCAACAGATGGCACTACAACACTGAGAACAACAGACCAAGACAGTAGGACTGGAAGTACAACCATGATGACAGAAATGAGGAAGAGGAACTGACGTGGAGACCACAAGGCTTCTACCATCTGCATAGACGGGAACAAAACTGGAGACCATATCAACACCATGACTGGAGAAATACAAAATGAAATGTGTAATCAAAGACTGGCACATACAGATATTAAGATAACATATACATCTATCACGTACATATATACAAATAATAGGAAACTTTGCAGATAGAGGCAACTCCCCCCCCCCCCTTTCCCCCTTCCAATACACATACATACACCTGCCCTCATGATACACACACTTACACACACATAGGCAACCTACCCACACTCACGTACACATATATATACACGCGCGCATGCGCACTCACATACACAAATGCGCACGCAACATGCACGCACACGCATTCAAACACACCACACACACACACACACACACACACACACAACACACACACACACACTACTTGAGTACCAGATACAAATAACAACAATGTGATGCCAGATGACACTACGTCATTTCAAAAAAAAAAAAAATCTATGATTTCAATTGTTGATCAAAGGTACTTAGCCCTGTACACTTTCGATGGCGTAAATAGATCTACATACTTGTATAGAATAAACAAGTCCAAGAGATGGTGAAATATAGAAAGTATGTAGGTTACACACACACACACACGCGCACGCACGCACGCACACACACACACACACACACACACACACACACACACACAAACACCAGTCTCGTACAATGATATTAACCCAAAGAAAGTCTGTCCCAGTTAAAGTCTTTTGAACACATGTTATCATTTAATAAATCTAATTTTGTTTTTTCAGATACTATGGATAGGACTGTAAAGTTCTTTAATTAATAGTTAAAATATGAATACACTCTTAACGTAAAATTGATCTCTTGATTATGTAAATTCTAATGATTATATAATTTGTTGCCGTTGTTGTTTTCGTATCGTAGACAGTTAAACAATGATAAGAATGGAAAGCATTTCTATAGTTAGAGATATTATAAGGGAAAAGAAACAACTACAATTCATTAAAATGATATGCACATGGTTTGTTTACCACATTGAAAAGATCTCTGTTCACAATGATATTTAACAAATGAGTAAAACATGAGAATATTATCGTGGAATATTAGAAGTATCTATGGAAAACGTGGATGGAATTATTGTAAACAAACTAAATGACGTACACATAAAAGACATGTTGATATTATACGTTGTAATAATTTTACAAGAAACACATTTAGATCAAAAATCTGTAGAAGATGTAACTCTACCAGGATATATGTCAGTGCACTACTGCAGACCAAAAAGAACTAGATCTTTCAGTGCTTCAGGAGGTATTTCAGTTTTCATTAAGGAAGATTATCGAAAAAATATAATTTTTTTACCGCAAATTAGTTCAGATATTGTGTGGATGCAAATGATACAGGAAAACTCATTAAGATCATCAAACAAGAATATTTTTATAGGATGTGCATATATTCCACCCGAATTTTCTTCTTTTGGAAAAGTTCATACACAGAAAATATGGGAAAATTTAGAGCAAGACATAGAAAGTTTATCTGAAAGAGGTCAGATAATACTGTGCGGAGATCTAAATGCGCGATCAGGAAGACTGGCTGACTTATATAAATAGATCCAGAACCAAGTTACTACAACTTACCTGAAGAAAATGAATATGACCAATGTTATCAAAGGTGCTCAATGGATAGAATTGTACAAAAATATGGTAGACTTTTAGCTAATATTTGTACAGACAATCAATTATATATATTAAATGACCGAACATTGGGAGATCTACAGGGTAGATTTACATGCTTTCAACCTCAAGTTTGTAGTGTTGTGGATTATTTCATTTGTTAAAAATCATTTATGAAAGAGGTGAAGCATATGAAAGTTAGAGATTTAATGGATTACACTGATCATTGTCCACTAGATTTAGATATAGATATACCAGATATAGACAAAACACGTTTGCAGAGGTCTATCAAAATAGTAAGAGACATACAGGCAGAGTATATTACTAACGATTCACCACAACAAACACGTTTTGTATGGGATACAAATTCCAAAGGACAATTTGAAAAGGTACTTCTACTACCAGCAATACAATCACACATAACACAAATAAAAACTGAAAAAAATACAGTATTAAAACAAATAAAACAAAGTACAAAGCAGCCTGATTCCACATACGTGTAAATGAACATTCAGACAACTGTTGATATCTTTCTCAAAGTGGCACAGTTAAGCTTGAAGACCAGAGAGTCAAAACGGTAAGAAAAATTAAAACACATAAAAAAAATGGTTTGATTCGGAATGTAACAGTACAAGAAAAGAAGTAAAGTCTCTACTTAAATGCAATAAATAGAACCCGTATATACTGAACTTCGAGAAAAATACTTTATGAAAAGAAAACAATATAATACTTTAATAAAAAGAAAAAGAAAATCTTCAAAATTCACTGGTATCACAGCTACATGATGCCATTGACGAAGATCCGAGTATATTATGGAAAACTTTAACAAAATAAAAAGAAAGTGAAGATGATGGATTAAAACATCATAATCATATTAGCAGCAGTAAATGGTGAACACTTAAAACACTTATTGGTAAAGAACCGCAAATAGATCCAGACCCCAAAAAGCAAGTACAAGCAGGTTTAATGAATTAAAAGTATCTTGCTAGATAAGCAAATTACAACAGAGGAAATTACAAAATGCAATCAAAAAGCTGAAAAATAACAAATCGCCTGGAAAAGATGGAATCACAAACGAAATGATAAATCAGTTTCATCTAATGTTATAGAGATAATGCGGAATATTTTCAATTTAGTATTAGAAACGGGTATATATCCCTGTGACTGGAAAGTAGGAGTGAATGTCCAATCTATAAAAACGGATGCATATACAACCAGAAAACTACGAGGAATAACGTTGACAAACACTATTGGAAAACTTTTTTGTCAAATACTGAACCATAGAATTTCTGAATATTTAGAAAATAACAATAGTATTGTCAGAGAACAAGCTAGTTTCAGAAAAGCATGCAGAACAACGGACCATATATTTCTACTTAACATTTTAATAGATAGTGTACTGAAAGTAAAAACTAAAAGACTTTATTGCTGCTTTGTAGATTTTCAGAAAGCGTTTGATAATGTGGGGCACGAGGGTCTTCTTTTAAAGTTAAACAAAATAGGAATAACAGGCAAAACTTTTAATGTCATTAAAAACATGTATTCCAATGCAACAATATTTTAACAAAAATACGAGGCAAACACACAGATGAAATCATAGTCAGAAAAGGGGTACATCAGGGAAATACATTAAGTTCTACATTATTTAATGTATATGTCAATGATATAGTTCAATATACTGATGAGAAAGATTCGCCATATATAACCGCAAAAGACAGAATTCCTTGTTTACTCTATGCTGATGACCTGGCATTGCTATCAACAACCAAAATAGGTCTTCAAACTAAACTGAATAAACTGCAAGAATACTGTTCTAATTGGGGTTTAAAGATAAACAAAACAAAAACAAAACTAATAGTCTTTACGAGATCACCTCCTAAAATTCCAATTCATTTTAAATGTGGAGAGCATGTAATTGAAACAGTAGAAACTTATAAATATCTAGGTGTCGTTTTTCATCAGAACGGGAAATTTCAAGCAACACAAGAATATTTAGTAAAACAAAGCAACAAAGCAATACACGCCTTTAAAAGAGCAATTCATGGACAAAATTTAAAGACTACTATAATAATGCGTTTATTCGACTCACTGATAACCTCTGTTTTAACCTATGGAGCAGAAGTTTGGTTTCCTTTTTGTTTTAATGGGGAGACAGAATTTCATATTGATAAACTGTTCAAGGCATGCTTATCCAATCAGTTTTTGTATGAGATTTTTCATGTAAAATTTTGTAAACAAATGATAGGAGTTCACAAAAAAGCATTAGTACTACCCACTCTCTCTCTCTCTCTCTCTCTCTCTCTCTCTCCTCTCTCTCTCTCTCTCTCTCTCTCTCTCTCTCTCTCTCTCTCTCTCTCTCTCTCTCTCTCCTCGCCCTCTCTCTGCCTTTGTCTGTCTCTGTGTTTGTCATCTGTTTGTCTGTCTGTTGGCAAGATGACTCTTTCTCTCTCTCTCACTGTGGTCCGCTTTTCGGAAGAATATATCATTGTGTGCCGGTCGGAACAGATGACAAAAGTACAAAACTCCATACACACCGGGACTGGATGTGAAAAAAAGTACATGAGTGCTTATTCCGATACACATGGGGACTAGATGTAAAAAAACACATAAATGCTTATTCCCTTACCCTCGATATAAAAGAAAAGAATACTCAAAATAAAGGAAAAAAAAACAAATATATGTCTCTGTCTTTGTCTCTGTCTCTGTTTATTTCTATGTCTCTACATCTCTCTGTCTCTGTCTGTCTGTTTTTCTCTGTCTGTCTGTCTGTCTGTCGGTCGGTCTGTCTTTCTGTATGTCTGTCTGTCTGTCTGTCTGTCTGTCTCTCTCTCTCTCTCTCTCTTCTCTCTCTCTCTCTCTCTCTCTCCTCTCATCCTCTCTCTCTCTCTCTCTCTCTCTCTCTCTCCTCTCTCACGCATACACACACCCACTCTCTGCTCCATCTTCTCTCTTTGGGCACTGTGTGTATGTTTGTGTGTATGTGCGTGTGTGTATGTAGTTGATTTAATCCTCCGATACGCTCTAAACCAAACGGAAACGGTAATGTGCTTGGCTGCACTTGTAACACTTTCAGAGAAATCCGTTTCTTTCGGAAATGTCAACTTCAGATAGCATCAACAGAGCGTTTAGACTTGGCTGTCCATTAAATGAATTGTCATGTGTGTATGTGTGTGTGTGTGTGTGTGTGTGTGTGTGTGTGTGTGTGTGTGTGTGTGTGTGTGTGTGTGTGTGTGTGATCACATTTCCAGTGTTTAATTTTATGCTGGATTTGCTTTTCAATGTATGTAATTTGTCTTTCAGATCAGGGGTGATTGTTAATCTCACACAAACACACACACACACACAGAGGCACGCACACACGCACGCATACATACGCGCACACACATACGCACACATGCACACACACTCACACACACACGCACACACAGAAGGGAGATAGAGAAGAGAAGAGAAAGAGAGATAGAGAGAGAGAGAGAGAGAGAAGGAAAGAGAGAGAAGAGAGAGAGAGAGAGAGAGAGAGAGAGAGAGAGAGAGAAGAGAGAGAGAGAGAGAGAGAGAGAGAGAGAGAGAGAGAGAAGAAGAGAGAGAGAGATAGGGAGAGACAGAGAGAGAGAGAGAGAGAGAGAGAGAGAGAGAGAGAGAGAGAAGAGAGAGAGAGAGAGAGAAGAGAGAGAGAGAGAGAGAGAGAGAGAGAGAGAGAGAGAGAGAGAAGGAGAGAGAGAATCTTTATTCCCAAGGGTTATAGATAAGTATTGAATACTTCTTTTCTTTTTCATTCGGCCTTTTAGATGAGAAGGACCTAGGTTTATTTATCACAACAAGTAATTCACAACTATCGTTTGCAAAAGAGAGAGAGACAGAGACAGGAGAGACAGGCAGGCAGGCAGACAGAGAATAGGCAGACAGAAACAGAGATAAGAGAGATAAATAGAGAAGGGGGGATGGCACAGAGAGAGAGAGAGAGAGAGAGAGAGAGAGAGAGATGAGAGAGAAGAGAGAGAGAGAGAGAGAGAGAGAGAGAGAGAGGAGCAGATAGATTCACACACAGAGAGACAGACAGACAGAACGAGAGACAGACAGACATACAGAACGAGAGAGAGACAGACAGTCAGAGACAGAGAGACAGAGAAAGTCAGAGATAGAGACACACAGAGTTAGAGACCGACAGACCGACAGACACCGAACAGACAAACAGACAGGGCCAGAGACAGACACGTAGACAGACACAGAAAGACAGACAGACAAGGGAGATAATCTTCACTGCAGCGAGAACTAATAAAGAGGAGCAGTCATAGGATCATTAGGCTCAAATGAAATCTCTCTGTATCATTTAACACACAGGATGTGGAGAAGATCCTCTAATTAAAAGAGGTGGTTGTTGTTTTGCTGTTATTGTTCGTGTGTTCTTATTGTTGTTGTTTTGATGTTGTTGTTGTTGTTGTTGTTGTTGTTGTGCGCATGCATATGTGTGTATGTGTGTGTGCGCGCGCGCACACGCGTATGTGTGTGTGTGTTTTGTGTGTGTGTGTGTGTGTGTGTGTGTGTGTGTGTGTGTGTGTGGTTCCAGTTAGTCTGCAATTTCTTGAATGGTTTCAAAGGGAGAGAGCAGTTTCAACCCTAATGCTCTCCCTCCCTCTCCCTCTCTCCCTCCCTCCCTCCCTCTGTCTGTCTGTCTGTCTCTGTCTCCCTCCCGCCCCCCACTCTGTATCTCTCTGTCTGCTTCTCTCTGATTGTTTCTCTCTGTCTCGTTCTCTTTGTCTGTTTCTCTCTCTGTGTTTCTCTCTCTTTGTTTCTCTCTGTCTGTTAGACAAGTGGCATCCACAGAACAAGTTGCCAAAGCATGTAATTTGAAGTTCATCAATGTACAAGAACTTGATGGTGAAGCTGAATACATGACTGCAAAGTATGTTATCGATATTCTCAATGACCATACCGCCCACATGAACTGGCAACATGAAGACATGTCGAGAGCATACAGAACTGGAAGACCACGCTCTTGGAGAGGAGAATCACGGTCCATCATCGTCCACTTCTACAGATGGTCAGATAAGATGGTCATATTGGGAGATCGGGAGCTTGGAGATTATCTAAGAGAGAGTGGCATTAAAGTATCCTCTGACCTAACTGTACACCAGCGAGAAACTGTAGACTGGCATTAGGGTCAGGGACAAATTGTCTTCTATCGCCATGGCAAGCTGCATGTCAGAGATAAGCAGCCATCTCCACCATTCCATGATGGAAGAAGACACTTCAGCAAACTACCTCGTGCCCAAGAAGAACACTGGCCCCGGTCCAAGATGGCAGACAAACCAGATTCACTGGAACAACAGATACAGTGACTTTCAACATCGGCCAGTATGACAAGTGGAAGACACAACAAGGCAGGTTTTATTCACGCCACCAGGAAGAGTATAGACATAACAACTATAAAGGTCGACTGCACTATAATAATAATAATAATAATAATAATAATAATAATAATAATAATAATAATAATAAATAATAATAATAATAATAATAATAATAATAATAATAATAATAATAATAATAATAATAATAATAATGATAATAATAATAATGATGATAATAAATAATAATAATAATAATAATAATAATAATAATGTATGGAATTTATATAGCGCTGAATCTTGTAAAGCAACAAATCAAAGCGCTCAGATTTCATTTCATACCACTTTAAGTCACGGCAGATTTCTCCGTGAAATTCGGGCTGCTCTCCCCGGGGAGAGCGGGAGAGCGCGTCGCCACAAGCGCTGCGCCACCCTTTTTTATGTCTGCAACTGTATTTGTTTCCCTATCAGAGTGGCTTTTTTCTAAGAATTTTGCCAGGGACAACTCTCTTGTTGCCGTGGGTTTTTTACATGCGCTAAATAATTACGTGTAACACACGGGACCTCGGTTTATCGTCTCATCCGAAAGACTAGCGCCCAGACCACCACTCATGGTCTAATGGATGGGGGAAAAGTTTCCGGTCCAAACGGGGTACGAACCGCCGCACACTTCAGACCCGGACTTTTCGCTTTCTAGACAGGCGCGTTACCTCTATACCACCGATCCACCAAAACAGGTCATCAAAGGAGCGTGTCAGCACAGCCACATCAGGGTGTCCAGGCAGTAAACAGAGGTCAGCCTGCTAGCTTTCACTACAGTGGCAGGAGGGACAACGTGCAAAGAGTGCAGAGAAACCCTGCTGACCAAGCAAAGAGAATAGAGGAAGGTGGTACTCCAGTCAGTCCAGGACCATACTCCTACAGTGAAGCAGCAAAACAAGGAAGAATGACCCAGCTTAGCAGAAAAATTGTCTTTGTGAAAGATGGGAGCAGAAGATCTCCAGTATCTCCAGGTCAAAGCTGCAAATCTGATGTGTGCACCTCCAGTCAACAGCAAAACAGGAAGCACAATGCAGGCACAGTCATAGAATGTGATGCCAGTGACCATGAAAGGGACAAGCCTGAGAGAAACAGAAGACCTGGTGGGGTACATCATCTTTCTAGCGGTGATGTGCATATGACAAGACAGAAGACAGGACAAGGGACTGCAGTAGACCAACCTGAAGACAGTGACCGAGATAATCCTGATGTAGCAGAGGACAATGAAGAAGACAGTGACAAGGATAATACAAATACAGTAGAGGACAATGAAGAAGACAGTGACAAGGAAGATACAAATAGAGGACAAGGAAGAAGACAGTGACAAGGAGGACACAAATACAGTAGAGGACAAGGAAGAAGACAGGGACAAAGGAGGACACAAATACAGTAGAGGACAATGATGAAGACAGGGAGAAGGAGGACACAAATACAGTAGAGGACAAGGAAGAAGACAGTGACAAGGAGGACACAAATACAGTAGAGGACAATGAAGAAGACAGTGACAAGGAGGACACAAATACAGTATAGGACAAGGAAGAAGACATACCTGTTAACTATGAGAACAGTATTGACATGTCTGACAAAGAAGATGTTGATGACAAGATCAGCAGGGAAATACGTAAACAGCATAAAGGCACTGATGAGGGGACTGACGAAGACATGATACCTGACAATAACAGAGCAGTAGAATGGACCGGAAAACAAACAAATCCTTGAAGAGAATCAACTGATGACAAGATAATAGACGATTCATGTACCGAAAACCAAACAGAAAGTACAGACATTACTGAACCGTGTGGAGTCCATACTAGTGACCGTAAACTTAGTGAGGAGCTCATGCCTAGCAGTGATGTACTCATGGGCCTATGCAACATCGTCATCATCATCACCAGTCCCGTGACCTTGGCGGTCGTGGAGGAGACACGAAAGACGATGCCGTGGTAAGCCTCCTCCATCCATCTCGGTCCTCGGCTCTGCGCAGTAGTGCCGAGTCATTCATCCTGGTCCATTCTCTGATGTTGTCCATCCATGACTTGTTCTGTCTTCCCATCTTTCTGCCACCTTCGAGTGTTCCCTGCAGTACTGTTTTTGGCAGAGTGTTGTGGCGGGTGACGTGGCCGAACCATGTCAGCTTTTTCTTCTTGACGATGGTGAGATGGGGTTCCTGTGGACCTGCCAGCCGTGTTATTTGACTCTTGACAAAATCATTGGTCTTTCGTTCTCTCCAGGATATGCCCAGCAGTTTTCTATGGCATTTTGTTTCAAATGACTGGATTCGCTTTGCTGTTTCAGCAGTCAATGTCCAGGTTTCACTTCCATACCGCAGGATAGTCTGAATTAGGGCTTTGTAGAGCTTTAGTTTGATTGGGAAACTGATCTCTTTACTTTTCCATATGGTGGTAGTTTTGTCATGGAAGATGTTGCCATGGCTAGTCTGACTTTGACTTCTGTCATCGATCGCCCGTCCTTTGTGAGTGTAGCACCAAGGTATTTAAAAGCGTCTACCTCCTTCAGTTGCTGGCCGTTCATGTAAATTTTAGCAGTGGCGTTGCTCGTGCTGTTCACAAGTACTTTACTTTTCTCCGAGCTCACCTCCATCCCATATGCTCCAGCTCTGTTCTCAAGTCTGGTCGTAAGATCTTGCAGCTCTGTGTTATTTCCGCCCATAAGGTAAATGTCATCAGAAACCGCAAGTTGTTGAGGGGTCTGCCGCCAATGGAGATGGTAGAGTGGAAGTCATGGAGGGTCTCTCTCATAATGTTTTCCAAGAACAGATTAAACAGGACTGGAGATAACAGGCATCCTTGTCGGACCCCATGCCTATGCAACAAGGACTCCACTAATACAAGTAACAAAAACACCAGACCCAAACTAACCAGAAAGCAGGAAATACCATCTAGGTCCATGAAACAGGGTTTACAGCCACAACTCCAAGTGTCCCTAGACAAAGAGGTAGGAAAATACCAGAAAGGTCTAGTAGTTAGTCCAGTATCACTGACTCTTTCAGCAAACTACATTTTCGTTGTAGCTTGAAAGATAAAGACCCAAGCACGCATGTAGTGGCAAAGTATAAAGGGGATGTTGCCTCCAGTGGCACTAAATAGGGATTCGGCCAGGCCACAGCTTGAGAAAGTAATCCAGTTAATCACAAGCCGACCATTCTAAGGATGGCAACACCCAATCATAATGTACACAAGTTGCCTATACGTTTTCTCAACTATAATGTGCATGGACGTTTGCCCACCCTGGAAAAAAAAGAGTTATTACATTTTCTTTTTGAATATGCCATTATTTGTTTAACAGAAACTTGTATTGGGACTGAATTTGAGTCTACCACTGTTCATGATTATTCTATTTTTACGTCTTAAGCTAACAAGCTATCTCATCAGAGGAAATACTCTGGCGGGGTAATTGTCATAGTTGAAATAGAATTGTTGTATGTGTTGAAAAAGTTCAAGTTAAGACAGAAAACACTTTGATTATAAAAATACACAAGAATTTACTTTGCACCATTAATGACACTATGTTAATTCGTATGTATATTCCTCCTTCTGATTCTACATTTTGGAAAACAACGCAAGATATTTATGGCTTAGAATTGTTGGGGCAGTGTGTATTAGATCTTAAGAATGCATATGATGATTTTGGATTACTGATAATGGGGGATTTCAATGCATGAACAGCCTGTGAAAAATACAATTAAGATGATGATTATGATAACTTTCAGAATCTACATCATTATCCTGGTGCAAAATTTCCCAGAAATTCACATGATATGCACACACATGTTTTTGGTAATTAGCTGATTGTTATCTGCAACATGTTTGACTGTGTCATATTAAATGATCTCTGTAACCCAGGCTTTGATGATAGCTATACATTTATAACACCTTCGGGTTCGAGTGTGGTAGTCTAAGTCATTGCATCTCTGGGCTTAATTAGTTCCGTCAGAATTTTATCTTTGCTGGCTGAAAACATAACAGAATCAGACCATCTGCCAGTTATAACAAAATCTCCCTCTCTTACTCCTCCCCTCTCTCGCTATAAACGATATAAATAAATAAATCATAAAATCTCTCTCTTTCGATATAACAGATTAAAAAAATAAATAATAGAATCTCTCTCTCCCTCTCCCTCCCCCCTCTCTGTCTCTGTCTTTTTCTTATCAGTATAAAAGAGCAAATACATAAATAACAAAACCTCTCTCTCTCGATATAACGAATGGATAGATAAACCATAAATCTCTCTCTTACGATATAAAACAATAAATAAATACCAAATAAATAAATACAAAAATCTCTCTCATTCTCTCTCTCCCCCCCCTCTCTTTCTCTCTCTCTCTCTCCTTCTCTGTTGAGGACGTGACGGGACGAGAACTGAACGGGTGTGCTGTTAGTAAGCTGCTGCAAATTTTTGCATTTTAGCTTCAAAATGTCAGTTACTGGCCTTCCAGCAACTGTAATAACAACTTTAAACGCCCTGCTGATCGTCAACGTCGTATCGAGTTGGAAAGTCGCGGGGGAGAGCGGCAGCGTTGTGTTCGTCTTGCGAATGAAGCCAGCTGACAAGTCAGTGTCAACAGAAATGGCGACTCGGTGCTGAATCTAACTCCCGTGTTCAGTACTATCCCAAAAAGCCCCCTTGTCAAATCCGTCGCGATGTCCAAAGAAGCAGACAACACCAAGAAAGACAGGCAAGTCGCCAATGTGACAATGACAGTGTCTTGGAAGAGCCGGTCTTGTGTAACATTGACTCCCTGCTCGATGTGGAAACAGAAGAAAAACAAACCAGTATGTACACAGAACTGTGTGTCAGCAGTGAATTGAATGCTTCGGCCACACCAGATTCACTTGATCTACTGTGTGATCCAGCAACAGACAGCAAGATCGGTGTGTCTTCTGAGGCGTCTGATGTTCAGGAAGAGCTGACAGTTGGCTGCACAGTGGATGACTCTGATACTGGTATTGTGAAACAGTATGTGTCTACTCTAACTGACAAACTTGTGCAGCATCGATTAAGGGACAGCAAGAGAAACACTCGGTTTGGAAAGGTGGTGGTACATAGTTCCGTCGATCAAAACATTGTGATGTGTGAATCATATGACATCACCCTGGAATACTCTTGGAATGGAGATACTGGCGAGGAATCTAAGTGTGTGTTCTGGTACATCAAGTAGGAAGAGAAAAACATGTTGCCAGAAGAACGTGTCAGGCTTGCCAGACTTCGTAAAGGGAAACAGTGTACTAACACACAACACACAGCAACAGTGGTGGCGAGTGCTGAGCAGGAGTTACATCATCTTTGGGACCTGATCCGGTCTTACATGGGTTGACTTCGCTGGCTGTAGACTGGAAAAGGTAAGGCTAGTTTGAAAATTGAGACACTTGAGACACAGACAATAATGTATCGAATCTTGATGTACATACCACTACTGCCATGGTTTCCATGTCATTGTAATCGCGTCGCGTTCGATGTCGTTGTTACCGCCGCAGCGCTATATGGCTTGATTGCTATATAGCAATACAATTGTGTGTCAAATTGTGTATATATATATATATAAACGAATAGATAAATAAAACATACAAATGTCCCATTCGATATACCACAATGAAAAAATGAATAATAAAATCTCTTTTTCAATATAAGAGAATAAATAAATAAATAAATAATACAATCTCTCTCTCTCTCTCTCCTCACTCCTCTCTCTCTCATCTCTCTCTCTCTCACTCTCTCTCTCTCTCTCTCTCTCTTCCTCTCTCGATACGTATATATCTTTATGCATTTGTGCATTGTTTTCATTATTTCTTTCACTGAAAATGAGCTTGGCATTGTGTATTTTATCCGGGTTTTTGCCCACTCTGTGTCATTGTCAATTTCTCCTACGCCAACCATGTATTATGGCCTAAGGCCGAGATACATTACATTTCTGAGTTCTCTCTCTCTCTCTCTCACTTTCAGTGAAACAAACAATGAAGACAATGCACAAATGCATACAAATACATATGTATCAAACACAATTTACTATTTTGATCTAACTGTACCTTCCTTATGAGTTCTGATCCGAGTTCTCTCTCTCTCTCTCTCTCTCCTCTCCTCTCTCTCTCTCTCTCATCTCTCTCTCTCTCTCTCTCCATCTCTCTCTCTCTCTCTCTCTCTCTCTCTCTCTCTCTCTCTCTCAGGCTGTGTGGCACCAAACGGACAGACTCTGGCACTGGGGCAGTCTGTGCTGATCGGCACCGTCTGGTACTCCTGCTACAGTTATGGCATCATCAGAAACCCTATAGACAGTGAGTCCGTCCGTCCGTCCGCGTGTGTGTGTGTGCGTGTGTTCGTGTGTGCGCGCGCGCGTGTGTGTGTGTGTGTGTGTGTATGTGTGTGAGTGTGTGTGTCTGACATCACTTCTGCCACAGGGTCACTCATTCCCGTGTGGGACTGGTCAGCCATAACCCAAGCTATGCCAGAATGAACACATAGAGCTCAACTCCCATATTGTTCCGAGAATGAGGGCTGCCAACACGTGTGCCTGTGTGTGTTCGTGTGTGTATGTGTGTGTGTGTGAGTGTGTGTGTGTGTGTGTGTGTGTGTGTGTGTGTGTATGTGTGTGAGTGTGTGTGTCAGTCATCACTTCTGCCACAGGGTCACTCATTTCCGTGTGGGACTGGCCAGCCATAGCCCAAGCTATGCCAGAATGAACACACAGAGCTCAACTCCATAGTCTTTCCAGAATGCGGGCTGCCAACACGTGTGTGTGTGTGTGGTGTGTTGTGGGGTGTGGTGTGGTGTGTGTGTGTGTGTGTGTGTGTGAGCCATAACCCAAGCTATGCTATAATGAACACATAGTGTTCTCAACTCCCATAGCTTCCGAGAATGAGGGCTGCCAACACGTGTGTGTGGTGTGTGTGTGTGTGGTTTTGTGTGTGTGTGTGTGTGTGTGTGTGGTGTGCGTGTGTTCGTGTGTGTGCGTGCGTGGGGTGTGGTGTGTGTGTGTTCGTGTGTGTGCGTGTGTGTGTGTATGTGTGTGAGTGTGTGGTGTGTGTGTGTGTGTGCCAGCCATAACCCAAGCTATGCCAGAATGAACACATAGAGCTCAACTCCCTAGTCTTTCCAGAAATGCGGCTGCCAACAAAGTGTGTGTGTGTGTGCGTGTGTGTGTGTGTGTTGTGGTGTGGTGTGTGTGGGGTGCCAGCCATAACCCAAGCTATGCTATAAATAAAAAACCTAGTGTTTAACTCCCATAGTCTTCCGAGAATGAGGGCTGCCAACAAAGTGTGTGTGTGTGTGGGGGGGGGGGAATGTATTTGAATATGTGTGTTCGTGAATGGTATCATTTGGTGTGAGGAAGTACGTCGTTTGTATGATAAGTGGTGTATGTGTGTACTTAAATGAGTGGTGTGATTTTTTCTTTCTTTATTTGAATGCGTAGGTTTGTATGTGTTTATGTGCCGCACACGCGGGTGTGTAGGCATGTGAGTTTGTGTGTGTGTGTGTGTGTGTGTGTGTGTGTGTGTGTGATATTGTACATGTATGCGTGTACGGGCATATGTGTGTGCGCGTCCGTGTGTTATTGTACATGCATGCGTTCACGAGACCGCGTGTATGTGTGTGCGTGTGCACGCGCATCATGTTTGAGAGTGTGTTATTGTGTGTGCCTCTGTTTATGTGTGCATGTGTCTGTGTGTGTGCGTGTGTTTGTGTATGCGTACGATCATGGGTCTCTCTACATATCCTTGTCTGCAAACGTGTGTGCTGCATTCACGTACATTAAAGTGGGCACACCTGCGTGCGTGCTGCGTGAATGATGGAACTGAAATGATCGTTTGTATTCACGCATGTACAGGTTAAAACTTGTTGGTGGTGTGACCAAAAACTGACCCTTTTATGTGAACAAATAATCTTAACAAACACTTTCTTTTATATTTCAGGATCGTTGAAATACGTCCCAGGTAAGTAGACTTTTTGCAGCTAATTTCATTGCAAAAGAAGTTGGAAAAAACAGCAATTTAATTCAGCTAACAAAGAAAAGTCTGTCATCAGTTTGCTTACATGATGCATTTGGACTTGTTAGAACTATTACTTGCTACTGGTTGCATGACTGTGTAAGAATGGGTTGAGTGCAAGCGCTTTGATTTGTCTGTGCAAGATACAGCGCTATATAAATTCAATTTATTATTATTACTTTTATGATGTTTTTCAGCCATGGCTACTTGTGACTTGTACTGCATTTAACATTATTTTCCTTGACTAAAAGCGCCATTTCATTCCATTCCATGTGATTATTGCCCTACCGACCACGAAAGCCATATCGGGGCTGTCGTCTTTATCAGTTTCAGTCGCTCCAGTCACTTTCACTTCAAATTCAAAACCAGCACCTCCTAAAACCTTCAAATATCTAACACTGTCCTTCTGGGAAAAAAATTGAATGACGCAATACCATCAATCATTCATTCTTTCCTTAAGGCTGATAAACCAGGCTGTGCTGAGGACGCCAGCCAGTCCGCTTAATTTGTCATCCCAGGTTACAAAAAAAGCGTAAAAAATGTATAATAAAATTTTAAAATACAAAATATGCATTAAAAA
>CM054160.1:22953214-23000620 GCA_028751875.1 Rapana venosa | reverse complement strand
AGGGAATTTTTTAACTTAATGGGCAGGGACTTTGCCACCCTGAAAAAAAAAAGAGTTTTAATTTTTTTTTTAAATATCCCTTATTTGGTTTAAACAGAAACTTGTATTGGGACTGAATTTGAGTCTACCACTGTTCATGATTATTCTATTTTTACGTCTTAAGCTAACAAGCTATCTCATCAGAGGAAATACTCTGGCGGGGTAATTGTCATAGTTGAAATAGAATTGTTGTATGTGTTGAAAAAGTTCAAGTTAAGACAGAAAACACTTTGATTATAAAAATACACAAGAATTTACTTTGCACCATTAATGACACTATGTTAATTCGTATGTATATTCCTCCTTCTGATTCTACATTTTGGAAAACAACGCAAGATATTTATGGCTTAGAATGTTGGGGCAGATGTGTGATTAGATCTTAAGAATGCATATGATGATTTTGGATTACTGATAATGGGGGATTTCAATGCATGAACAGCCTGTGAAAAATCAATTAAGATGATGATTATGATAACTTTCAGAATCTACATCATTATCCTGGTGCAAAATTTCCAGAAATTCACATGATATGCACACACATGTTTTTGGTAATTAGCTGATTGTATATCTGCAACATGTTTGACTGTGTCATATTAAATGAATCTCTGGTAACCCAGGCTTTGTATGATAGCTATACATTTATAACACCTTCGGGTTCGAGTGTGGTAGTCTAAGTCATTGCATCTCTGGGCTTAATTAGTTCCGTCAGAATTTTATCTTGCTGGCTGAAAACATAACAGAATCAGACCATCTGCCAGTTTAACAAAATCTCCCTCTCTTACTCTCCCCTCTCTCGCTATAAATATATAAATAAATAACATCATAAAATCTCTCTCTTTCGATATACAGATTAAAAAAATAAATAATAGAATCTCTCTCTCCCTCTCCCTCCCCCTCTCTGTCTCTTCTCTTTCTTATCAGTATAAAGAGCAAATACATAATAACAAAACCTCTCTCTCTCGATATAACGAATGGATAGATAACCATAAATCTCTCTCTTACGATATAAAACAATAAATAAATCCAACTAAATAAATACCAAAATCTCTTCATTCTCTCTCCCTCCCCCCCCCCCCCCCCCCCCCCCCCCCCCCCCCCCCCCTCTCTTCTCTCTCTCCTTCTCTGTGAGGACGTGACGGGACGAGAACTGAACGGGTGTGCTGTTAGTAAGCTGCTGCAAATTTTTGCATTTTAGCTTCAAAATGTCAGTTACTGGCCTTCCAGCAACTGTAATAACAACTTTAAAGCCCTGCTGATCGACAACGTCGCATCGAGTTGGAAAGTCGCGGGGGAGAGCGGCAGCGTTGTGTTCGTCTTGCGAATGAAGCCAGCTGACAAGTCAGTGTCAACAGAAATGGCGACTCGGTGCTGAATCTAATTCCCGTGTTCAGTACTATCCCAAAAAGCCCCTTGTCAAACCCGTCGCGATGTCTAAAGAAGCAGACAACACCAAGAAAGACAGGCAAGTCGCCAATGTGACAATGACAGTGTCTTGGAAGAGCCGGTCTTGTGTTACATTGACTCCCTGCTCGATGTGGAAACAGAAGAAAAACAAACCAGTATGTACACAGAACTGTGTGTCAGCAGTGAATTGAATGCTTCGGCCACACCAGATTCACTTGATCTACTGTGTGATCCAGCAACAGACAGCAAGATCGGTGTGTCTTCTGAGGCGTCTGATGTTCAGGAAGAGCTGACAGTTGGCTGCACAGTGGATGACTCTGATACTGGTATTGTGAAACAGTATGTGTCTACTCTAACTGACAAACTTGTGCAGCATCGATTAAGGGACAGCAAGAGAAACACTCGGTTTGGAAAGGTGGTGGTACATAGTTCGTCGATCAAAACATTGTGATGGTGAATCATATGACATCACCCTGGAATACTCTTGGAATGGAGATACTGGCGAGGAATCTAAGTGTGTGTTCTGGTAATCAAGTAGGAAGAGAAAAACATGTTGCCAGAGAAAACGTGTCAGGCTTGCCAGACTTCGTAAAGGGAAACAGTGTACTAACACACAACACACAAGCAACAGTGGTGGCGAGTGCTGAGCAGGAGTTACATCATCTTTGGGACCTGATCCGGTCTTACATGGGTTGACTTCGCTGGCTGTAGACTGGAAAAAGGTAAGACTAGTTTGAAAATTGAGACACTGAGACACAGACAATAATGTATCGAATCTTGATGTACATACCACTACTGCCATGGTTTCCATGTCATTGTAATCGCGTCGCGTTCGATGTCGTTGTTACCGCCGCAGCGCTATATGGCTTGATTGCTATATAGCAATACAATTAGTGTGTTCAAATTGTGTATATATATATTATAACGAATAGATAAATAAAAATACAAATGTCCATTCGATTACACAATGAAAAAATGATAATAAAATTCTTTATTCATATAAGAGATAATAAAATAAATAAATATATTACAATCTCTCTTTCTTCTCTCCTCTCTCTCTCTCTCTCTCTCTCTCTCTCTCTCTCTCTCTCTCTCTCTCTCTCTCTCTCGATACGTATGTATCTTTATGCATTTGTGCATTGTCTTCATTATTTCTTTCACTGAAAGTGAGCTTGGCATTGTGTATTTTATCCGGGTTTTTGCCCACTCTGTGGCATTGTCAATTTCTCCTACGCCAACCATGTATTATGGCCTAAGGCCGAGATACATTACATTTCTGAGTTCTCTCTCTCTCTCTCTCACTTTCAGTGAAACAAACAATGAAGACAATGCACAAATGCATACAAATACATATGTATCAAACACAATTTACTATTTTGATCTAAGTGTACCTTCCTTATGAGTTCTGATCCGAGTTCTCTCTCTCTCTCTCTCTCTCTCTCTCTCTCTCTCTCTCTCTTCTCTCTCTCTCTCTCTCTCTCTCTCTCTCTCTCTCTCTCTCTCTCTCTCTTTCTCAGGCTGTGTGGCACCAAACGGACAGACTCTGGCCTGGGGCAGTCTGTGCTGATCGGCACCGTCTGGTATCCTGCTACAGTTATTTGGGTCATAGAAACCCTATAGACAGTGAGTCCCTCGTCCGTCCGCGTTTTTGTGTGTGTTTTGGGGTGTGGGTTGTGGGTTTTTGCGCGCGCGCGGGTGTGTGTGTGTGTGTTTTGGGGTATGTTTTTGTGAGTGTGTGTGTTGACATCACTTCTGCCACAGGGTCATCATTCCCCTGTGGGACTGGTCAGCATAACCCAAGCTATGCAGAATGAAACAATAGAGCTCAACTCCATATTGTTCCGAGAATGAGGGCTGCCAACACGTGTGCCTGTGTGTGTTTCGTGTGTATGTGTGTGTGTGTGAGTGTGTGTGGTTGTGTGTGTGTGTGTGTGTGTTGTGTTGTTGGTGTGTGTGTTGTCTGTATCCTTGCCGTGTTTCATTTCTGTGGTTGCCTGCCAGCTATGAGTGGAGTCAACTCTAGTTTGTTTCGATGGGCTGCCACGTTTGTTGTGTGTTGTTGTGTTGTTTGTGTGTGTGTGTGGTGTTATGTTTGTGTTTCTTGTGTTTGTTTGTGGAGGGCCAACAAGCTATGTCTAGATGGCACATGGTACTCCTCCATTGCTTCAGAATAGGGTGCCACACGTGGTCGTTGTACTGTTGTGTGGTGTGTTTTGTGTGTGTGTGTGTGGGTTGTGTGTGTGCGTGTGTGCTGTGTGTGCGTTGTGCGTGTGTGTTGTGTGTTCTAGTTGTGTGTCATGAGGATGCTTTGGTCATTGGTGGTCATGTTGTGTGTGGACTGCCAGCCATAACCCAAGCTATGCCATGAATGAAACACATAGAGCTCAACTCCATAGTCTTTCCAGAATGCGGGCTGCCAACACGTGTGTGTGTGTTGGCGTGTGTGTGTGTGTGTGTGTGTGTGCGGTTGTGTGTGTGCCAGCCATAACCCAAGCTATGCTATAATAAACACCTAGTGTTTAACTCCCATAGTCTTCCGAGAATGAGGGCTGCCAACACGTGTGTGTGTGTGTGGGGGGGGGGGGGGGAGGTGTATTTGAATATGTGTGTTCGTGAATGGTATCATTTGGTGTGAGGAAGTACGTGCGTTTGTATGATAAGTGGTGTATGTGTGTACTTAAATGAGTGGTGTGATTTTTTTTTCTTATTTGAATGCGTAGGTTTGTATGTGTTTATGTGCCCGCACACGCGGGGTGTAGGCATGTGAGTTGTGTGTGTGTGTGTGTTGGTGTGTGTTGTGTGTGTGTTGATATTGTTACATGTATGCGTGTACGGGCATGTGTGTGTGTCTGTGTGTTATTGTACATGCATGCGTTCACGAGAACGCGTGTATGTGTGTGCGTGTGCTCGCGCATCCTGTTTGAGAGTGTGTTATTGTGTGTGCCTCTGTGTATGTGTGCATGTGTCTGTGTGTGTGCGTGTGTTTGTGTATGCGTACGATGGTGGTCTCTCTACATATCCTTGTCTGCAAACGTGTGTGCTGCATGTCATACGTACATTCAAAGATGTGGCACACCTTCAGTCGTGCTGCGTGATGTGGACTGAAAATGACGTTTTATGTCGCAGTAATGTTAACAACTTGTTTTTTGGTGGTGTGAAAAACTGCCCTTTTATTGACTAATAATCTTAACAAACTTGCCTTTTATATTTCAGATCGTGAAATACGTCCCAGGTACAGTAGACTTTTCGCAGACTATATTCATTGCAAAAGAAGTTGGAAAAAAACAGCAATTTAATTCAGCTAACAAAGAAAAGTCTGTCAGCAGTTTGCTTACATGATTTTCAGTCATGGCTACATGTGACTTGTACTGCATTAAACATTACTTCCCTTTACTAAAAGCGCCATTTCATTCCATTCCATGTGATTATTGCCCTACCGACCACGAAAGCCATATCGGGGCTGTCGTCTTTATCAGTTTCAGTCGCTCCAGTCACTTTCACTTCAAATTCAAAACCAGCACCTCCTAAAACCTTCAAATATCTAACACTGTCCTTCTGGGAAAAAACAAATTGAATGACGCAATACCTCAATCATTTCTTCCTTAGGGCTGATAAACCAGGCTGTGCTGAGGACGCCAGCCATTCCGCTTAATTTATCATCCCCAGGTTACAAAAAGCGTTAAAAAATGTATAACAAACATTTTAAAGTACAAAAATATACATTAAAAAGTGCCACGTGGGCAAACAACACAGCAGAATGGACATTCTGTGCCCATCCCAGTGTTTAAACATCACTACCTGGCTGCCAGAACAAATATAACACAGGAAAAAAATGTCATATAATGAAAACATAATTTTTGTTTTGGAAATTTTTTTTCAAAAAGGCAGGAGAATGGACCGTGAAGGCAGAAAATAAGCAAGAGAGATGATAGAAAGGTCAGGAGAAAAACAGAAACAAAGAGAGAAAGATAGAAAAGTGGACATTTCTTGCACATAATTTCCAGAATGTGGGGATGCTATGTATACTGAAAGAGCCTCCAGCATCCCCACGGGGGATACTTAAAGCTAGTGTCAACAACATATGTTGATTAACATTCACTATACATAACTGTAAACTAATTCACGTGGACTCCCTTGTAAATACAATATGCGGCATGCATTTCTGTATTTCGTTTCTTTAACTAAACTATATTCTGATCGTGATTTTATTTGATTTTACTATTTTTTTTGTTTGGCTCTGAAGTGTCCAACGCGCACTATTCTCTGACTTTAAGCACTTTGCTATATTTTTGGTCAGCGTACGCTAATTCATTATATATCTATCATCTATTTCTCTATCACTATCTTCTATTATATATCTATTATCTATATCTATCTATCTATCATCTATCTTATTATTATTATCTATCTATCTATCTATCTATCTATATACATATATGTACATAAGGATGTTATGGTTTACGGATTTACATTAATTCAACATTTAAAAATAACGTTTTTGACTTTATATAATGCTTTGCAAGCATTGGTAATAAATTCCATTCGATTCGTTGTATCTTGATTGTTTAACTGTTCACACTGACTTTAGCCTGGCAGAAAGGGATCATTACGTTTGTTGTCATATACTGACCTACAGTAATCCATCATTAAGAAGGCCCCCCTGTTGCTGTTGTTACTGTTGTATTTCTAACTTTGAACTGCTCGGTATCATTTTAAGTGTACCTGACTTGCTATTAGGAATTGCATCCAATCTTCTGTATTTAAAAAAAATCTGATGTTCGCTTTAAACGTATTCAGTTTTCACCTTCACTCGAGTTTGATTGGAAGCTGCGTTAATGCACTTTTACCGTAAGATGAAAGAAAAGACTTTGATTATAAATTAATCATTGTTACAACATAATATCGTTCGTTGTATCTGATGTTATGTTCACCATATCTGCTTATCTGAAAGGGACATTCATTTTGTCCAAATGTTCAGTATCCATCCTAAGAAGGCCACACAAATGATAGCTGTTAGTTAATTTGCTTTAGTAACTTGAATGCTCTGTATTATTCTATTTGTTGTATCTTGGATTGCTATTTAGAATTTCATCTTTGTATTAAATAATTATGTTGCTTTAACTTATTTAGTTTTACTTCATGATTTGATTTTGATTATGCGTTATAATGCTTTTTATTAAGAAATTATAAGAAATGAATATATATTTTCTTCTACAATCATAAATTATATATTCTTATTATCTATGGTTCTGTAATTTATTTAGTTGTTTACAGTTCTTTTCCCATGTTCAGTTTTGTCATTTTGACAATAAATCATTATTCTCCGATTTTAATTCTCTTCTTCATGATCTAATAATATAGTCATTATCGTTTGATTTTTTTCAGATATAACGCTATATCAATTCATAGTTAGTATTATGATGATGATGATGATGATGATGATGATGATGATGATGATGATGATGATGATGCATATTTTCAACATCAGTTGATATCGACAGTTCTGACTGTACACAGTACATTTTACTGTAAAACAATATCCACTCTAATTGTAAACTGATTCACGTGCACTGTTTCGGAACAAAGCAGACGATCACAACCACACTTGCGGAATCAACCCCGACACTGGCCGAAAGTTGTACAAGGGAGAGTACTTCTTCACGCCGGAAGGCCGCTGTAAGAAAGTGGGCTATTTCTGCGTTGAGGACTGCCAGTATTTCGACCGTAAGTTGGCCATGATTTCTACACACACACACACACAACACCACACTACACACCACACACACAACACACACACAACCATATATATAAATATATATATATATATATTTATATATATATATTATATATATATATAATATATAATGAAGAAAGAAGAGAGAGAGAGAGAGAGAGATGAGAGAGAGAAGAGAGAGAGACATATAGATACATTAATATATTATATTTAATTTATTTATAGGTATGTATAATAGATTATACAATATCTCGATACGACATCTTTCCTCTTATATATATATATTATATATATATATATATATATATAATAATATATATATTATATTATATATATATTTATACCTTTCTCTTATACCTTTCATATCTTATACATACCTTTCTCTCTACTTATCTATCTATATATCTATACCTACACACACACACACACACATATATATATATTATATATTATTATATATATATATATATTTATACTATTATATATATATATCTATTTATTACCTATATATACATTATATCTACTATCTATACTCTATCTATATTCTATATCTATATATTATATATATATATTATATATTATTATATATATATTATATTATCTTATTTATTTGTTTATTTCCTCGCAACACGGATAAAAAGAATAAAAATGCTCTAGTATGTAGTCTGATTTTCTTCTTTGTGTCTGTATATTTCTTCTTCAAATCGTGTCTTTGCTACTCTCCATAAGGATGCCAGAGGAAGGGGGAGGGAGGGGGGCTGTCAATACAAACATCCCAGTACAGTTCCCCCAATTCACCCAGCTGTAAATGGGTACCTGCCCTCTTTAGGGTCAGGGAAGGTAAAGCAGCGAGGGAGAGGAGATGGGCGCCGCCCTCAATATGCTGGCCCTAGAGACGTGAGGTCTCTGACGTCTCGCTCCCCTACGACCTTATAGGTTATGGGACTCCTTTACCTTTACCTTTTTAACATTAAAGAAAGTATGTACTAACAATCCCTCTTTTCTATCACTCTCTTTGGTTTGGTCTCGTTTCTCTTTTTTCATGTCACCTCCTTCTTTCCTATTACTTTTCTTGCCTATGTTCAGCCTGTTGGGTCCATTCTCCTGCCCTGTTTGCCCCCAGAGACTTCATTCTCTCCCACGCCCAATTCAGACGCGCTGGTGCCTGAAATGTCAGGTGCGGAACAGTAGCGCAACGCATTACACTTTTCGCTCATAGGACGGCCAACAGTAATTGCTGTCTGAGCGTTTTAATAATAATAATACTGTATGGGATTTATATAGCGCTGAATCTTGTAAAGCAACAAATCAAAGCGCCCAAATGACATGATTTTTTCTAGAAATTTATTTTATTTATTTATTTATTATTTTATTTCGAGGACAATGAAATAAGCACCCAGGTGTTCTTTTTCCATCCAGTCCCCGTGTGTATGCGGTTTTGTAAATGTCATCTGTTCCCACCGGCACACAATGGCCTACTCTTTCGAAAAGCGGAACAGGATTTAACGTGTGCGCAAGATGTTCTGCATGCGTTCGCACACGGGGCCTCAAGTTATAGTCTCATCCGAAGGACTTTGACATTCAGTTCGAATTTTTTTGTCAAACTGGGAAGAGAAGGGCGAGGCTGGGAATCGAACCCAGAACCTCCGGTTTACTGTTGGCCAGTGGCGAAACGTCTTTTCCATCTGCACCTTCCTTTCCTTTTGAACCAAGAAAAAGTTTAATTCTAGTAAGATTATATAATATCTCATCAACCACAGCCAGGGGATGGGGTAGTCAGTGGTTTAGAGCACTCGCTTTCCCCGAGCCGAAGGTTTAAGCAGCTCGTAGGCGTGGTTACCTCTCGGATAAGCGACCGTTACCGCCTTCTCGGTTTCAGTACAGTGACCTAGTTTCACCCATGGTTGTACATGATTACTGCTTGCCCTTAAGGGTCAGGGAAGGTAAAACAGCGTGACGGAGATGAGAAGGAGCCTCTTCAATATGCTGGCTTCTAGAAAATAGAAAAAGAAAGAAGATGTGGAGCTCTCTGTTGCCTCGCATCCCCTACGGCGCGTAGGTTATGGGAGGTCGCCTTTCCTTTCGCCTGTGTCACCCCGAGCCCTGGGTTCAAATGGACCTGACTCCTTACCGTCACATCTGGGACACATTCGTGCTGGGCGATGCCGGTGTGTGTGCACCTAGACTACCAGGTGGAACAAGTGAGGATTGCCTTCCACAGGGGAATCCTTGTTCAAAACGCCTTCCCTCTGGTGGCAGTCACAAGGTTACGCTGTGTAGTTATGGGGTTGGGTGGGAGAGAGATAGAGAGAGAGAGGGGGGTTGGGAGAGAGAGGGATGGGAGGAGAGGGAGGAGGGAGAGGAGGAGGAGTGAGAGGGTAGGGAGATGAGGGGGGAGAAAGAGAGGGGGAAAAGGAGGGAGAGAAGGATGGGTGGAGGAGGGAGAAGTGAGGAGAGAGGAGAGAGAGAAAGAGAGGGCGGGACGGTGGGATGCTATGGAGGGGGAGAGGAAGATGGAAGGGGGTGGGGAAGGGGGAAGGAAGGGAGGGAGGGGAAACAAGGGGGAAAGGGAGAGAGGGAGATGGATGGAGAGAGAGGGCGGTGAGGGAAGGAGGGAGAGAGGGTGGGAGGGAGAGCGGAGGGAGAGGGAGATATGGAGGGAGTCAGAGAGGGGGGGGAGAGAGAAGGAGGACGAGAGACAACAGAGCGCCAGAGGAGTGGGAGAGGCGGATAGGTTGGGGGAGGAGCGGGGGAGAAGAGAGAGGGGGTGGTACAGAGAGAGAAAGAGGGCGGGAGAGTGGAGAGAGAGGAGAGAGAAGAGAGGAGAGAGTGCAGAGGAGAGTGAGAGATGAGAGAGAGAGAGGAGAGAGAAGAGGAGAGAGGAGAGAGAAGTGAGAGAGAGAGACCAATTGAAATTATATATTTGTGATAGCTTTCGCCCATTCACAAGAGGACAGAGGGTGGGGACTGGGCACAACACACAAGAATTGAAAACATACAGTCAACACACCCCAAATAGACAACAGGGGCATGGAAATCACAAAAGGGTTTTTGTAAAAAAATTTGAATAGTATAATAATATCCCTGTGATAAAAACTAATCAATTAATTGCTTTTTAGCTTATTCTAGACAACACGTCTCTCATGAAACAACTTCACTGTTATCAGTCATTATGGAGTAAAAAATTTACCTCTACAAACAAATTTTCTCCGCATCTGGCTAGTTTTTTTCTTTCTTAGTCACTGCAGAGATTGCCCCATGTTATTTTTAAGCGGTCAGGGAAACCTATTAAGCTTTTTAAAAAATTTTATTTTTTTTTTTTTTTTATTTTATCCCATTTTTAAGTACGGATTTTTCTGCGTAAATTCGGGCAGCTCTCCCCGGGGAAGCGCGTCGCCAAAGAGCAGCGCCACCCTTTTTTTTTCTTTTTTTTTTCTTTTGGTCTGCAACGTATTTTTTTCCCCTATCAGAGTGGCTTTTTTTCTAAGAATTTTGCCACCAGTGCAGTGTACTACAACAACAACATTAGAATGGTTCGAAAACAGTTGGAGTAAGGCGGGGTGTCTACTCTCAAACCCCCTTTTTAACATCTTCTTGAGAGAATCATGGCTGATCACTGGGGCATCAGAAGGGTCAGTCGCATGGTGGCAGAACTACCAAACCCCGCTTCGCAAAGACATTGTGGAATAGCAGGATTAAAAAAAAAACTTGCCGCCCAACAGAACACTTGGATAAGGCCTCCAAACATACGGGGCGGGGAAATCAGTCAGAGAAGCCCAAACTGATGATAATAACACCAAGGGATTAGCACGTATCAGGGTTAAGACCAAAGCGGAAACATTTAAAAGCTTCAAGTCCCGGGGGACCATTGTACCGACCAGGGATCCAAGCCAGAAGTAGTATGCGGACGCCGGGAAATAACAGCTTTGTAAAAGCAAAACCCCCATCGGAGAGACAAAAATACTCACTTATCCCCAAGATCAACTAATGCGCTCCTTGTATATCCATATTTCTGTATGCCTGTAAATCTGGACCCTGACGCAGTTTTGGGGAAAAGGGTACAGCGGGGGGAGATGAGATGCTTTCGGAACTCCGGGCTTTCCCCTAAAAGACCACAAAAGCAACAAAAGCGTGCATAACAAACCGCAAACCATTGGACCCTATGAAAACCCTTTAACGTGTAAAAAGCGTAAACTTAAGTGGTAGGGGCTGTCCAAGACCCCAAAGGGGTTTACAAAACATTTTGCAAGGCACTGTCCAAGGAGGAAGAAAAAGAGGCAACCAAGGAAAGCGGGGGAGGAAAACATAGGGTGACAGGCAAGAACCAACAAACCCGAAAAAGGCAAAACAGAGAGGGGAATGGGGAACTGTTCTGATTTTTGGGGGCCCCCCCAAACGGTCGTAGATTACGGGACAGATAGATAGATAGATAGATAAAAACTCCCTTTTGTTGCCGGGGGTTCTTTTAGTGCGCTAAAAATTTTTGTGTAACCCCGGGGCCCCTCGGTTTATGTTCACCCAAAGACTAGCCCCCAGACCAAACACCATGGTCAAGGGATGGGGAAAATTCGGGCCCAAAGGGGGTACGAACCGCCACAAAACCCGCCCTGGATTTTCGCTTTAGCGGGCGCGTTCCCTCTAGACCACCGTCCACAAATCCTTGGTGTAATTTCTGATCCTCACACATCTCCCCTTCCGCATTCCCGAATACTGCCACACCCCACACATTCAAAACCCAGACACGTCACTTCTTCCTCCTGTCCCTTTTCTCTCTCCACACCCTTTCCCCCGACTTTTCACCATTTCATGGCTATCACTAAAAAAACCGGGGGGGGAGGGGGCCCCTGTTCCTTACTTTTTCTCAGGGTTTTCCCCTTTTCCTCTCTTTTTCCTGCACAAAATGAAAAAACATTTTTGCGATTTTTCCCCGGGGGGGTGACAAAAGGTTTCGCTTTTTGGCGAAAAAACCCCTTTGGGTCCTTGCGCCCTTTTTGAAGGGGAATGCCGCTCGGTGCGTGTTCCATCCTCCAACCTGGGACCGGACCTTTTGAGGAAAAAAAGGAGAAAAAAAGAAATTCACAAAAAGCTACCCCAAAAGGTTTTGGGGCCCCAAAAGGAAGATCGGAGAAAGGAAGAGAAAAAAGAAGAAGAAAAAGGGGAGGGAGAGAGAGATGGAGGGAGAGGAGGGAGGGGGGGGAGGGGAAAAGGGAAGGGGGGAGGGGAGATGGGGGGGAAGAGGAAGGGGGGAGGAGGGGGAAGGAGGGAGGGGGGGAGAGAGAGAAAAAGGGGAGGAGAGGGAAGGAGGGAGAGAGGGGGGGAGGGAGAGAGAAGAGGGGAGAGGGGGGGGGGGGGAGGGGGGAGAGGAAGGAGCAGAAAAACAAAAGGGGGCAAGGGGGGAGGGGCAGAGAGAAGGGGGGGAAGGGAGGGGGAGGAAAAAGGGGGGTACGAGAGAGAAAGGGGGGGAATAAAAAAAAGGGAAAGAGAAGAGTGAGGGGAAAGGGGAGAGGGGAGGAGAGGGGGGGGGGGGGGGGAGAGAGAGAAGAGAAGGGGGGGGGGGGGGGGGGTTGGGGGGGGGGGGGGGGGGGGGGGGGGGGGGGGGGGGGGGGGGGGGGGGGGGGGGGGGGGGGGGGGGGGGGTTTTTTTTTTTGGGGGGGGGGGGGGGGGGGGGGGGGGGGGGGGGTTTGAGGTATAATTTGGAGGGATGTAAGTATGATGATGTATCAGCATTTTGTGGGTGGTGGTGTTTGAGTTTTTTTTTGGGGGGGGTTTTTTGTGTGTGTGTTATGGGATTATGTAGTTGTATGTGTGTATTTATTATGTATGTATGTAGTTGTATGTTGTATTATGAATGTTTATGTATGTATGTATGTTTGTATGTATGTTGTATTATGTATTAGTATTAGTAGTATGTAGTATGATTTATGTAGGTTGTATGATTTTGAGTATGTAATTTTGGGAATGTTTTTGATTTGACTTGAATTGACTTGACTATCCATCCTTTCCCTTTCTATATTAAATTCCTGATTCCTTCCTTCAATCCCCCTTTCCCACCTTCCTTCTTATTCTTAATTTTTTTTCTTCCATCTTTCCCTTTCCTTCCTTTTGCTTCATCTATCCTTCCCCCTTTTTCCCATTCCTTTTTTTGCCCATCCTTTCCTTCCTTTCTCGCTTCCTTTTTTCCCCTTTTTCCCTTTCCTTCATGGATTTTTTTTCTTTCTTTTTTTCCCTTCTTTCCATTCCCCCATTTTCCTTTCTCCTTTCCCGTTTTTTTTTCATTCCTTCACCCTTTGGGTTTCCCTTTCTTGTTTCCCTTTCTTCCTTATTCGTTTTCCTTCTTTTTCCTTATCCTTTTGCCTTCCCCCCTTCTCTCTATTCCTTCTTTCCTTTTCCCCCCCCTCCCCCTCATTCTTTTTCCTTCTTCCTTTTTCCCTAATATTTTCCCCTTCCCTTCCCCCAATCCCCCTTCCTGCCTTCTTTTTTTTCATTTATTCCTTCCTTTTTAAAAAACCATTTTTTTTCTTTCCTTCCTTCCTTTCCCCTTCATCCTTTCATTCTTAATAAAATTTTTTTGCTTCCTTCCCGTTCCCTTTCCCTTCTTTCCTGTCTTCCCCAACTTCTTTCCCCCGTTTATTTTCTTTTCTTTTCCCCCACCCCCCCAAAAAAACCACCCCCCCTTTTTCTTTAAAATTCAAAACCCCCCAAAAAACCATTTTTTTTTTCCCTTTTCCCTTTTCTTTTTTAAACATTCATAATTTTCCTTCCCAAACCACCCTTTTTTTTTTAAACCTTTTTTCTTTTTTCCTTCTTCCTTCCTTCCTACCTTCCTTCCTTCCTCCTTCTTTTTTCTTCCCCTTCCCTTCCCTTTTTTTTTCCCCTTTTTCCCCCACCACCCTCCCCAAAATTTTTCCTTTTTCCTTTTTCCTTCCTTTTTTTTTCATTCATATATTTCCCTTTCTTTCTTTTCCCTTTTCCCTTTCCCCAGCCCCTTTTTCCTTATCCTTTTCCTCCTCCTTTCTTGTCCCTTGCCCTTAAACCATCCCTTCCTTTTCAACTTTTTCTTTTTTTTTTTTTCCTTCTTCCCCCTTTTTATTTTTAAATAACCTTCCCTTTACTTTTTTTTTTCTCCCCTTTCCCTTTCCCCTTCATCCTTCCTTCCCTTCTTTCAACATTTTTTTTTTTTTTCCTTCCTCCTTCATTTTTCTTATAATTCCTTCTCTCTTTCTTTTTTTCTTCCTTCCTTCCTTTCATTATTCCTTTTCTTTTTTCCCACCCATTCCTTTCTTCCTTTCTTCCCCCCCTTTGTTTCCCCTTTAAACCACCCCCTTCCCTTTCTTTCAATCTTTGTTTCTTTTTTTATTTTCCCTTTCCCTTTCCCTTTCCCTTTCATTCATTCATATATCCTTCCTTCCTTCATTTTTTCCCTTTCCCTTTTTCATTTTTCCCTTGTTCATTCATAATTCATTCATTCATTTTCTTATTCTTTTTTTTATGATCTTTTTTTCATTATCCCCATCCATTCACCATTCACCCTTCATCATTCTTTCATTCCTTCATTCCTTCCTTCATTCCTTTCCCCCTTCCCTTTCCTTCATTCTTCATTCTTTCCTTCCTTCCTTTTTCATCATTCCCTTTCCCTTTCCCTTTCCCTTTCCTTCATCTTTTCTTTCCTTCCTTCCTTCCTTCTTTGCATCAAAGGGCGCCTACGGATCCTCGGGATGACAGCCTCACAGGGGGGGAAGCTCTGGCAGCAACTCAAGGCAAAAAAGTGTGCACGGCATCCTTTTGAGACGAAACCCTACGCCCCCCATACCTGCCGGTGTTGTGGAAAGTGTGACAACCACGACATTTTTTAAAAAACAACATCCCAACAAAAACAAAAAGAAAAAAAGAAAAAAAACAAAACATAACCAGAACAAGGAAAAACACCAAAAAAAACCCCCCTAACACTCGGGCCACTTTTTTCGCAAAATTAAAAAGGTTTTTTTTTTTAACGTTTCAACTAATTCGATTTTTATTTAGGATTTGAGTTTTTGTCAATTGTTTTAAGTAAGGGGGTTTTTTCTTGTTGTTGTTGTTGTTGTTTGTTGTTGTTCTTCTTTTTTTCTTCTTCTTCTTTGCATTTTTCTTTCCCGAAACTTTTTGCTTTTCTTTGCATTCTTCTTCCTTCCCTTTTTCTTCTTCTTCTTCTTCTTTTTCTTCTTCTTCTTTTTCTTCTTCTTTTATTTTTTTTCTTTTCTTCTTCTTTCATTTTTCTTCTTCTTCTTTTCTTCTTTTTTCTTTCCCTTTTCTTCTTTCTTCTTCTTCTTCTTTTTCTTCTTTTTCTTCTTCTTTTTCTTTTTTTCTTTTTCTTTGTCGTCGTCGTCGTCAAAGGTCAAGAAAACTCCTGAGGCCCTGACAAAAGCGCCGGCGCTGAAGGGCCCGCCTTCAAGAATGCCAAGAGTTTTTCCTCATTGGCAGGGCAGAGGCAGGATTGGGGTTTTTAAAAGGGTTTTTTTTTTAGTCATAATCATGAGACAGATTGGCGTGTTGACCCCATTAACGTAGCAAAAGAAATTATACTTTAACACGCCACTGTAATGATAATAATGATAAAAATAAAAATAATAATAAAAAATAATAATAATAATAATAAAATAATAATAATATAAAAATAATAAAAAAATATAATAATAATAATAATGAAAGGGGAAATTTTTAGGTATACTTTCAAAAACGAATTTAAAACGCTTTCATTTGATCCACTGAAAGCGATAACGATAACGACAATGAAAGGAGCACGCCTACTCCCCACAAATGACGATGAATGTAAATGAGGAAACAAAGCTGGTGCCTTCGTGTGGGTTTCTGTCGATGTTGCCGCGCTGTGCCCATTGCTGCTGATGGGTTGATGCGAGGAGGCGCTGAGGAGTAGACGAAAGCAGTATAATTGACGAGCAGTAGGTATAGTGGTGGTGGCGTGGCCCCCTGATTCCGAGATGAGGTTTCCTTAGGCCTCTGAACAAAAACACATACACACAGACGCGTGCACACACACACACACACACACGCACGCACGCACACACCATGCACCAAGCACGCAATGCATGAATAGTTTTGTTTTATAAGAATAAAACTTAATGCATTCGTAACCAAATTCAGTAGACACAGTAAATGTCTGTGTGTGAGAATATTTTTAATACTCACATAATATTTGCATGTAAGAATACAAAAGCTTTTTTACCCAATTTCTGAAAATACCCTTAGAAAGCATATTCATCATTTGAATTTGCATTTGATAGTGCAAAAGGTCTCTGCATAGTCCTATGGGACATTTGTTAGAGTTCATTCACGTTAACACTTATTATGTTTTTGTTTTTGTTTTTAATTTTTTTTATTGTATCGTTTGCTTTGTGGCGTTTCTTTTCATGATTAGACTACTTTTTTCCCCCCTCACTTTTTTCAGTAGGCCTCCACACCAACCTCAATACTCATTCACCCCTTGTAAAAAAAATTAAATGTGAGTGTGTGTGTGTGTTTCTCGTCTAATATCACTGAAGTGAACAGACGTAAAATCGGAAGATAACAACACTACACGCATTGCACGCACGCCCGCGCGCGCCCGCGCGTGCACACACAAACACACCTCACACACACACACACCACACACCACTGTGTGTGTGTGTGTGTGTGTGTGTGTGTGTGTGTGCCTGTGCAAGGGACGGGATAGCTCAGTGGTCCAATATGACGCGATTCCCCCCAGCTAGTGTGAAACACATCGAACTGGGTTCCACTTGACCGGTTGAACCGTTTAGCGCGCCTTGGCTTCAGAAATCCCCCCACTTCAATCACCAGCTGTAAATGGTACTGCCCTCTTAGGGTCAGGGAAGGTACAGCAGCGAGGGAAAGGAGATGGGAGCCGCCCTCATAATGGCTGGCCCCTGGAAATTGAGGTCTCTAACGCCTCATCCCTCTCTCCTCTCTCTCTCTCTCTCTCTCTCTCTCCTCTCTCTCTCTCTCCTCACTCTCACTCTCTCTCTCTCGCTCTCTATATATATATATATATGTATATAATATATATATAAATGTATATATAATATATACCCGCACACTCGCAGACACAGATCAACATGCGTGAGATTAAGTGGAGTGTACAACTCCCAAACGCAGGGCTCTATACAGTACAACAATCACACACAGCGCATACAAGTTGGTAAATTGAAAATACGGGCAAGAGAACACAACCAATACAATACAATACTACCCAATACAATAACCAACACAATACAACGTCAGCACAATACAACACCATCAACACAAGAACACAACACAGGACAACACAACACAACACACACATATTATGCAATACAATACAATTTCAACGCCAGCCACAATACAACACAAACACAGTACAACACAACACAACACATTTCAACACAACACAGTACAACACAATACAATACAACGCAAATACAATACAATACAATGCCTAACCCACCACTGGAAACAGTTTTGCATGCAATACACTACCTCTTAACTACAATCACAACCCAATACAATAGGAATATGAAACAACTCAACACAACACAGTACCACACAACACAACACAGTACACACAACACAACACACACTAATACAACGCAATACAATCGATACAATGCCCTACGCCACACTGGGAACAGTTTTTGCAATGCAATACTCTACCTCTTACTACAACACAACAATACAATAAGATAATGAAACAAACGCCACACAACACAATAACAACACTCACGAACAACGTGAAACAACACCAGACAACACAATACAATTAGAAACATGCAGATCGTGGCTGGAGTAAGGATTCCTGTCTAGAAAGGGAAATGTCCAGGTCGAAAGTGTGCGTGGTTCGAATCCCGTTAAGACCCGAAACTGTTCCCCGATCCATTAGACCATGACTGGCGGTCTGGGCACTAGTCTTTCGGATGAGACAAAAACCGAGGTACCGTGGTTTACACATAATAATTTAACGCACCTAAGAGAACCCTCTCGGCAACAGGAAAGTTGCCCCTGGCGAAAACTATGTAGAAAAAAATGCCACTCTGATGGAATAACAAATACAGTTACAGACCAGGAAAAAAATAAGGTGGCGCTGTTCTTGTGGCGACGCGCTCTCCCTTGGGAGAGCAGCCCGAATTTCACTCAGAGAAATCTGCCGTGACTTAAAGTGTTATAAATAAATAAATGAGTAAATAAACAACACAATACAACATGAAAAAGAAAACCCCACAATATAATACTCTACACTTAAACACAATACAATACAATACAAACCAACGCAATGCAATGCCTTGCAATACAACACATCACATTGCAAAATAACACCTAAAACTCTTCTCACCTGTAATATGGAATCCACATTGGCTTGTCGCTGCTACTTCCGTGTCTTTGAACAAACTACACCTTACACTTTTCTTCGTCACTTTTGACAGAATATCCGGCGGAATGGTGAGGGCTGAAATCCCCTTGTCAGATCGCGTTAGGGTGTAGATGGCCCTGTTGTCTAAGATACGACACTCCGTCTTGTTAGAGTGGCAGTCACCTACTGCATGGGGACCCCGTGCTTCATTCAACCACAGCAACCAATACAGTCCTGAGTCAATCGATGCGTTGCAAGTCACAGTCAGACTGTGGCCTCTGCGAACTGTGAGCACGCTTCCATTTGTGCACCTGTTCTCACTACCTGCAAAAGACCAACCAAAGAACAAAGGCAACGATTAAAGAAAGTGTGCTTCGCTCAGGGAAGCGGTAGAAGCCGGCCGGAGCCCGAAGTATCCCAATGACTCCTAATACTAGTCCAGACCAAAGATTCGAACCTACGACCTTCCAACCCGTAACCTATGTCTCTAACCACTGCGGCTGTTATTCTGTTTGTTTGTTTTTTTAAATTGTAGCTATAATCATCGGATGGATATTTTGAGTTTTTTTTTCTATAACATGTTTTTCTTCTCCTAAAGTTTGCGAAACATCGCTCTCAGTACAATGTCAAGCTACTGCATGCATTGGACTATCTCCACATACCTTATGCATGCGAATCCTGGACACTGAATGTAGAATCTACAAATGAGGATCCAGCTTTTGGAATGACACAGAGCCCTGTCAGAAGACTCCTTGGCATTTCATACACGACCACTTACCAACGAAGTTCGACAAACCATCACCCAACAAGTAAAGCACTACGAAGACCTGACCACAGTCAAGAAAAGAAAGCTCAGATGGTATGGACATGTGAAAAGATCAGATGGGCTCTCCAAGACCATACTGCAAGAAACAGTGCAGGGGGACAATGACAATGACAAATTCTTTAATTTCGAGGATAATGCATAAGCACTCATGTGCTTTTTTACATCCAGTCCCCGCCCGTAGGGATACATCTTAAAAATAACCCAAGAGAAGGCGAGGCAGGCCGAAGAAGAAATGGGCAGACAACATTACTGAATGGACCGGGAAGAGCTTTTCCACAACCCAGGCACCATGCCTACACCGCCGCAAATGGAGCCACTATATATCAAGTTAAGTAAAAAATACGCGGAGCTGTAAAAAACCACTTTTTAACACACAGAGAGAGAGGGAGACAGACAGAACAGACAGAGACAGTGAGGGACAAGACAACAGACACAGAGAGACAGAGAGAGAGAAAGAGAGAGAAGAGAGAGAGAAGAGAGAGAGAGTGAGGGGGGGGGGGGGGGGGGGGGGGGGGGGGGGGGAGAAACGTAATGTGTCCAGTCCAGCCAGTCAATCAATCAAGTCACGTCAGTCAAGTCACGGCAAGTCAAGTCAACGTCAAGTCCAAGTTCACGTCAAGTCGAAGTCACGTCAAGTCAAGTCCACGTCAAGTCGAAAGCTCTTTAGCCATCCACCAGGAAGACCTGTCAGCCACACGAAATGCGGCTCCACCCATTTTTTTAATTTATCCTTCTTTTCCTTCCTGCGCGTGTAGTTTTTTCCTTCTCAGAGTACGCTCCCACTGTCCCCCTTTTCTTTCCCCCCTATACAAATTTGCCAAGACAACTATATTGTTGCCGTGGCTACTTTACGCGTCGCTAAGTGCTCAGTTGATCGATCATTTATCGCAACCCAGAACCACTTAAGGTCTAGCGGATATCTGGGAAGCTTTTGAGGCCACAAAGAAGATCGAACCGCGAATGTTTTGTTTTGTTTAAGCATGCGGCGTACCTCTAAGCCTAGTGGTTAAACATTTACAAAGGTTATACTGTATAGTGCCGGCCAGCATTTTAAATAAAGAAGATGATGTTTATTAATTTGATAAAACACACACTCTCTCTCTCTCTCTCTCTCTCCTCTCTCTCTCTCTCTCTCTCTCTCTCTCTCACTCTCTCTCTCTCATCTCTCCTCTCTCTTTCCTCTCTCTCTCTCTCACACACTCTCTCTCTCGCTCTCATCTCTCTCTCTTCTCTCTCTCTCTCTCATCCTTTCTCTCTCTCTTGCTTCTTATCCCCTTTGCTTTCTTCCTTGTTTTTATTGTGCGAGTGTATGGTATTGAGTTTTTTTTTCATTATCATGACATATACAGTGTATTGGTATACTCAAAATAAGTGTTGACGGTTATTCGTGTACTGGTTTCGAGAATAATATATTTTAGTGTTATCCCCTGAAAACAAACACACACGACAAACACACACACACACACACACACACACACACCACACACACACACACATGCACCACACACACACACCACACACACACACACACACACCACACACACACACACCACACTCTCCCTCCTCTCTCTCTCTCTTCTCTCTCTCTCTCTCTCTCTCTCTCTCTCTCTATGACCATATAGATTTGGCTGTTTTTGTCTTTCTTTTCTTCCTTGCTTTTATTGTGTGAGAGTATGGGTATTGAGTTTATTTCATTATCATGACATATAATCTATGTGAGTATAGTCAAAATAAGTGTTGACGGTGATCGTGTACTGTTTCGAGAATAATATATTTAGTGTTATCCCTGAAACAAACACACACACACACACACACCACACACACACACACACACACACACACACTCACACATCTACACACACACACACACACACACACACACACACACACACACACTCATCACACACGCACTCTCTCTCTCTCTCTCTCTCTCTCATCTCTCTCTCTCTCTCCTCTCTTCTCTCTCTCCTCTCCTCTCCTCTCTCAATCTCTCTCTCTCTCTGTAATGGTGGCCTACAGGCCGATGTGCAATTAAAAAACCATCTCTCTCTCTCCCCTCCCGCCCTCTCGCTCTCCTCTCAGCTCTCCTCTTCACTCGTCTCTCTCTCTCCTTCTATCTCTCATCTCTCTCTCTAACCATCTCATCTCACTCCTCATCTCTCTCCACATCCTCTCGAAGTCTCTTCTCACCTCTCCTCATCTCTCTCGTCTCTCTCTCCATATTCGCTCGCCACCATCCTCTCTCTCTCTCCATCCTCCTCTCCTCATCACCCCGTCTCTCCCCATCTCTCTCCCCTCATCCCTCTCCCAGCTCTCTTTCCATCCAACGCTCCTCATCTTCTTATCTCCTATCTTCTCTGCCTTCTCGTATCTCTCTCTCCATCGCCTCTCTCAAAGCTCACCTCTATCCTCATCTCTCCCATCTCTCTCTCACGCCCTTTCATCATCTCTCTCTCTCATCACCCTTTCTCACTCTCTCTCCTCTTCATATTCTCTCTCATCCTCCTCCTCTCTCTCTCCTCTCTCTCTCTCTCTCTCTCTCTCTCTCCTCGTTCTCTCACGTCTCGCTTCTCTCTCTCTCTTCTCTCTCTCTCTCCTCCGCATCTCTCTCTCATCCTTCTCGCCTCGCTTCTCCTCTCTCCTTCTCTCTCTGCGCTCTCACTCCTCATCTCTCTCTCCTCTCTCTTTCTCTCTCCTTCTCCTCGTCCTCACCCCCCCCTCTCTCTCTCTCCCTCCACAATCGTCGGTTAGGTTGTTGACGAGTGGGGTGTTAGATTAATGTGCAGTGTTCCACGTGTATGTAATATTTGTGGTGGCTATCCTAGACTCCTCGCTCTCCAGTACTGGGGGGTTGTATATATTATAATAAAAAAAAAACCCGGAACTAGAAGAGAACGAGGTTAGTCTGTGGCCAAACCTGCCTCTCTTTCTGTGTACAACTTCCTGCAGAAATGCAACGGACTGAACTCATTCCTGTGCGCTGGCTTAAAGACCATCATCATGATTCGTGATCATGGTGATCCTCGGTGACAATCAGCCATCATCATAATTAAATCAGAATCGGCACCCATTTTGTGTCGTCATCGTCGTCATCGTCAGCGACATAGTCGCTTCGCAACGACAGCTATCATATCATCGTCGTCGTCATCATCGATCGTCACCGTCGGCGCTGTCTCGTCTTCATCATCTTCATCATCATCATCATCGTCGTCGTCATCGTCCGTCCATCATCATCATAAGCAGCAAACAGCTTCTTGTTCTTGTTCTTGCTCTTCCTTGTTATGTTCTTGTTTCTTTTTGTTCTTGTTTCTTGTTCTTAGCAGTAATTCTTACCATTTTCTAGTATTCCTTCTTAGCATTCTTCTTAGCATCTCTCTCTTAGCATTCATCTTCTTAGCATCTTTCTTAGCATTCGTCTTCTTAACCTTCGTCTTACATTCATCTTAGCATTCTTCTACTTAACATTCTCTTAGCATTCCTTCTAGCTGCTTCTTAGCATTCTTCTTCTTTAGCAGCTTCTAGCATTCTTTCTTCTAACATTTCCTGCTTAGCATTCTCTTACATTCTTCTTAGCATTTTCTTCTTATCCTTCTTCTTACATTCTTCTTCTAGCATTCTTCTTGCCTAACATTTTTCTTCTTGCATTCTGTCTTCTTAGTACATCTTCTCTTAAGCATTCTCCTTCTTACATTCTTCTTAGCATTCTTCTACTTAGCATTCTGCTTAGCATTCTTCCTTTCTTAGCATTCTTCTTCTTAGCATTCTTCTTCTTTAGCAATCTTCTTCTTAGCAATCTTCTTCTTAGCATCGTCTAGCATTCTTCTCTTAGCATTCTTCTTTCTTAGCAATCTTCTTCTTAGGCATTCTTCTTCTTAGCATGCATCTTAGCAATCTTCTTCTTAAGCAATCTTCTTAGCATTCTTCCTTTCTTACATCTTCTTCTAGCATTCTTCTTCTTAGCATTCTTCTTCTTAGCATTCCTTCTTAGCAATCTTCTTCGTAGCATCTTCCTTAGCAGTCTTCTTCTTAGGCAATCTTCTTCTTAGCATTCGTCTTCTTAGCATTCTTCTTAGCATTCTTCTTCTTAACAATCTTCTTCTTACATTCTTCTCTTAGCAGTCTTCTTAGCATTACTTCTTCTTAGCAATTCTTCTTAGCATACTTCTTAGCATTCTTCTCTTAGCATCTCTCTTAGCAATTCTGCTTCTTACATTCTTCTTCTTAGCATTCTTCTTCTTAGCATTCTCTTAGCATTCTTTCGCCTTAGCAGTCTTCTTAGCATTCTTCTAGACATTCTTCTTCTTAGCAAGCTTCTTCTTAGCATTCCTTCTTCTAGCATTCTTCTAAGCATTCTTCTTCTTAGCATTCTTCTTACATTCTTCTTAGCATTCTTCTTCATAGCAATCTTCCTTCTTACGATTCTTCATCTTAGCATTCTTCTTCTTAGCATTCCTTCTTCTTAGCAATCTTCTTCTTAGCATTCTCTTCTTGGTGGACATTCTTCTTCTTAGCAGCTATCTTCTTAGCATTCTTCTTCTTAGCATTCTTCTTAGCATCTTCTTCTTAGCATTCTTCTTCTTTAGCAATTCTTCTTCTTAGCATGTCTTCTTCTTAGCAGTCTCTTCTTAGCTTTCTTCTGCTTTAGCATTTCTTCTTCTTAGCAGTCTCTTAGCATTCCTTCTTAGCTTCTCTCTTACAAACTTCTTCTTAGCATTCTTCTTCTTAGGCCTCTTCTCTAGCAGTCTTCTTAGCATTCTTCTTTTTCATTATTCTTTAGCATTCCTTCCTTCTTAAAAGCAATCTTCTTCTTAGCAATCTCCTTAAGCATTCTTCTTCAGTAGCATTCTTCTTCATAGCAGTTCTTCTTCTTAGCATTCTTCTTCTTAGCAATCTGCTTCTTAGCATGCTTCTTTCTTAGCTATCTGCTTCTTAAGCAGTCTTCTTCTAAGCATTCCTCTTCTTAGCATTCTCGTCTTAGCATTCTCTAGCATTAGTCATAGCATCTTCTAGCAATCTCTTCTTTAGCATTCTTCTTCTTACAATTCATCTCTTAGCATTCTTCGGCTTGCATTCTTCTGCTTAGCATTCTCTTCTAGCATTCTTCTTATTAGCATTCTTCTAGCATTCTTCTTCTACAATCTTCTTCTTTACATTCTTCTTCTTAGCAGTCTTCTTTCTTAGCATTTCTCTTCTTAGCATTCTGCTTCTTAGCAATTCTTCTTATCATTCTCTTCTTAGCATTCTTCTTAGCATTCTTCTTAGCAATTCTTTCTTCTTAGCAATCTTCTCTTAGCATTCTTCTTCTAGCAATCTTCTCTTTAGCATTCTTCTTCTAGCATTCTTCTTCTAGCAATCTTCTTCTTAGCAACTTCTTCTTAGCAAAATCTTCTTTCTGAGCATTCTTCGTCTTAGCAATCTTCTTCTTAGCCATCTTCTTCTTAGCATTCTTCTTCGTAGCATTCTTCTCTTAGCATCTTCTGCTTCTAGCATTCTTCTTCTTAGCATCTTCTTCTTAGCATTCTCTTCTAGCATTCTTCTGCTTCCTTAGCATTCTTCTTCTTAGCATATCTCCTCCTTAGCATTCTTCTTCTTAGCATTCTTCTTAGCATTCTTCTCTTAGCATTCTTCTAGCATTCTTCTTAGCATTCTTCTTCTAGCAATCTTCTTCTACTTTCTTCTTCTTAGCATCTTCTTCTAGCATTCTCTTCTTAGCATTCTTCTAGCATTCTTCTTAAGCATTCTTCTTCTTAGCAATCTTCTTCTAGCATCTCTCGTCTTAGCATTCTTCTTCTTAGCATTCCTTCTTCTTAGCATTCTTCATAGCATCTTCTTCTAGCAATCTTCTTAGCATTCTTCTTCTTAGACATTCTTCTTTCTTACATTCTTCTTCTTACATTCTTCTTAGCATTCTTCTTCTTAGCAATTCTTCTTCTTAGCATTCTTCTTCTTAGCATTCTTCTTAGCCATTCTTCTTCTTACGCATCTTCTTCTTAGCATTCTTCTTCTTAGCATTCTTCTTAGCATTCTCTTAGCAGTCTTCTTCTTCGCAATCTTCTTCTTAGCTCTTCTCTTAGCATTCTTCTTAGCATTCCTTCTTACATTCTTCTTAGCAATGTCTTCTTCTTAGCAATCTTCTTCTTACATTCTTCTTCTTAGCAATTCTTCTTAGCATTCTTCTTAGCATTCTTCTCTTAGCAATCCTGCTTCTTACATTCTGCTTCTTAGCTTCTTCTTCTTACATTCTTCTTTCCTTAGCATTCTACTTCTTAGCATTCCTTCTTCTTAGCATTCTTCGTACATCTTCTAGCATTCTCTTCTAGCAATCTTCGTCTTAGCATCTTCTTCTTAGCATTCTTCTTCTTAAGCATTCTTACACATTCTAGCATTCTTCTTCTTAGCATTCTTCTTCTTAGCATTCTTCTTCTTAGCATTCTTCTTCTTAGCATTCTTCTAGCCTTCTCTTAGAATTCTTCTTCTAGCAATCTTCTTCTTAGCATATCTTCTTCTTAGCAATCTTCTCTTAGCATTCTCTCTTACATTCTTCTTTCTAGCATTCTTCTACATAGCAATTCTTCTTCTTAGCAGTCTTCTGCTTCTTAGCATTCTTCTTCTTAGCATCTCCTTTTCTTACATTCCTTCTTCTTACATTCATTCTGGCTTCTTAGCATTCTTCTTCTTAGCATTCTTCTGCTTCTTACATGCTTCTTCTAGGCAATTCTTCTTCTTATCATTCTTTCTTCTTAGCATTCTACACATTAGCATTATTCTTCTTAGCATTCTTCTTCTTATCAATCTTCTTCTCTTATTTGCCATACTGCTTTGCAATCATCTTTCCATTCTCCTCTCCATTCTTCTTTGTAGTCTTCTTCGCAATCTTCGCATTTATTTTAATTCTTCTTCTTCTTCTTCTCTTCCTCTCTTCGTCTTCTACTTCTTTCTTCTTCATTTCTTCTTCTCTTCCTTCTCTTCTTCCTTCGTTCTTCTCTTCTTTCGTCCTTCTTCTCTTCTTTTGCGTGAGTGGCGGGCGTGTTCGTGCGCGCTCGCGCGGGCGCGTTTGTGTGTGTGTAATAATAATAAACTAATATAAAATGATAACTAAAGGATAATAATATTAATAATGTTTGGGAATTTATAATAGCGCTAAATCTGTAATGTAAACAAATCAAAGCGCTTTGCATACCAGTCATTCCACACGCAGGCAAACCATACCATAAATATCAAGATAAACAAATATACCAATTTTATATACCCACACACTTAGGCGGGGTGGTGGAGTGAACGCAGCTATCGACAAGTAGGAACATAAAACAGGGGAAAGATCCAAGTAGAGTATAAGTGCGATTTGAGGCTAGGATTGAAAGAATCAAATGAAGGCTTCGGCGAAGTGGAAGAGGAGGTCGTTCTATGTGAAGGACGAAACAGAGAAAGAGCGGATGGCCACAGTGTTTGTTTAAATCTGGGTGTCGAATACACACGTATCTAACAGCGGAACGAAGGAAAGGGGAGCGGAGTGTACAAGTGATGACAGTTTACAAAGATAAGAAGGTGCATATTTTCGGAGACATTTGAAACAAAGGGTATTAATCTTATCACTTTTTTCTGTGTGGAGACAGGCAGCCAGTGAAAGATCGCAAAGAGGAGTGATGGGTTCAGATTTTCTATTTCTAAGGACCAGTCGAGCTGCAGAGTTTTGGATGTCGTTGAAGGGAAGTGATGATGATGCCAGCAAACCAGCCCTAGAGAGACATTACATTAGTCCAGCGAAAAAGAATGAAGATTGACACGTTTGATGTTGCCCTTCATAGACAGATACTTGCGAATTGCACTTATGCCGCCGTAATAGATAGTACGAGACTGCAGGTCTGGGTGATGAATTTTTTCAAAGAGAGTGTGTTTGTCAAGAACCACACCTAGATATTTCACAGAGCTGGGCGGAGGAACCGACTATTGCGGATCTCCACTCTGTGTGTGTATGTGTGTGTGTGTTGGTGTTGGTGTGTGTGTGTGTGTTGTAATGTGTGTGTGTACCGCGCGTGCGTCTGTGTGTGTCCAGATTGTCTGTAAAAAATGGAAATGACATGTAAGAAGGATGGTATTTAGAAATCTGATAATGTGTTGTTGTTTTTTACATGGTGTAGTGCAGTGGGGCAGCATGTTTTCTATAATCATGTAAGTGGAGAATGATGTGGGTATCTTTTATCTTGTATGCTAATGTTTATATGAACGGGATGTTCTTTATTTTCTTGCATAGAATCCGTTCCTAATAAACAGAAAGGGCTAACTTGGGTTGATCTGAACAGATACAGGTTTCTTTCCCTCATATAAATATGGGTAATCGGTCCCGTTTGTGTCTCTTTCATACAGAGACAAAAAGTCGGTCCTTTGTAGTGACTAATAGGGTTACTAATTCAAAAGCAAATTTTACCAGACCCCATTTCCAACTTAGGTTCTCACAAAGCTAATAACGCACTGGACTGAATTTAAATGATCAATGTTTTGAAGCCATATAGATGTCGAAAGGATACTTGAAAAGGAATAACTATTTGTAAACGAATATCAGCCCTACATTTTCAGTTAATCAGGACTGTACAGATGATCTAAACATTAAACAATTTGTTTAGCCAAAACAAAAATCCAGTATCATCACGCTGATTTGTATTCTAATTTACTGATATATTATTAATAATGATAAGAGGAAACTTTTACGCAAAAAAGAATTACTGGTGGTGACACAGAACATACAATTTCAACGTTTGCAGATGGATTGCAGCTTATAAATGTTGGAGCAAACTATCGTTAGAAAAGATAGACTCAGCTAATAGCTACATCCTGCAATATTCAGTATACAACCCAAGCCTTACATTGCCAACACACCGTCCGCTCACATTTCAGCAGGACGTTTGGGGCTTCGTGACCTGCTCATAACACTTGTTCCGCTTCCTCTCGCGTCCGTTCCGCTTTCTCTTCCAAGAACCAGTTTTTCTTGGGCTTCTTCAGCACCTGAGCTAGAACGTCTTTTCAGAGGGGCGCTGCTTGGGCCGGAGCCGCAGTCCTGGCGGCAGAGGACATGTCCTCCGCGTGAGGGGGTCGAGCTGAAGCTTCCGGAAGCCCGGTGTCGTCTCTTCCTTCCACAGACGAGTAGCAGCCCTGGCTACCGCTTGGAGTGGCGGGCTGTTCAGGGGAAGGATGTGGAGAGCCTGCAGGCCTGCAGGTTCTTGTTCCATCTTCCATGGTGATTGGCATAGCAGCAGCAGCAATGCAGCAGCAGTCCGATCTGCTTCCTAAAAATGTGAATCGCCCAGAGCAATGCCCATACTAAAGGCGGGCTGCTGAAGGCATCTGCAGAGACGTTAGGTGGTCGTTTGATGTCTCCACCCCCTTCTGCAAGAAAGACAAACAAGTAAGACCAGGCTCACGGTTAATTACCCTACCATAACTACCCAACCATTAATACACCACATTAACCGTCAACCGACCCATAACCCAAGCAGCAACAGACAGCCAAACAGGCTCAACTAGCTGTGTGACTCGGAAAGTAAAATCATTAATTTCCCCCACTAGCTTGCTGTGTCTTACCATCAAGAGAGGAGAACATTCCTTATGGAAAAGGAGGACAATCCTCAAACAGGTGGTCAAATACACCACAGAGTTGTATCAGGATGACAGAGGCCCAACCACCTATCATCAGTAATGGAAAGATGAAAAGGCCCCCCATATTCTTGAGAGGAAGTTCAAAAAGCCCTCAAAAAAGAAACGCAAGGCCGCAGGAACCGATGACAAATCGAAATGCTAACCCTCTAGTCGAATTTGAATCAAAGAAGTAACAAAAAACCTTCCTCAACACTATCCATCCTACAAGGGAAAATTCCAACAGACCTAAAAAAATCGGTGTACATTGCACTACCCAAAAAAAAACAGGCACATTTGAATGCGATGCGCACTGCACAATAAGTCTTATGACCACTCACAAAAGTCATGGTACGAGTGCTGATGAACAGAAATGAAAAATAAAATCCAAACCATGAGATATAAGAAACCAAGTTGGATTTATGGCAGATAAAAGGTACCAGAAAAGTCATCTTTTCCCTGAGAACCCGCATGAAAGGGCATTGAGGTACAAAAGGACTTGTACCTCTGCTCATCGACTATTCTAAGGCATTTGACAAAGTATGACATCCGATCTGTTGAACATTTTACTAAGACAGAACTGTGATAGAAAAGATCTTATAGTGAACATAAACTTTGTCCTGAACGAGAAGCTGCAATAAGAGTTGATAATGACGCAGTGAGTACAGACCAATCTGTCGGGAGTGAGCAAGGCTGCTGCGTTCTTTTTTCTCAAAAACCTCTTCAATCTCTACAGCGAAAGATCTCTACGGAACAGAGAGCAGCAGTGAAGGAGTCAAGTAGGAGGTCACCAACATAAACAATCTAAGATATGCGATGACACAGTGCTAATTGCTGACTCCGGAGGAAAAACCTACAAAATAGCCTTACAACTGTCACAATGGAAAGTGAAAACAAAGACCCACCTGAAATGCAAAGAAGAACTGAGTGCATGTAATATCAAAACAGTCAGACATGCTAGTATGTAAACATTTGGGCAAAGGGGAAATAATAAAACCAAGTTTTGCACTTTAAAATACTTTGGCTTCACAATAACATCCAGAACGCCAGATGCGACACAGAATCGCTTTGTATAAAGAACACCTTCACCAAATGAAGCCCTTCTTTACCAACATAAAGATAAGACTCGCACCAAAAACAACACTCTGAAAGCCTACATTAAAGTCCACATCCTTCTTACGGATGTGAATGCTGGACGCTGAAAAAAAAAAAAGACCTCGAAAGAAGACTTGAAGCAGCCAGAAATGTGGTATTATCAGAAAATTATAGAATATCATGACTGAAAAGAAGTCAAACGAAGAAGTAATGGAAATGACCGGGTACAAAAGATCCCTACTTAAAACCATCAGAAAAAGACAACTACAATTTTTGGGGCACATAAACAGAGCTGATGTAATAGAAAAGCAAGTATTGTGTGGAAAGATTTGTGGTACCAAAGACAGAGGAAGACAACGCACAAAATACACAGACAGTCTGAATAGCTACGCAACGAGGAAAAAATCCCCCAACAATGATCTCATCAGGAGATTGACAACAGAGAGGAATGGAAGGCCATGATCGCCGATGTCTGCAACAGACCTGGCACATGAAGAAGAAAAAGAAGCTCTGCTGTGTCTACAGTCACACGATTTTTGTTTTTGTTTTTCTCTATAAAAATCCCTGTAATCTTCTCCCCAAATTTATATAAAGCATGCATATATTTGCATATCTACATACATAATTACATCACACATGAACTCTTCATGTATAATGATTATAACGTAGACACAATTTCACAGCAACAGTAACAGCTATGACGACAGTCATCCAGCAGACATCGAAACAATGACTTTCCATTAAAAGTGTGAACTAACCAGCCATCCAACCAGCCAACAATCAGTGGATTAACCAACCAAACAGTAAAAGGAATGTGAAAGCTGATAATCAGCCAGCCAGCCAGCCAGCCTACCAACCAACCAACCAGCCAGCCTACAAACCATCCAACCCAGCCCATCTACCAACCACCAACCACCAGCCTGCCAGTCAGCCATTGAATTGATCCATTGATCAAACATTGTCAGGTTTGTAACCCCGTAAAACTAAAGCCAGCAGTACATGAAACACCTTAATCAACTCACATTCAAGTATGAAACATCCGCAACCACCCATAGCCAACCTCCAAGCCACGCACCAATCAAGCGCCTACCAGTCCAACCTATAGTGAACCAGCCAAGCCAAGCGTTCAACCAAGGAGCCAAGATTAAATTGATGATACATACCAATTGACGCTGCACTCCACAGCTTTGCGTGTGGACTTGTCTGCATTTGAAACACAACACACACACACACACACACACACACACTCACACACACACACACACACACACACACACATCAAACACGAAGTTTAAGGCAAACTTAAAAGAAATTGTTCTTTTCTAGAAAGGGCGCAATGTCATTAAAGCGCTCTATCTTTTTCTTGAAGCTATCTAATAAAAATACTTCAAACCAAAACAAAGTGAAGAAAAAAGGAAATAATATATTGAAAACGTAAGAAGACTATGAACTACATAGAAACGATACAATATAGAACATATATATATATATCGCATTACAATATCTTACAACAACATTCACAATTTTGTTGAAGTTTGACCTAAACTTAAAATAAATACACGCCGCACACACACACACACACACACCCACACACACACACACACACACACACACACACACACACACACACCACACACACACACACAACACACACACACACACACACCATGCAGTAATCATCTGTTAACAAAGCATCAATTTGTGTTTTCCAAATAACAATGTGGTGTTGTGTGTGTGTGCGCGCGCGCGCGCGCGCGAGCGAGCGTTTATTTATTAATATGTATTTATTTATCTTATTTTATTCGTTTATATCGAGGACAATGTATGTATATGTGTGTACGTATGTTTGTGCGCGCACGTCTACGAGCATCCGTATCTGCATACTGATCAATGACTAAATCAGATGAGACTATCAACCGAGGCCCCGTGTGCGAACGCATGCAGAACATCTTGCGCACACGTTAAATCCTGTTCCGCTGTTCGAAAGAGTAGGCTATTGTGTGCCGGTGGGAACAGATGACAACATTTAAAAAACCGCATACACATGCTTTAAAAAAAATCTGAGCGTTTTGATTTGTTGCTTTACAAGATTCAGCGCTATAAAAATTCCATACAATTATTATTTAAATCATTTACAACCACACACTGCACCTTTTCGGCCCTTTGAAACGAAAGCGATAACGATAACGACAATGAAAGGAGCACGCCTACTCCCCACAAATGACGATGAATGTAAATGAGGAAACAAAGCTGGTGCCTTCGTGTGGGTTTCTGTCGATGTTGCCGCGCTGTGCCCATTGCTGCTGATGGGTTGATGCGAGGAGGCGCTGAGGAGTAGACGAAAGCAGTATAATTGACGAGCAGTAGGTATAGTGGTGGTGGCGTGGCCCCCTGATTCCGAGATGAGGTTTCCTTAGGCCTCTGAACAAAAACACATACACACAGACGCGTGCACACACACACACACACACACGCACGCACGCACACACCATGCACCAAGCACGCAATGCATGAATAGTTTTGTTTTATAAGAATAAAACTTAATGCATTCGTAACCAAATTCAGTAGACACAGTAAATGTCTGTGTGTGAGAATATTTTTAATACTCACATAATATTTGCATGTAAGAATACAAAAGCTTTTTTACCCAATTTCTGAAAATACCCTTAGAAAGCATATTCATCATTTGAATTTGCATTTGATAGTGCAAAAGGTCTCTGCATAGTCCTATGGGACATTTGTTAGAGTTCATTCACGTTAACACTTATTATGTTTTTGTTTTTGTTTTTAATTTTTTTTATTGTATCGTTTGCTTTGTGGCGTTTCTTTTCATGATTAGACTACTTTTTTCCCCCCTCACTTTTTTCAGTAGGCCTCCACACCAACCTCAATACTCATTCACCCCTTGTAAAAAAAATTAAATGTGAGTGTGTGTGTGTGTTTCTCGTCTAATATCACTGAAGTGAACAGACGTAAAATCGGAAGATAACAACACTACACGCATTGCACGCACGCCCGCGCGCGCCCGCGCGTGCACACACAAACACACCTCACACACACACACACCACACACCACTGTGTGTGTGTGTGTGTGTGTGTGTGTGTGTGTGTGCCTGTGCAAGGGACGGGATAGCTCAGTGGTCCAATATGACGCGATTCCCCCCAGCTAGTGTGAAACACATCGAACTGGGTTCCACTTGACCGGTTGAACCGTTTAGCGCGCCTTGGCTTCAGAAATCCCCCCACTTCAATCACCAGCTGTAAATGGTACTGCCCTCTTAGGGTCAGGGAAGGTACAGCAGCGAGGGAAAGGAGATGGGAGCCGCCCTCATAATGGCTGGCCCCTGGAAATTGAGGTCTCTAACGCCTCATCCCTCTCTCCTCTCTCTCTCTCTCTCTCTCTCTCTCCTCTCTCTCTCTCTCCTCACTCTCACTCTCTCTCTCTCGCTCTCTATATATATATATATATGTATATAATATATATATAAATGTATATATAATATATACCCGCACACTCGCAGACACAGATCAACATGCGTGAGATTAAGTGGAGTGTACAACTCCCAAACGCAGGGCTCTATACAGTACAACAATCACACACAGCGCATACAAGTTGGTAAATTGAAAATACGGGCAAGAGAACACAACCAATACAATACAATACTACCCAATACAATAACCAACACAATACAACGTCAGCACAATACAACACCATCAACACAAGAACACAACACAGGACAACACAACACAACACACACATATTATGCAATACAATACAATTTCAACGCCAGCCACAATACAACACAAACACAGTACAACACAACACAACACATTTCAACACAACACAGTACAACACAATACAATACAACGCAAATACAATACAATACAATGCCTAACCCACCACTGGAAACAGTTTTGCATGCAATACACTACCTCTTAACTACAATCACAACCCAATACAATAGGAATATGAAACAACTCAACACAACACAGTACCACACAACACAACACAGTACACACAACACAACACACACTAATACAACGCAATACAATCGATACAATGCCCTACGCCACACTGGGAACAGTTTTTGCAATGCAATACTCTACCTCTTACTACAACACAACAATACAATAAGATAATGAAACAAACGCCACACAACACAATAACAACACTCACGAACAACGTGAAACAACACCAGACAACACAATACAATATGAAACATGCAGATCGGTGGTCTAGAGGTAACGAGCCTGTCTAGAAAATGAAAAGTCCAGGTCGGAAGTGTGCCGTGGTTCGAATCCCGTTAACACCCGAAACTTTTCCCCTATCCATTAGACCATGACTGGCGGTCTGGGCACTAGTCTTTCGGATGAGACGATAAACCGAGGTCCCGTGGGTTACACATAATTATTTAACGCACGTAAGAGAACCCACGGCAACAGGAAAGTTGCCCCTGGCAAAACTATGTAGAAAAAAAGCCACTCTGATGGAATAACAAATACAGTTACAGACAGGAAAAAAATAAGGTGGCGCTGTTCTTGTGGCGACGCGCTCTCCCTTGGGGTAGCAGCCCCGAATTTTCACTCAGAGAAATCTGCCGTGACTTTAAGTGTTTATAAATTAAATAATGAGTAAATAAAACAACACAATACAACATGAAAAAGAAAACCCCACAAAATAATACTCTACACTTACCCCCAATACAAAATACAATACAAACCAACGCAATGCAATGCCTTGCAATACAACACATCACATTGCAAAATAACACCTAAAACTCTTCTCACCTGTAATATGGAATCCACATTGGCTTGTCGCTGTTACTTTCCCGTCTTTGAACAACCTACACCTTACACTTTTCTTCGTCACTTTTGACAGAATATCCGGCGGAATGGTGAGGGCTGAAATCCCCTTGTCAGATCGCGTTAGGGTGTAGATGGCCCTGTTGTCTAAGATACGACACTCCGTCTTGTTAGAGTGGCAGTCACCTACTGCATGGGGACCCCGTGCTTCATTCAACCACAGCAACCAATACAGTCCTGAGTCAATCGATGCGTTGCAAGTCACAGTCAGACTGTGGCCTCTGCGAACTGTGAGCACGCTTCCATTTGTGCACCTGTTCTCACTACCTGCAAAAGACCAACCAAAGAACAAAGGCAACGATTAAAGAAAGTGTGCTTCGCTCAGGGAAGCGGTAGAAGCCGGCCGGAGCCCGAAGTATCCCAATGACTCCTAATACAGTCCAGACCAAAGATTGAACCTACACCTTCCAACCCTTAAAACCTATGCTCTAACCACGGCGCTGTTATTCTGTTTGTTTGTTTTTTTAAATTGTAGCTATAATCATCGGATGGATATTTTGAGTTTTTTTTTCTATAACATGTTTTTCTTCTCCTAAAGTTTGCGAAACATCGCTCTCAGTACAATGTCAAGCTACTGCATGCATTGGACTATCTCCACATACCTTATGCATGCGAATCCTGGACACTGAATGTAGAATCTACAAATGAGGATCCAGGCTTTGGAGATGAGATGCCTCAGAAGACTCCTTGGCATTTCATACACGGACCACATTACCAACGAAGTTCGACAAACCATCACCCAACAAGTAAAGCACTACGAAGACCTGACCACAGTCAAGAAAAGAAAGCTCAGATGGTATGGACATGTGAAAAGATCAGATGGGCTCTCCAAGACCATACTGCAAGAAACAGTGCAGGGGGACAATGACAATGACAAATTCTTTAATTTCGAGGATAATGCATAAGCACTCATGTGCTTTTTTACATCCAGTCCCCGCCCGTAGAGATACATCTTAAAAATAACCCAAGAGAAGGCGAGGCAGGCCGAAGAAGAAATGGGCAGACAACATTACTGAATGGACCGGGAAGAGCTTTTCCACAACCCAGGCACTTGCCTACAACCGCCGCAAATGGAGCCAACTATATATCAAGTTAAGTAAAAAATATCGAGGAGCCTGATAAAAAACCACTTTTTAACACAGAGAGAGAGAGGGAGACAGACAGACAGACAGAGACAGTGAGGGACAAGACAACAGACACAGAGAGACAGAGAGAGAGAAAGAGAGAGAAGAGAGAGAGAAGAGAGAGAGAGTGAGGGGGGGGGGGGGGGGGGGGGGGGGGGGGGGGGAGAAACGTAATGTGTCCAGTCCAGCCAGTCAATCAATCAAGTCACGTCAGTCAAGTCACGGCAAGTCAAGTCAACGTCAAGTCCAAGTTCACGTCAAGTCGAAGTCACGTCAAGTCAAGTCCACGTCAAGTCGAAAGCTCTTTAGCCATCCACCAGGAAGACCTGTCAGCCACACGAAATGCGGCTCCACCCATTTTTTTAATTTATCCTTCTTTTCCTTCCTGCGCGTGTAGTTTTTTCCTTCTCAGAGTACGCTCCCACTGTCCCCCTTTTCTTTCCCCCCTATACAAATTTGCCAAGACAACTATATTGTTGCCGTGGCTACTTTACGCGTCGCTAAGTGCTCAGTTGATCGATCATTTATCGCAACCCAGAACCACTTAAGGTCTAGCGGATATCTGGGAAGCTTTTGAGGCCACAAAGAAGATCGAACCGCGAATGTTTTGTTTTGTTTAAGCATGCGGCGTACCTCTAAGCCTAGTGGTTAAACATTTACAAAGGTTATACTGTATAGTGCCGGCCAGCATTTTAAATAAAGAAGATGATGTTTATTAATTTGATAAAACACACACTCTCTCTCTCTCTCTCTCTCTCCTCTCTCTCTCTCTCTCTCTCTCTCTCTCTCACTCTCTCTCTCTCATCTCTCCTCTCTCTTTCCTCTCTCTCTCTCTCACACACTCTCTCTCTCGCTCTCATCTCTCTCTCTTCTCTCTCTCTCTCTCATCCTTTCTCTCTCTCTTGCTTCTTATCCCCTTTGCTTTCTTCCTTGTTTTTATTGTGCGAGTGTATGGTATTGAGTTTTTTTTTCATTATCATGACATATACAGTGTATTGGTATACTCAAAATAAGTGTTGACGGTTATTCGTGTACTGGTTTCGAGAATAATATATTTTAGTGTTATCCCCTGAAAACAAACACACACGACAAACACACACACACACACACACACACACACACCACACACACACACACATGCACCACACACACACACCACACACACACACACACACACCACACACACACACACCACACTCTCCCTCCTCTCTCTCTCTCTTCTCTCTCTCTCTCTCTCTCTCTCTCTCTCTCTATGACCATATAGATTTGGCTGTTTTTGCTTTCTTTTTCCTTCCTTGCTTTTATTGTGTGAGAGTATGGTATTGAGTTTATTTCATTTATCATGTCATATAACTATGAGAGTATAGTCAAAAATAAGTGTTGACGGGATCGTGTACTGTTTCGAGAATAATATATTTAGTGTTATCCCCTGAAACAACACACACACCACACACACCACACACACACACACACACACACACACACTCACACATCTACACACACACACACACACACACACACACACACACACACACACTCATCACACACGCACTCTCTCTCTCTCTCTCTCTCTCTCATCTCTCTCTCTCTCTCCTCTCTTCTCTCTCTCCTCTCCTCTCCTCTCTCAATCTCTCTCTCTCTCTGTAATGGTGGCCTACAGGCCGATGTGCAATTAAAAAACCATCTCTCTCTCTCCCCTCCCGCCCTCTCGCTCTCCTCTCAGCTCTCCTCTTCACTCGTCTCTCTCTCTCCTTCTATCTCTCATCTCTCTCTCTAACCATCTCATCTCACTCCTCATCTCTCTCCACATCCTCTCGAAGTCTCTTCTCACCTCTCCTCATCTCTCTCGTCTCTCTCTCCATATTCGCTCGCCACCATCCTCTCTCTCTCTCCATCCTCCTCTCCTCATCACCCCGTCTCTCCCCATCTCTCTCCCCTCATCCCTCTCCCAGCTCTCTTTCCATCCAACGCTCCTCATCTTCTTATCTCCTATCTTCTCTGCCTTCTCGTATCTCTCTCTCCATCGCCTCTCTCAAAGCTCACCTCTATCCTCATCTCTCCCATCTCTCTCTCACGCCCTTTCATCATCTCTCTCTCTCATCACCCTTTCTCACTCTCTCTCCTCTTCATATTCTCTCTCATCCTCCTCCTCTCTCTCTCCTCTCTCTCTCTCTCTCTCTCTCTCTCTCCTCGTTCTCTCACGTCTCGCTTCTCTCTCTCTCTTCTCTCTCTCTCTCCTCCGCATCTCTCTCTCATCCTTCTCGCCTCGCTTCTCCTCTCTCCTTCTCTCTCTGCGCTCTCACTCCTCATCTCTCTCTCCTCTCTCTTTCTCTCTCCTTCTCCTCGTCCTCACCCCCCCCTCTCTCTCTCTCCCTCCACAATCGTCGGTTAGGTTGTTGACGAGTGGGGTGTTAGATTAATGTGCAGTGTTCCACGTGTATGTAATATTTGTGGTGGCTATCCTAGACTCCTCGCTCTCCAGTACTGGGGGGTTGTATATATTATAATAAAAAAAAAACCCGGAACTAGAAGAGAACGAGGTTAGTCTGTGGCCAAACCTGCCTCTCTTTCTGTGTACAACTTCCTGCAGAAATGCAACGGACTGAACTCATTCCTGTGCGCTGGCTTAAAGACCATCATCATGATTCGTGATCATGGTGATCCTCGGTGACAATCAGCCATCATCATAATTAAATCAGAATCGGCACCCATTTTGTGTCGTCATCGTCGTCATCGTCAGCGACATAGTCGCTTCGCAACGACAGCTATCATATCATCGTCGTCGTCATCATCGATCGTCACCGTCGGCGCTGTCTCGTCTTCATCATCTTCATCATCATCATCATCGTCGTCGTCATCGTCCGTCCATCATCATCATAAGCAGCAAACAGCTTCTTGTTCTTGTTCTTGCTCTTCCTTGTTATGTTCTTGTTTCTTTTTGTTCTTGTTTCTTGTTCTTAGCAGTAATTCTTACCATTTTCTAGTATTCCTTCTTAGCATTCTTCTTAGCATCTCTCTCTTAGCATTCATCTTCTTAGCATCTTTCTTAGCATTCGTCTTCTTAACCTTCGTCTTACATTCATCTTAGCATTCTTCTACTTAACATTCTCTTAGCATTCCTTCTAGCTGCTTCTTAGCATTCTTCTTCTTTAGCAGCTTCTAGCATTCTTTCTTCTAACATTTCCTGCTTAGCATTCTCTTACATTCTTCTTAGCATTTTCTTCTTATCCTTCTTCTTACATTCTTCTTCTAGCATTCTTCTTGCCTAACATTTTTCTTCTTGCATTCTGTCTTCTTAGTACATCTTCTCTTAAGCATTCTCCTTCTTACATTCTTCTTAGCATTCTTCTACTTAGCATTCTGCTTAGCATTCTTCCTTTCTTAGCATTCTTCTTCTTAGCATTCTTCTTCTTTAGCAATCTTCTTCTTAGCAATCTTCTTCTTAGCATCGTCTAGCATTCTTCTCTTAGCATTCTTCTTTCTTAGCAATCTTCTTCTTAGGCATTCTTCTTCTTAGCATGCATCTTAGCAATCTTCTTCTTAAGCAATCTTCTTAGCATTCTTCCTTTCTTACATCTTCTTCTAGCATTCTTCTTCTTAGCATTCTTCTTCTTAGCATTCCTTCTTAGCAATCTTCTTCGTAGCATCTTCCTTAGCAGTCTTCTTCTTAGGCAATCTTCTTCTTAGCATTCGTCTTCTTAGCATTCTTCTTAGCATTCTTCTTCTTAACAATCTTCTTCTTACATTCTTCTCTTAGCAGTCTTCTTAGCATTACTTCTTCTTAGCAATTCTTCTTAGCATACTTCTTAGCATTCTTCTCTTAGCATCTCTCTTAGCAATTCTGCTTCTTACATTCTTCTTCTTAGCATTCTTCTTCTTAGCATTCTCTTAGCATTCTTTCGCCTTAGCAGTCTTCTTAGCATTCTTCTAGACATTCTTCTTCTTAGCAAGCTTCTTCTTAGCATTCCTTCTTCTAGCATTCTTCTAAGCATTCTTCTTCTTAGCATTCTTCTTACATTCTTCTTAGCATTCTTCTTCATAGCAATCTTCCTTCTTACGATTCTTCATCTTAGCATTCTTCTTCTTAGCATTCCTTCTTCTTAGCAATCTTCTTCTTAGCATTCTCTTCTTGGTGGACATTCTTCTTCTTAGCAGCTATCTTCTTAGCATTCTTCTTCTTAGCATTCTTCTTAGCATCTTCTTCTTAGCATTCTTCTTCTTTAGCAATTCTTCTTCTTAGCATGTCTTCTTCTTAGCAGTCTCTTCTTAGCTTTCTTCTGCTTTAGCATTTCTTCTTCTTAGCAGTCTCTTAGCATTCCTTCTTAGCTTCTCTCTTACAAACTTCTTCTTAGCATTCTTCTTCTTAGGCCTCTTCTCTAGCAGTCTTCTTAGCATTCTTCTTTTTCATTATTCTTTAGCATTCCTTCCTTCTTAAAAGCAATCTTCTTCTTAGCAATCTCCTTAAGCATTCTTCTTCAGTAGCATTCTTCTTCATAGCAGTTCTTCTTCTTAGCATTCTTCTTCTTAGCAATCTGCTTCTTAGCATGCTTCTTTCTTAGCTATCTGCTTCTTAAGCAGTCTTCTTCTAAGCATTCCTCTTCTTAGCATTCTCGTCTTAGCATTCTCTAGCATTAGTCATAGCATCTTCTAGCAATCTCTTCTTTAGCATTCTTCTTCTTACAATTCATCTCTTAGCATTCTTCGGCTTGCATTCTTCTGCTTAGCATTCTCTTCTAGCATTCTTCTTATTAGCATTCTTCTAGCATTCTTCTTCTACAATCTTCTTCTTTACATTCTTCTTCTTAGCAGTCTTCTTTCTTAGCATTTCTCTTCTTAGCATTCTGCTTCTTAGCAATTCTTCTTATCATTCTCTTCTTAGCATTCTTCTTAGCATTCTTCTTAGCAATTCTTTCTTCTTAGCAATCTTCTCTTAGCATTCTTCTTCTAGCAATCTTCTCTTTAGCATTCTTCTTCTAGCATTCTTCTTCTAGCAATCTTCTTCTTAGCAACTTCTTCTTAGCAAAATCTTCTTTCTGAGCATTCTTCGTCTTAGCAATCTTCTTCTTAGCCATCTTCTTCTTAGCATTCTTCTTCGTAGCATTCTTCTCTTAGCATCTTCTGCTTCTAGCATTCTTCTTCTTAGCATCTTCTTCTTAGCATTCTCTTCTAGCATTCTTCTGCTTCCTTAGCATTCTTCTTCTTAGCATATCTCCTCCTTAGCATTCTTCTTCTTAGCATTCTTCTTAGCATTCTTCTCTTAGCATTCTTCTAGCATTCTTCTTAGCATTCTTCTTCTAGCAATCTTCTTCTACTTTCTTCTTCTTAGCATCTTCTTCTAGCATTCTCTTCTTAGCATTCTTCTAGCATTCTTCTTAAGCATTCTTCTTCTTAGCAATCTTCTTCTAGCATCTCTCGTCTTAGCATTCTTCTTCTTAGCATTCCTTCTTCTTAGCATTCTTCATAGCATCTTCTTCTAGCAATCTTCTTAGCATTCTTCTTCTTAGCATTCTTCTTCTTACATTCTTCTTCTTAGCATTCTTCTTAGCATTCTTCTTCTTAGCAATCTTCTTCTTAGCATTCTTCTTCTTAGCATTCTTCTTAGCCATTCTTCTTCTTACGCATCTTCTTCTTAGCATTCTTCTTCTTAGCATTCTTCTTAGCATTCTCTTAGCAGTCTTCTTCTTCGCAATCTTCTTCTTAGCTCTTCTCTTAGCATTCTTCTTAGCATTCCTTCTTACATTCTTCTTAGCAATGTCTTCTTCTTAGCAATCTTCTTCTTACATTCTTCTTCTTAGCAATTCTTCTTAGCATTCTTCTTAGCATTCTTCTCTTAGCAATCCTGCTTCTTACATTCTGCTTCTTAGCTTCTTCTTCTTACATTCTTCTTTCCTTAGCATTCTACTTCTTAGCATTCCTTCTTCTTAGCATTCTTCGTACATCTTCTAGCATTCTCTTCTAGCAATCTTCGTCTTAGCATCTTCTTCTTAGCATTCTTCTTCTTAAGCATTCTTACACATTCTAGCATTCTTCTTCTTAGCATTCTTCTTCTTAGCATTCTTCTTCTTAGCATTCTTCTTCTTAGCATTCTTCTAGCCTTCTCTTAGAATTCTTCTTCTAGCAATCTTCTTCTTAGCATATCTTCTTCTTAGCAATCTTCTCTTAGCATTCTCTCTTACATTCTTCTTTCTAGCATTCTTCTACATAGCAATTCTTCTTCTTAGCAGTCTTCTGCTTCTTAGCATTCTTCTTCTTAGCATCTCCTTTTCTTACATTCCTTCTTCTTACATTCATTCTGGCTTCTTAGCATTCTTCTTCTTAGCATTCTTCTGCTTCTTACATGCTTCTTCTAGGCAATTCTTCTTCTTATCATTCTTTCTTCTTAGCATTCTACACATTAGCATTATTCTTCTTAGCATTCTTCTTCTTATCAATCTTCTTCTCTTATTTGCCATACTGCTTTGCAATCATCTTTCCATTCTCCTCTCCATTCTTCTTTGTAGTCTTCTTCGCAATCTTCGCATTTATTTTAATTCTTCTTCTTCTTCTTCTCTTCCTCTCTTCGTCTTCTACTTCTTTCTTCTTCATTTCTTCTTCTCTTCCTTCTCTTCTTCCTTCGTTCTTCTCTTCTTTCGTCCTTCTTCTCTTCTTTTGCGTGAGTGGCGGGCGTGTTCGTGCGCGCTCGCGCGGGCGCGTTTGTGTGTGTGTAATAATAATAAACTAATATAAAATGATAACTAAAGGATAATAATATTAATAATGTTTGGGAATTTATAATAGCGCTAAATCTGTAATGTAAACAAATCAAAGCGCTTTGCATACCAGTCATTCCACACGCAGGCAAACCATACCATAAATATCAAGATAAACAAATATACCAATTTTATATACCCACACACTTAGGCGGGGTGGTGGAGTGAACGCAGCTATCGACAAGTAGGAACATAAAACAGGGGAAAGATCCAAGTAGAGTATAAGTGCGATTTGAGGCTAGGATTGAAAGAATCAAATGAAGGCTTCGGCGAAGTGGAAGAGGAGGTCGTTCTATGTGAAGGACGAAACAGAGAAAGAGCGGATGGCCACAGTGTTTGTTTAAATCTGGGTGTCGAATACACACGTATCTAACAGCGGAACGAAGGAAAGGGGAGCGGAGTGTACAAGTGATGACAGTTTACAAAGATAAGAAGGTGCATATTTTCGGAGACATTTGAAACAAAGGGTATTAATCTTATCACTTTTTTCTGTGTGGAGACAGGCAGCCAGTGAAGAGATCGCAAAAGAGGAGTGATGTGTTCAGATTTTTTCTTTCTAAGGACCAGTCGAGCTGCAGAGTTTTGTATGCGTTGAAGGGAGTGGATGGATGATGCCAGCAAACCAGCCCTAGAGAGAATTACAGTAGTCCAGTCGAGAAAGAATGAGAGATGTGACACGTTTGGATGTTGCTTCAGTAGACAGATACATGCGAATTGCACTTATGCGCCGCAATTGATAGTAGCAAGACTGACAGGTCTGGGTGATGAATTTTTTCAAAGAGAGTGTGTTGTCAAGAACCACACCTAGATATTTCACAGAGCTGGGCAGAGGAACCGACGTATTGCTGAATTCCACTGTGTGTGTGTGTGTTGTGTGTGTGTGTGGTGTTGTGTGTGTGTGTGTGTGTGTTGTGTGTTGTGTACGCACGTGCGTGCATTGTGTGTGTATGTGTGTCTGAGTGTTTAGGTGTGCCTGTGTGTGTACGCACACGTAAGTAAGTAAGTCTTCAATTTTAACGTCTTTCCACTTTAAGTGATACCAGGCGGCCCTAAAATAGGAGATTGAATGAAGGAGAGAGATATATAGATATATAGATAGATAGATAGATAGATAGATAGATAGATAGATAGATAGATAGATAGATAAGTATATAGATCTACTCTGTGTGGTGGTGCATGGGTGTGTATTTGTGTGTGTGGTGTGTGTGTGTGTGTGTGGTGTGTGTGTGTGTGTACGCGCGTGCGTGCGTGCGCGCGGGCGTGTATGTTTGAGGGGATGGGGATGGGTATATGTATGCGCATGCGCCCATGTGTAGATCAGGTCATACCCATCTCTGTACTGTGAATGTAACTTTCAATCTTGACTACTACTACTACTACTACTACTACTACTACTACTACTACTACTACTACTACTACTACTACTACTACTACTACTACTACTACTACTACTACTACTACTACTACTACTACTACTACTACTACTACGCTACTACTACTACTACTACTACTACTACTACTACTACTACTACTACTACTTACTACTACTACTTACTACTACTACTACTAATCTACTACTACTACTACTTCTACTACTAAATACTACTACTAAATACTACACTATACTATACTACTACTACTACTTACTACTAGTTTCTTCGTAATTCTTTTTTCGCAATTCTTCCGCAGTTCTTCTTCTTCAAAAATTTTTCGTAATTCATCTCAATTCTTGCATTCCATCTCTTCTCTCGCAATTCTTCTATTCTTTGCATCTGCTTCTTCTTTGCAATTCTTTTTCGTAATTCTTCTTCTTCTTCTTCTTCTTCTTCTTCCTTCTTTCTTCTTCTTCTTCTTCTTCTTCTTCTTCTTCTTTCTTCCTTCTTTCTTCTTCTTCTTCTTCTTCTTCTTCTTCTTTCTTCTTCTTTCTTCTTCTCTCTCTTCTTTTCTTCTTCTTCTTTCTTCTTCTTCTTCTCTCTCCTTCTTCTTCTTCTTTTTCTTCTTCTTCTTCTTCTTCTTCTTTCTTTTCTTCTTCTTTCTTCTTTCTTCTTTTTCCTTCTTCTTTTTCTTCTTCTTCTTCGCATTTTCTTCTTCTTCTTCTCTTCCCATTTTCTTCTTTCGCAATTCTTCTTCGCAATTCTTCTTCTTCTCTTCGATCTTCTTCGCAATTCTTCTTCTTCTTCTTCCTGCTTCTTCTTCTTTCTCTTTTTCTTCTTCTTCTTTTTTCTTCTTCTCTTTTTCTTCTTCTTTTTTCTTCTTCTTCTTCTTCTTCTCTTCTTCTTCTTCTTCTTCTTCTTCTTCTCTTCTTCTTCTTTCCTTCTTCTCTTCTTCTTCTTTTCTTTCTCTTTTTCGCAATTCTTCTTCTTCTCGCAATTCTTCTTCTTCTTCTCGCATTCTTCTTCTTTCTTGTCTTGTTCTTGTTTCTTCTTCTTCTTCTTCTTCCTCTCTTGCATTCTTCTTCTTCTTTTTCGCATTCTTCTTTCTTCTTCTTTTTCTTCTTCTTCTTCTTCTTCTTCTTCTTCTTCTTCTTCTTCTTCTTCTTCTTGCAATCTTCTTCTTCATTCTTCTTTTCGCAATTCTTCTTTTTTCTCTTCAATTCTTCTTCTTCTCTTCTTCTTTCTTCTCGCATTTTTTCTTCTTTCTTTTTCTTCTTCTTCTTCTTTTTTTCTTCTTTTCTCTTCTTCTTCTTCTTCTTCTTTTCTTCTTTCTTCTTTCTTCTCTTCTTTTTTTCTTTTCTTCTTCTTTTTTCTTCTTTCATTCTTCTTTGCAATTCTTCTTCTTTGCAATTCTTCTTCTTCGCAATTCTTCTTCTTTCTTCGCATTTTTCTTCTTCTTTTCTTCTTCTTCTTCTTCTCTTCTTTCTCTTCTTCTTCTTCTTCTTCTTTTCTTCTTCTTCTTCTTCTTTTTCTTCTTCTCTTTCTTCTCTTATTCTTCTTCTTCTTTTTGTTCTTTTCTTTCTTCTTCTTCTTCTTTCTTCCATTCTTCTTCTTCTTCTTTTTTCTTCTTCTTTCTTCCTTCTTCTTCTTTTTCTTCCTTCTCTTCTTTGCAATTCTTCTCTTATCGCCATTCTTCTTCTTCTTCGCATTTTTTCTTCTTCTTTTCTTCTTCTTCTTCTTCTTCTTCTTCTTCTTCTTCTTCTTCTTTTCTTCTTCATTTCTTCTTCTTCTTCCTTCTTCTTCTTCTTCTCTTCTTCTCTTTCTTCTTCTTTCATTCTTCTTCTCATCTTCTCTTCTTCTTCTTCTTCTCTTCTTTCTTCTTCTCTCATTTCTTCCTTCTTCTCCGCATTCTTCTTCTTCTTCGCAATTCTTCTTCTTCTTCTATTTCGCAATTCTTATTCGCAATTGGAGAGAGAGAGTTTTGTGTTGTATTTTTTTTATATTGAGGATAATGGAATAAGCAGTCACGTGGTTTTTTACATCCAGTCCTGTGAGAGACAGATAGAGCCATAAAGAGGCCATAATTATAGATAACTTCCAAGTCATTTCAAATCAACCAAATAAGCAGGTCAGGGGAAAGGAAATCATATATCAACATAACAATTGCGCATACACAAACAGGAAGGTTGGACACATGATGATAGGAACTATTTAGGAGCCCACATGTGTGTGAGCACATGCACGCACATAAGAGAGACAGAGACAGAAACAGACAGACAGACAAACAGACTGACTGACTGACTGACTGCCTGAATGTTGTAAAATGCTGTGTTGAGACTGCCTTCAGCCATGACAACGCTCTTAACATAACAACCTGCGCTTTCGCTTTGTTAAAAGAAGAAAATATCCTCTGAAGTCGGAGTATGGCTGCCTGTGTGGTGAGGTACTTAGAAAAAAACAGTCACACACCAGACATCTCATTCAGTGTGCAATCTCAATCTCACAGTGATCCCTAGTGGGGAAGAGTACGTCAGTGTACACATTCTGGGTGACCGCCACAGCGTTAAACTGGGGAACGCACAACAATGAAAAAACCAACAGCAACAACAACACAAAACAAACAACAACAACAACAACAACAACATACATTCGAAGCTTACCTGCACATCCGTGCCACAAGACAGAAACGAAGGCAAACGCGAGAACGTCTTTCAGTGTCATCATTGTACACGAAGAACTTGTACAACTATAGTCTTCAACAAGATTCTGGTTCTTATCAAATCACTGATGGTGCTTGCACTAGACACACGGGAGAATGGCTTTCAGCTGTACCAGTTTACAGAAATGCTTTGTTTCACACGGTCATTCTAAAATGCAAAATATCTCTATGAAGTTACTGAGGATGTCTTAACTAGACAAACAGGACGATTTTGTTTTCAGTGTCTTTAGTTTTTACCTGGTACGTGTTCACACATTCTAACACACACACACAAAAATGATCTTCATCAAGTCACGGATGGTGTTTACATTAGACACACAAGGAATTTTGGTTTTTTGAATCAGTGTTTTACATAGCACGTGCACACACACACACACACACACACACACACACTCACTCACACATTGTAAAGATTCTACCTGTATCGAGTCACTGAAAGTATCTGCACGGTAGAAAAGTGCTTTTCAATTACTTTTACG
>CM054160.1:22927948-22952714 GCA_028751875.1 Rapana venosa | reverse complement strand
CTAAGAAGAATGCTAAGAAGAAGAATGCTAAGAAGAATGCTAAGAAAGAAGCTAAGAAGAAGAATGCTAAGAAGAAGAATGCTAAGAAGAAGAATGCTAAGAAGAAGAATGCTAGAAGAAGATGCTAAGAGAAGAATGCTAAGAAGAAGAATGCTAAGAGAGAAGAAGAATGCTAAGAAGAAGAATGCTAAGAAGAAGAATGCTAAGAAGAATGCTAAGAAGAAGAATGCTAAGAAGAATGCTAAGAAGAAGAATGCTAAAAGAAGATAGAAGAATGCAAGAAGAAAATGCTAAGAAGAAGAATGCTAAGAAGAAGAATGCTAAGAAGAAAGCTAAGAAGAAGAATGCTAAGAAGAAGAATCTAAGAAGAAATGCTAAGAAGAAGAATGCTAAGAAGAAGATGCAAGAAAGCTAAGAAGATGCTAAGAAGAAGAAAAAAATGCTAAGAAGAAGAATGCTAAGAAGAAGTGCTAAGAAGAAGAATGCTAAGAAGAAAGAGAATGCTAAGGAAGAAGAAAGAATGCTAAGAGAAGAATGCTAAGAAAAGAAGAATGCTAAGAAGAAGAATGCTAAGAAGAAGAAGAAATGCTAAGAAGAAGAATGAAGAATAAGCTAAGAAGAAGAATGCTAAGAAGAAGAATGCTAAGAAGAAGAAGATGCTAAGAAGAGATGAAGAAAGAATGCTAAGAAGAAGAATGCTAAGAAGAAGATGCTAAGAAGAAGAATGCTAAGAAGAAAATGCTAAGAAGAGATGCTAAGAAGAAGAAATGCTAAGAAGAAGAATGCTAAGAAGAAGAATGCTAAGAAGAAGAAATGCTAAGAAGAAGAATGCTAAAAGAATGCTAAGAAGATGCTAAGAAATGTAAGAAGAAGCTAAGAAGAAGAATGCTAAGAAGAATGCTAAGAAGAAGAATGCTAAGAAGAAGAATGCTAAGAAGAGATAAGAAGAATGCTAAGAAGAAGAATGCTAAGAAGAAGAAGAATGCTAAGAAGAATGCTAAGAAGAATACTAAGAAGAATGGTAAGAATAATGCTAAGAACAAGAACAAGAACAAAAAGAACAAGAACAATAACAAGAAGAGCAAGAACAAGAACAAGAAGCTGTTGCTGCTAATGATGATGATGACGACGATGACGACGACGACGACGATGATGATGATGATGATGACGACGACGACGACGATGACGATGATGACGACGACGATGACGATGACGCCGTCGATGACGATGACGACTATGTCGATGACGATGACGACGATGACGACAATGGTGACGATTATGATAATTATGATGATGGTGATGATCACGAGGATCACCATGATCACGATCATGATGATGGTCTTTAGCCAGCGCAAGGAATGAGTCAGTCCGTGCATTTCTAGCAGGAAGTGTACACAGATTGAGAGGCACAGGTTATGGCCCACAGACCAAACCATCGCGTTCTCTTTTTTATCCGAGTTTGTATGTTGATGTAATCTATAATACAAAAAACCACGAGTTACAGTAGAGTCGCGCGTAAGTCCCATGATATTCCATCCACAAACAATAACATACATTCATGTGGAAAACATGCACATTTACATCTATACTGACCCCACCTCGTATCACAACCCTCTAACCGCGACAGACCTTGTTTGAGGAGCGAGAGAGAGAGGGGGGGGATGAGAGAAGAGAGAAAGGACGCACAGAGAAAGAAAGCCACAGAGACGACGGGTGGGGAAGGGGCCGAATGAGAGAAAGGAATCCTCGGAGAAAGAGAGAAGAGAGGGGCCGGGTGAGAGAGAAGGAGAGAGAGAGCACGAGGAAAAAGAAGAGAGATAGAGAGAGCGAGAGAGAGAGAGAGAGGAGAGAGAGAGAGAGATAGAGAGAGAAAGGAGAGAGAGAGAAGATGAAAGAGAGAAAGAGAACAGAGAGAGAGATGAGGGAGAGAGATGAGATAGAGATGGGGAGAGATCGAGGAGAGGAGGGAGAGTGAAGAGAGAGAAAAAAGAAGGGATGAGAGATAGATAAGATGAATGAGGAGAGTGGGATTGAGAAAGATTGGGAGAGGGGATGAAGGGGAGAAATGGTGAGAGAGGGATTAGGAGAGATAGATGGAAGAGAGAGAGAGATTGTAGGTAGCGAAATATGGAGAGAGAGAGTAGAGAGAGAGGAGAGAGAAGAGGAGAGAGAGAGAAGAGAAGAGAGAAGATGAGGAGAGAGATTAGAAGAAATCTTGAAAGAGATGTGGAGAGAAGATGAGGAGAGAGATGAGATGGATATAGAGTAAGAGAGAGAGAAGGAGAGTCATGAAGAGAGAGAGTAGAGAGAGAGAGAGGCGAGGCGGAGGGCGAGAGATGAGCAAATGGTTTAAATGCACATCGCCCTTAGGCCACATTACAGAAGAGAGAGAGAGAGAGATGAGAGATAGAGAGAGAGCGAGAGATGAAGTAGATAGAGAGAGAAGAGAAGAGAAGTGTGTGTGTGTGATCTTTCTGTGTGTGTGTGTGATTAGTGTGTGTGTGTGTGTGTGTGTGTGGTTTGTGTGTGAGGTGTGTCTGTGAGTGTGTTGAGTGTGTTTGGTGTGAGTGTGTTTGATATCATGGATAACCTCTAAATATAATAACTCGAAACAGTACAAACACATCACCGTCAACACTTATTAGACTATACTCCACCGCAAGAAAACTAGTGTCATGAAAATGAATAAACTCAATACCCATAATCTCACACAATAAAAGCTAAGGAAGAAAAGAAAGAAAAAACAGCCAAAACTATAAGGTCAAAGAGAGAGAAAAGAAGAGAGAGGAGAAGAGAGATAATAGAGAGCGAAGAGAGAGAGAAGAGTGTGGTAGTGTGATCTGTGTGTCGTGTGTGTGCTGTGGTGTGATGTGTGCGGGGGTGGCGTGCGTGCGTGTGTGTTTGTGTGTGTGGTGTGGTGAGTGTGTGTGTGTGTGTGTTGTGTGTGTGTTGTGTGTGTGTGTGGTGTGGTGTATCGTTTATCTTCATGGATAACACTACATATATATTATTCTTCGAAAACAGTAACACGATCACCGTCAACAACTTATTTTGATTATATCCCATACAAAGTATAGTCATGATAATGAAATAAACTCAATACCCATACCACTCTGCCACAATAAAAACAAGGAAGAAGAGAAAGGGTAAAGAAGCAAGAAGAGAGAGAAAGAGAGAGACGAGAGAGAGAGAGAGAGAGAGAGAGAGAGAGAGGAGAGAGAAATAGAGAGAGTAGATAGAGATGTATAGAGAGAGATTGTGTGTTTTAATCAAATAAATTAAATCATCTTCCTTCTTTAATAAAAACTGCTGGCAGGCACTAAAGTATAACATTAGTAAATCGTTCTAACCACTAGGCTTAGAGGTACAACGCGCATGCTTAAAAAACCCAAAACAATCCGCGTTCGATCCTTCTTTGGTTGCGCCGAACTACCTCATACTCGCAGACCATTATATTGGACCTCCTGGTAGCCAGATATTCGCAATGAATCGATCAACTGCGAGCACTTAGCTCGCGTAAAGTAGCCCACGGCAACAATCAATAGTTTGTCCTTCGTCACATTTATGTATAGGTGGGAAATAAAAGGGTAACAGGGCGGAGCACTCTGAAAAAGGAACAAACTACACCGGCAGACAGGAAAAAGAAGAGCTAAATAAAAAAATGGGTGGAGCAAGCATTCCCGTGTGGAGCGACATGGACTCCCTAGGTGGATGGTTAAAGGGACGCATTCGACTTGACTTGACCGTGACTTAGACTAGACGTTAACTTGACTGAACTTTGACTTGTCGCTTGACTTGACTTGAGACGTTACTGATGAACATTGACTGGAACTTGACTTGACGTGACTTGACGTGACATGAAAGAGAGCAACGAAAAAAAAATGATTGCAAAGAAGAAAAAAGAACGAATAGAGGAAACCTGGTGAACCTTGACTTTGACGTGACTTTGCACTGACGTGACTAGACAGGACTTGACTTGACTGATGGACTATGACACCTACGTACTCACATCTCGCACTCTCCCCCCCCCCCAACACATCTCGTCTCTCTCTTCTCTCATTCTCTCCATCCTCTGTCCTCTCTGTGTCCTGTCCTGTCTGTCCCTCACGTCTTCGTCTGTCTGATCTTCTGTCTTCCCTCTCAATCTATCCTCTCTGTTAAAAGTGGTTTTTATCAGTCTCCTCGATATTTTTTCACTAACATTGATATATAGTTTAGCTATCATCTATGCGGCGGTTGTGGGCAAGTGCCTGGTTGTGGCAAAAAGCTCTTCCGCCTGGTCCATTCAGGAAATGGTCATGCCCATTTCTTCTTCGCCCTAGCCTTCGCCTTCTCCTTGGGTTATTTTTAAGATGTATCTCTACGGGCGGAGGACAGCGGATGTAAAAAAAGCACATGAGTGACTTTGCATTATCCTCGCTAAATAAAAAAGCATGTGTCATCTGTCATTGTCATTGGTCCCCCTGCACAGTTACCTATGCAAGTATGATCTTAGGAGAGCCCATCAGCGATCTTTTTCAACATGTTCATGTACACCATCTGAGCTTTCCGTTTCCTTGACTGTGGTGCAGAAGGTCTTCTAATGCCATAACTTAGTATGGTGTTGAAAGGTAATGTCAGCAACATTCGTTGTTCTGGATAAATGTCGAAACCTCACCTGTCTGTAATGAATGCGCCTTAAAGGAAGATCTTTTTCCTGATGCATCACAACTCCAAAGCGCGATCCCACTTTTGTAATCTACTATTCAGTGTCCCGGATCTCGTACATGCATACAGGTTATTGGAGATGTCCAATGCATGCAGTAGCTTGACATTGGTTACTGATAATCAGCGATGACTTTACGGCAAACTTTAGGAGAATAAAAACATGTTTAGAAGAGAAAAAACTCAAATGCCCCAATCAGACTGATACAGCAACAATTTAAAAACAAAAAACAACAGAAAACCCGCCGCCAAGATGGTTGTAGCCAAAGAGTTACCTGGATGTGAAGAATGTGGGTACGATCTTTCTGGTCTTGAACCAGTCATCTCACAGCCACATCTGTTTAAAGTCCACTTCTCGCGGGTCCTCCCGACGCGGACCGACTACCTCTCACCCACACCCCGCTGAGAGAGCGCAGTGCACACGATGAGAACCTTGCGCGCCTATCAGAGAGCTTGATAGCGTCCTCCATGCGGCCACCTGAACCCAACACTATTACGAGCCACATCGCACATCGATCCGTAGCTCTCATCCACTTCATCGGGCTCAATGCGAGTATAGCAGATAGATAATGCTCGCTAACTATACCTGACCACAACTACACCCTGCAGGTGTTTTTGTACAACTCTCCTCGCGGCATCAAGCATTGACTCCGCGCAAGATATATCTTACGTTAACCCACTCATAATCGGAGAATACATACACGCATGTCAAGCGAATCTATACAAGTCTAACCCAATGCATTTCACAACTGCCGCAATAGTACAGAAAAATCTACACCTAATACCCCATTAATACACGTTCAACCCATAATCATCCATGCAATGAAAAAAATGTTGCGTTGGGGGTGGAGGTTCACAGGGTTTGTCAATCTGGGACATTCCTTCTTGTGGTCAGAAACCAGTTAGATGGCAAAAGGTGTTTATGATCCAGGCTCGTCAAAGTTGCTGTGCGGAGAGCATTAGGAAATTCTATATTCGCAGAGCTAGACAAGTGCATAAAGGAGTGGGATTTAGAGGGACACAACCGGCGTTTGGCGGTTGTTTGAATTAATTTCCTTAACGGTATGGAGTTCTTCACTGTAAATTTAAAAAGCTCTTATTCACTCTATTGTCTCTCAAACAACGAGTGATCAGCCCACCCCCCGTGTGATTACGTTGACCCCAGTTGCTCTGATCTCATGGTGACCTCAGATTCGGTTTGCCCATACACCTCTGTGCCTGTGGTGAGTTTGTGTCAGAGCATTTGGGCTTGTAGGTTCACAGGGAGCGGTCGTTGGAGGAACGATGTGTTGGTCGCTACCTCGGGTGGGTGATTCACTCAGTCTGGCTCCGCAACTGAGCTAATACTGTCATCAGTAGGGGGAATAGTCGGTGGTGTCCCGCGTATGTTAGCTCAGAACAAAAAAAAGTACCACTGAACACCACCAAATTGACCCATTCGCAGTACAGGCCCCTCTGAGCTGGTTGCCACGCAGCTGCCTTACTAACTGAGCTAGGTTCCTCTATCGTCTCCGCGATTTGAATGTTACATACAGCGTTGGCTTGTCAATGGCTGGGTGTGGGTGAGAATGGAAATGAATGACGTTACATCATCAGAACAGAACGTTCACAACAAGAAATTGAAGCACATAAACCAAACTAAGTTATTTTTTAAACAATCAGACAAAAACACAATTAGGTGGAGCTGATGTTTTTGCACAACGCCAAACCAAAAGAATAAATGAAACAACAACGACAAAAACAAAATAACAAATAAAAAAGCAACACCCCAAACAACAACCCCCCCCCCCCCCCCACCCCATCACCCCTAAAAAAAAATCTTATGCGACAAGGAATCAAAATACTTACATAATACAGATTTCTTCCATGAGCGGAAGCACACATTCTTAAACGTTGCCATTTTTTCTTTGGTTGGTCTTTGCAGGTATGAAACAGGTGCAAAAATGAAAGCGAGCTCACATTCGGCAAGGCCACAGTCTGACTGTGACTTGCAAACGCATCGAGTGGCACCGTACAGCATTGGTTGCTGTTTAATGAAGCGCATAGTTCCCACATAGTAGGTGCCTGCTACGCCTAACAAGACGGAGTGTCGTATCGTAGCCACAGGGCAACTCCACCCTAACCGCAAAGCTGACAAGGGGTATTTCAGCCCTCACCATTCCGCCGGTATATTCTGTCAAAAACGACGAAATATTAGTGTATTGTGTTAGGGTGTACAAAGACAATAGAGAAACATCACGAAGCCAATGTCATCCATATTACAGGTGAGAAGAGTTTTAGGTGTTATTTTGCAATGTGATGTGTTGTATTGTAAGGCATTGCATTGCGTTGGTTTGTATTGTATTGTGTTTAAGTGTAGAGTATTATATTGTGGGGTTTTCTTTTTCATGTTGTATTGTGTTGTTTATTTACTCATTTATTTATTTATAACACTTTAAGTCACGGCAGATTTCTCTGAGTGAAATTCGGGCTGCTCTCCCAAGGGAGAGCGCGTCGCCACAAGAACAGCGCCACCTTTTTTTTCCTGTCTGTAACTGTATTTGTTATTCCATCAGAGTGGCTTTTTGTCTACAGAGTTTTGCCAGGGGCAACTTTCCTGTTGCCGTGGGTTCTCTTACGTGCGTTAAATAATTATGTGTAACACACGGGACCTCGGTTTATCGTCTCATCCGAAAGACTAGTGCCCAGACCGCAGTCATGGTCTAATGGATAGGGGAACAGTTTCGGGTCTTAACGGGATTCGAACCACGCACACTTCCGACCTGGACATTTCACTTTCTAGACAGAATCGTTACCTCTAGACCACCGATCTGCATGTTTCATATTGTATTGTGTTGTCTGGTGTTGTTTCACATTGTATCGTGTGGTGTTGTACTGTGTTGTGTTGAGTTGTTTCATATCTTATTGTATTGGGTTGTGTTGTAGTAAGAGGTAGTGTATTGCATTGCAAAACTGTTCCCAGTGTGGAGTAGGGCATTGTATCGTATTGTATTGCGTTGTATTGTATTGTGTTGTACTGTGTTGTGTTGTGTTGTACTGTGTTGTGTTGTATTGTGCTGCGTTGTATTGTGTTGTATTGTATTGGGTTGTATTGTATTGCGTTGTATTGTATTGTGTTGTACTGTGTTGTGTTGCGTTGTATTGTATTGCGTTGTACTGTGTTGTGTTGTACTGTGCTGCGTAGTACTGTGTTGTGTTGTACTGTGTTGTGTTGTACTGTGTTGTGTTGTGTGTACTGTGTTGTGTCGTGTTGTACTGTGTTGTGTTGTGTCGTACTGTGTTGTGTTGTGTTGTACTGTGTTGTGTTGTGTTGTACTGTGTTGTGTTGTGGTGTATCGTGCTGCGTTGTATTGTGTTGTATTGTATTGCGTTGTATTGTATTGGGTTGTGTTCGCTTGCAACGTATTGTAATGTACCAACTTGTATTCGCCGTGTGTCATTGTGTACTGTATAGAGCCCTGCTGTTTGGAGTTACACTCCAACTTGTCTCACGGCATGTATAGATCTGTGTCTGTGAGTGTGCGTATATATATATATATATATTATATATATATATATATATATATATATATATAGAGAGAGAGAGAGAGAGAGAGAGAGAGAGAGGAGAGAGAGAGAGAGAGAGAGAGAGAGAGAGAGAGAGAGAGAGAGAGAGAGAGAGAGAGAGAGAGAGAGAGAGAGAGAGAGAGAGAGACACAATTGACAATTGACACAATTTTATTGCTATTTAGCCATCAAGCCATATAGCGCTGCGGCGCGGTAACGACGATATCGAACGCGACGCGATTACAATGACATGGAAACCATGGCAGTAGTGGTATGTACATCAAGATTCGATACATTATTGTCTGTGTCTCAAGTGTCCCAATTTTCAAACCAGCCTTTCCTTTTCCGGTCTACAGCCAGCGAAGTCAGCCCATGTAAGACGAAGTCAGCCCATGTAAGACTGGATCAGGTCCCGAAGATGATGTAACTCCTGCTCAGCACTCGCCACCACTGTTGCTGTGTGTTGTGTGTTAGTACACTGTTTCCCTTTACGAAGTCTGGCAAGCCTGACACGTTCTTCTGGCAACATGTTTTTCTCTTCTTGCTTGATGTACCAGAACACACACTTAGATTCCTCGCCAGGATCTCCATTCCAAGAGTATTCCAGGGTGATGTCATCTGATTCACACATCACAATGTTTTGATCAACCGAACTATGTACCACCACCTTTCGAAACCATGTGTTTCTCTTGCTGTCCCTTAATCTACGCTGCACTCGTTTGTCAGTTAGAGTAGACACATACTGTTTCACAATACCAGTATGAGAGTCATCCACTGTGCAGCCAACTGTCAGCTCTTCCTGCACATCAGACGCCTCAGAAGACACACCGATCTTACTGTCTGTTGCTGGTTCACACGGCAAATCAAGAGAATCTAGTGTGGCTGGGACATTCACTGCACTGTCAACACACAGCTCTGTGTACACGCTGGCTTGTTTTGATTCGGCATCCACTCTATCACGATGCAGGGAGTCACTGTCAGACAACACCGGCTCTTCCAAAACACTGTCCTTGTCACACTGACGACTTGCCTGTCTTTCTTGATGTTGTTTACTTCTTTGGACGTCACGACGGATTTGGGAAGGGCACTTCTTGCGAAAATACTGAACTCGCGAATTACGATTCAGCACTGGGTCCGCCATTTCTGTTGATACTGACTTGTCAACTGGCTTCAGTCGCAAGACGAAGACAACGCTGCCGCTCTCCCCCGCGACTTTCCAGCTCGATAGGACGTTGTCGATCAGCAGGGCGTTTAAAGTTGTTACTACAGTTGCTGGAAGGCCAGTAACTGACATTTTGAAGCTTAAATGCAAAAATTTGCAGCAGCTTACTAACAGCACGCCCGTTTAGTTCTCGTCCCGTCACGCCGTCGAGAGAGAGAGAGAGACAGTGAGAGAGAGAGAGAGGGATGAGGCGTTAGAGACCTCAACTTCTCCAGGGGCCAGCATATTGAGGGCGGCGCCCATCTCCTCTCCCTCGCTGCTGTACCTTCCCTGACCCTAAAGAGGGCAGGTACCCATTTACAGCTGGGTGAAGTGGGGGGACTGTACTGAAGCCAAGGCGCGCTAACGGTCACCCGTCCAAGTGGTAACCACGTTCGATGCTGTTTCACACTAGCTGGGGGGAAGCGAGTAATATGACCACTGAGCTATCCCGTCCCTTGCACAGGCACACACACACACACACACACACACACACACACACACACACATGTGTGTGTGTGTGTGTGTGTGTGTTTGTCTGTGTGTGCACGCGCGGGCGCGCGCGGGCGTGCGTGCATGCGTGTTGTTGTTGTTATCTTCGATTTTACGTCTGTTCACTCTCAGTGATATTAGACGAGAAAACACACACACACACACACACATATACAAGGGGTGTATGAGAATTGAGGTGGTGGTGGAGGCCCTACTGAAAAAAGTGAGGGGGGAAAAGTAGTCTAATCATGAAAAGAAACCGCACAAAGCAAAAGATACAATAAAAAAAAAAAAAAAAAAAAAAAAAAACAAACATAAAAAGTGATTAACGTTAATGAAACTATAACAAATGTCCCATAGGACTATGCCAGAGACTTTTTGCAATATCAAATGCCAAATTCAAATGATTGAATATGCTTCTAAGGGAATTTTCAGAAAATTGGGGTAAAAAAGCTTTTGTATTCTTACATTCAAATATTATGTGAGTATTAGAAATATTCTCACCACACAGACATTTACTGTGTCTACTGAATTTGGTTACGAATGCATTAAGTTTTATTCTATAAAACAAACTATTCATGCATGCGTGCATGGTGCATGCGTGTGTGCGTGCGTGCGTGTGCGTGTGTGTGTGTGCACGCGTCTGTGTGTCTGTGTTTTTGTTCAGAGCCTAAGGAAACCTCATCTCGGAATCCAGCCACCACCACTACTACTGCTCGTCAACATACTGCTTCGTCTACTCCTTCAGCAGCCTCCTCAGCATCAACCCCATCAGCAGCAATGGGCACAGCAGCGGCAACATCGACAGAAACCCCACACGAAGGCACCAGCTTGTTCTCCTCATTTACAATCATCGTCATTAGTGCTGGAGTAGGCGTGCTCCTTCTCATTGTCGTTATCGTTATCGCTTTCGTCAAACGGCGAAAAGGTGAGTGTGAGTTGTTAAGTGATTTAAATAATAATGTATGGAATTTTTATAGCGCTGAATCTTGTAAAGCAACAAATCAAAACGCTCAGATTTTTTTTAATGCATGTGTATGCGGTTTTTTAAATGTTGTCATCTGTTCCCACCGGCACACAATAGCCTACTCTTTCGAACAGCGGAACAGGATTTAACGTGTGCGGAAGATGTTCTGGTTCACACGGCAAATCAAGAGAATCTAGTGTGGCTGGGACATTCACTGCACGTCACACACCTCGTGTACACGCTGGCTTGTTTTGATTGGGCACCACTCAACACGATGCAGGGAGTCCTGTCAGCAACACCGCTCTTCCAAAACACTGTCCTTGTCACACTGACGACTTGCCTGTTTTTCTGATGTTTTTACTTCTTTGGACGCACAAACGGATTTGGGAAAGGGATTTTGGAAAATTGAATGGATTATTTTGATGGCCCGATTTCTTTGTTGATTGTAAGGGTTAGTGAAGACAAGCAAGTGGTTTGGATTTGTGGGGGCTTGTGATAGCGGGGCTTTTTAAAATTGTTATAATTTTGGGGAAGGGAGTTGAAATTTTGAAGTTTGAAAAATTGACCTTATAAGCCCCCCCGTTTAGTTTGTTCCCCCGTGAGAGGAAGAAAAAACGGAAGGGAGAGGTTTAGGTTGAATAATTTGGGGAATATTGGGGGGATTTTTTGGTTTTGACCCTGGGGGGGAATTTTTAAGTGGGGGGGGGGGGCTGAATGAACCCAAGGCGCGCAAACGGTCACCCGTCCAAGGGGGTAACCACGTTGATGTGTTTACACTAGCTGGGGGGGAAGCGAGTAAATGACCACTGAGCTATCCCGTCCCTTGCACGGGCACACCCAACACACCACACCACCACATGTTGTGTGTGTGTGTTTTGTTGTGTGTGCAGCGCGTGCGTGCGGGGGGCGTGCGTGCATCGGTTGTTTTTTTTATCTTCGATTTTACTTGTTCCTCTCTGATATTAGACAAAAAAACACACAACACACAACAAAAAAAAGGGGTTAAAGAATTGAGGTGGGGGTGGAGGCCTTGAAAAAAGGGGGGGGGAAAAGTATCTAATCTGAAAAAAACCCCGCACAAAGCAAAGATACTTTTAAAAAAAAAAAAAAAAAAAAAAAAACATAAAAAGTGATTAAGTTAATGAAACTTAACAAAGCCCCATGGCATCCCAGAAAATTTTTCAATATCAATGCCAAAATTCAAATGATGAATTGTTCTAAGGGAATTTTCGAAAAGGGGGGGTAAAAAAGCTTTTGCATTTACATTCAAAATTATGTGAGTATTAAATATTTCACCACACGACATTTACTGGTCTACTGAATTTGGTTACGAATGCATTAAGTTTTTTTTAAAAAAAAACTATTATGCATGCTGCATGGTGCATGGTGGTGCGGCGTGCGTGTGGGTGTGTGTGTGCACGCGTTGGTGTCTGTGTTTCTTTTCGGCTAAAAAAACCCTATCTCGAACCCAGCCACCACCACTCTACTCTATCTCAAACTGCTTCTTACCCCTTTCAGCAGCCCCCTCGCATCCCCCCATCGCAGCAAGGGGCCGCGCGGCAACATCGAAAAAACCCCCACACGAAAGACCACTTGTTTCCTCATTTACAATTCGTCATTGGTGGAGTAGGCGTGCTCTTCTCATTTCGTTACGTTATGCTTTCGTAAAAGGGCGAAAAGGTGAGTGTGATTTGTTAAGTTTTTTAAAATAATAAGTAGGGAATTTTTTGGCGCTGAATCTTGAAAAAGCAACAATCAAAACGCTCAGTTTTTTTTTTAATGAGGGGTTATGCGGTTTTTTAAATTTTGTCTCTTTTTCCCCCCGGGCAACAATACCTACTTTTTCGAACAGCGGAAAACAGGATTTAAACGTGTGCGAAAGTGTTCTGCTGCTTCGCACACGGGGCCCTGGGTTGATGTCTCATCGATTTAGCATTATCAGTATGAAATACGGATGCCGTAGCGTGCGCGCACAAACATACGTAACAAATACATACATTGCCCGAAAAAAACAAAATAAAATAAGATAAATAAATACATATTACCATTTTTTTTGGGGAAAACCCACAATTTGATGCTTTTTAAAAATGTTTACGCTGGTGTTGTTTGTGTGTGTGTGTTGTGTGTGTGTGTGTGTGTGTGTGTGTGTGTGTGTGTTTTGGGGTTGTGTGTGTGTGTGTTGGCGACGTGTTTTTTTTTTTTAAGTTTGGGTAAAACATAAAAAAATTTGGAATGTTGTTGTAAGATTTGTAATGCGTTTTTTATTATATATATATATATATATATATATAATATTTTTATATTAATATATATTTTTTTTATATATATATTTATTTTTTATGGTGTGTGTTTTCTATTTTGTATCTTTTTAGTTTTTAAAGTCTTTTAGTTTAAATATTTTTTTCCTTTTTTCTTCACTTGTTTGATTTGAAGTATTTTTTTTTAGATAGTTTGGGGAAAAAAAAATAAACGTTTAATGACATTGCCCCCTTTCTAAAAAGAACAATTTTTTTAAGTTGCCTTAAATTCGTTTTTGATGGTGTGTGTGTGTTTTTGTGTGTGTGTTGTGTGTGTGTGTTTAAAATGCAGACAACCAATGGCAAAGCTTGGAGGCACGTAAAGGGTATGTATCATAAATTTTAAATCTGGCTCCCTTGGTTGAACGCTGCTTGGCTGGTTCACTATAGGTTGGCTGGTAGGCCGCTTGATTGGTGCGTTGTTGCCTGGCGGGCTATGTTGGTTGATGTTCATAATTGTTATGGTTGTTAAGTGTTTCGTTTATGCTGGTTTTTTTTCGGGGTTACAAACTCCCCAAATGTTTGTCAGGGGTCAATTCTATGGCTGTTTGGGCAGGCTGCTGGTTGGGGGTTTGGGTAGGCTGGCGGGTTGGTTGGTTTGGTTTGTGGTGGTGGGGGTTGGGGTAGGCTGGGGGCTGACTGGGTTATCAGCTTTCACATTCCTTTTACTTTTGATTGGCTATCCACTGCTTTTTGGTGGTTGGGGGTTTGGGTTTTTCCCAACTTTTAAGGGAAAGTCATTGTTTCTGTGTGGGGATGACTGTCGTAAGTTTACTGTTGCGTAATTGTGTTACGTTTAATTTTTAAATGAAGAGTTCTTTGTATGTAATTATGTATGTAATATCAAATTATGCATGCTTTTTTTTAAATTTGGGTAAAAGATTAGGGGGGTTTTTTTATAGAGAAAACAAAAAAAAATCGTGTGACTTTTAACCAGCAAAGTTCTTTTTTTTCTTCATTCCCACTTTTGGACAGGGCGACCGGGCCTTCCTTCCTCTCTGTTGTCAACCCCCGATGATTCATTTTTGGGGGGGATTTTTCCTCGTTCCCGTACTATTCAATGTCTGTGTATTTTTTTGCTTGTTTCCTTGTTTTTTGTTTCAGTATCTCGTAGGATTTTTTTTTTATTTGGTTATCAGCACTCGTACCATGATTTTTGTGAGGTGCTCAAAAGACTTATTGTGAGTCCCGATCGCATTCAACTGTCCCGGGGTTTTTTGGGTAGTGCAATGTAACCGCTTTTGGGTCTTTTGGGAAATTTTTCACTGTAATGGATAGTGTTAAAAAAGTTTTGTTATTTTTGATTCGAAATTCGCCTAGAGGGGTTAGCATTTCGGGTATGGGGCCCTCGGCCTTGCCCTTTTTTCCCATCTTTTTGGGGCCTTTTTGACTTCCTCCTCAGAAAGGGGGGCCTTATTTTCATTCTGATGTAGGGGGTGGGCCCTTTATCATGTCAACTCGTGATGATTCTGCCTCTGTTGGGGTTGTCCTCCTTTTCCATAAAATGTCTCCATCTCTTGGGGGTAGACCAGCAAAGCTTGGGGGAAATTAATGTTTTTACTTCCCGAGTCAACAGCTAGTTGACCCTGTTTGGTGTACTTTGTGCTTGGGGTAAAACCGTGAGCATGGTCTTACTTTTGCTTTCTGCAAGGGTGGAGTACTCAACGCATTACTCTCTGCAGTCCCTTTCCAGCCACCTTTGTAGGGGTTTGTTTGGGCGATCACATTTTGAACAGATCCGAGACTCCCTGCTGCTTTTGCTGCGCTGCTTCCCTCACCATGGAAGAGGGAACCCAAAACCCACGGGCCTGCAGCCTTCACACATCCTTCCCCTAAAACAGCCCGCCACCAAAGAGAAGAAGGACTGTATCCTTGCGGAAGGAAGTGACGTCCCCGGGCTTCCAAGTTTCAGCAGCCCCCCTCAGGGGAGGAATGTCCCTGCCGCCGGGCCCCGCGGTCGGCCCAAGAAACCCCCCCTCAAAGACGTCTAGCTCGGGTGCTAAAGAAGCCAAAAAAAAAACCTGGCCCTGAAGAGAAAGCAAAACCGGGAAGCCGAAGGGAAGCGGAAAAAGGTATGCCGGGTCAAGACCCCAAAAACGACCGCGGGAAAAATGAGCGAGGGTTGTTGGCAATTAAAGGTTTGCGGGTATAAAAATATTGCGGAGAGCTATCTGTGAGTCTATTTTTCAAGAAGTTTGCTCCAAAATTTAAGCTGAAACCCTCTAAAAACGTTGAAATTGTTGTTCTGTGTCCACCAGTAATTCTGTTTTGCATAAAAGTTTCCCTTTCTTTATCAAAATATTCAGAAAATTGATCAAATCAGCGAGTGATAGTGGATTTTTTTTTTGGCTAAAAAATTTTTAAATTTTAGATCATCTGTACAGCCCTGATTAACTGAAATGGGGGTGATGTTCGTTTACAAATATTTTTTTTTTTCAACATCCTTTCGACATCATATGTTCAAAAAATTGTCATTTAAATTCAGTCCGTGCATTATATTTTTGTGAAACCTAAGTTGGAAATGGGTCTGGAAATTTGCTTTTGAATCTGTACCTATAAGTAAAAATGCCTATTTTTATCTCTAAAAAGAGACACAAACGGGGGATACCATTTTCTTGGGGAAAAAAAACCCCGTTCTTTTTGATCAACCAAATTAGACTTTCTGTTTATTGAAACCTAGCAAACAAAACACCCGTTCATTACAACATTAGATAAAAGATACAGTACCCACATCATTCCCCACTTACTGTTAAGAAAAACAGTACCCCACTGCACTACACCACGTAAAAAAAACAACCATTATCGATTTCTAAATACCATCTTTTTACAGCCCCCTTTCCCATTTTTACAGAAAAAAACCCCTGGGGTTTCATTCAAGGAAATCCCGTTGTCAAATTATTTTATAAAATTTTTGTGTGGAAATAGTTTGACATCATTTAACCCTTTTAAGCAAGTACAGAAATCGGCTTGAATTGAATTGTCCTCAACGTCTTCCCTTCGCAGTTTGTTTTACATCCTCTGTTTCCCCAAATCAATTTTTCCCTTTTTTTGTGTGTGTAGGCTTCTTAGGGGTCAAGGTTTATCTGGTTTACAAAAAAAACTTTTTTTTTCGCATTTTACACTTTAGCAGCTGGAAAAAGTAAACAGGACAAGTTTTATCTCGTATTTCTTTTAAAAGGGTTGATGCTTATTCATCTTATTTTTTAATCATTGTTTCACTTTTTTCATTTAGTTTAGTAAATGAACTTTTTTCTTTACAAGTATTTTGCATTTTTTCCAAGCTGCAATCAACCTGATTGAAAATTTTAAAACTATCCCCCCCCAAGTTTTCCACAAATTTATTAAATTTTTTTTAAAAGCGCTGTTCCTTAAGTTCATCTTAGTGCTGTTAGGAATTTTCTTTGGGGTTTTTTTTTTTGTTGTTTTTTTTTTTTTTAATGGAATGCTTAAGCTTTTCTAGATTTTTTGAATGTTAACGCCCCGGGTTTTTCGTTTCAATAGAGAACATCCTTCTTTCCCAGGAACGGAAACCAGAAAAGAATCACAAAATATCCCTGATTATTTGCAAAACGAAAAATCAACAATACGTGGTCAGTGTGAAAAAGCACACCCCGTAACCGTCACTACTGACCGATTGATTTCCATGGGTTTGTCAAATTTTAGGGTGGCCTAGTCTTTTTGGGAGGCCGGGGGAACCATTAAAATTGAAAATGTTTGTTTATCTTAAGGGCAGTAAAAAGTCAGTCAAGACGCACATTTTCTTTTCCAGATGGTACATTGAATACCGGGCAATGGCTTTTCTTTATCGACCCTTTTTTGTTTGTCCGTGTGGACACTGTAAGATCCACTCAGGGGGTGTGAAAAATGTCCTTGGCTTTTTTAAGTGAGTACAGCATGTTTTGTTACTTTTTACTTGTACAATTTGTCATGGGGAATTAATTCTCTGGATGCTTTTTTTGATAGAACTGTTTTGAAAATGATGTTTTTTACCCCGTGTGGTCCTATCATGTCTCAACTATGCTTAAACTGAAAAGTTTTTGTTTTTTTTTGTTTTTGTTCTGAACACGTGGGGAAGATAATTTTGGGGGCACTCTGTAATTTCAGAATTTTTTCATTTTAAATTTTACCGCCTTTTCGGGAGATCCCTGAATTTTAAATGCAGCCTAAATGGTGGTGGGGGAAAAATTGTGTTGCCTCGCAAATTAACCTTAGTTAAAACAAAGCGTTCAGGGAGGGGCTGTACTAAAAACAGGGGAATAAAGGAAATTGAAAAAGGGAAGGGGGAGTAACTTTTGCAATTTCCACATAACAGGGTTCATTCGTTTATTTCTTTTTGTTTTTTTGGTTTTGTTTTTAGTTCATTGTCAGAAAAGAATCATAGCTTTTAATTAAATTTTGGATGTTGAAAAATTTTTGCATTTCTTCGAGTTTTATTTTTTTTTTTGGGGGGGGGATTTTTTTTTTTTGTTTCATTGTCTGCGATGTTTATCTGTGTGATCTTATGTTTTTATGTCCCGGGGATATCTCGAATGCTTTTGGCTGTGTACAGATTTTTTTTTTGTCTCTATGATATATGGTTGGTTGTTTTTTTGATGGTAAAAAGGGGGGAGTAAAAATTTTAGATAGCTTCACATTTTATTTTTTGCAATGAATGTATGGCTTTTGCTTTTGCTTTTTTATTTGGGAAATTTTTGTTATGCTTGTTGCATTTTTGTTTTTGTATTTATTTTTTTTGTGGGTGTTTTGTTTTGTGGTGGTGTTTTTTTGTGGGGGGGTGGGGGGGGGGGGGGGGTTTTTTTGGTGAGGGAAATTTTTGGCCCCTTGTTCTCAAAAATGTGTTTTTTTTGGTTGATTTGGGCTTCCTGAATTGTTTTTAAGCTTTTTTAGATTAAATTATGCATGCAACTTTGTTTCCTTGCTCTTTGGCTGAGTACTAAGCTTTTAAAAATAAGGGTTGGTTCATGCTTTTTCCCTGATGTGTGTGGGGGTGTTTGGTGTGTGTGTGGTTGTGTGGTGTGGGTGTGTGTTGTGTGTGTGTTGTGTGTTTGTTGGTGGTGTGTGTGTGTGTGTGAATTCAGATTTAGATTCAAAAATTGAATTCCATTTAAACAAGTAGACTTTTTTGACACAACAAAAAACAAGCAACATCAGTTATAAATTTTTTTTGGGTCAAATTGTGTACACTAAAGCATGTTGCATTTTATTTTATTTTTTCTTTCTTAAAAAATTTATAAAAATATTTGATGTATCTGCTTGATAGATATCAAATGTGATTTATCACTTAATTTTTATACAAAGTTAGTTTTTTGTCTTTTGGTTTTAAATTTTTAATAACAAATTTTTTTCGAGTTTTTCATAAGATCATTCACGAGTAAATGAAATTCATCATCTATCTTGTTACAATATCTACATTTTTTGTCCCCCCGATTTTTGGGGCCCCCTTTCTTTTTCATTAAATTTTGAAGCTTGTGCGAATTTAGATAACTCTTCTTAGAGTTTGTTTTCATAGTTCATTAATATGGTTCCCGTCTGTTCTTTGGTAGAAAACGTAAAAATTTTTGTTTGGGAAATCTTTTTGTGGAGATCCAAAAGTTTTATACATGTACTCAAAATTTTTTGAAACATAACTAAACCTATGAACATCAAAAGTACTTTGGTTCGTCCAGACGTTTGAATCCAATTTTTAAAATATTTTTTTTCTGTGTTGATCGTTTTTTGATGTAATTTTCTGATACAAATAAAGTATAATCTTCTAATATAAAAGGTTTGGTTTTTATTGTCAAATGAATCCAAAAAGATGTTATTTGGTTTTGTTTTATAGGGGCAGTGGAAAACTTCCTAATTACCCAAAATGATGGTATTTAAAGCTTTTTTATGAATATACTTTGTTTACAAAATTTTTCTGAAAAATTTCGTGCAAAAAATTTTATTTTTAAGCATGTCTTGAAAGTTTATCAATATGAAATCTGTTCCCCTTTTAAACAAAAAGGAAACCCAAAATTCTGCTCCTATTAAATAGGAGTTATCGTGATCGAATAGAGCCCTTTTATAGTATTTTTAAATGTTGTCAATGAATTGTCTTTTTAAAAAGGGAATTGTTTGTTGCCTTGTTTTACTAAATTTCTTGTGTTGTTTCAAAATTCTGTTTTTATGAAAAACGACACCAGATATTTTAAAAATTTCTACTGTTTCAAATTTCATGCACCCACATTTTTAAAAAGATTTGGGAAATTTTTGGGGTGACTGTAAAGATTTTTACCTTTTTTTTGTTTTGTTTATTTTTAAAACCCAAATTTAAACGCACTCCTGTAGTTTTTTTATTTTGTTTGAAACCTATTTTTGGTTTTAATAATGCTAGGGTAAAGGTAACAAGGAATTTTTTTCTTGGGGGTTTTATTTGGGGAATCTTTTTTCTCAATTATTGTATAAACATACATATATCTATTACTATATCATATAATATAACATAAAAAAAATGTGAATTAAATTTCCCTGATGTCTCCTTTTTTAACTATATTTCATATGTGTGTTTTGCCTCGTTTTTGTAAATATTTTTGCATTGGAATCATGTTTTTAATTACATTAAAATTTTGCCCGTTATCCCTGTTTCGTTTAAATTTATAAGAAGACTCTGGCCACCATTATCAAAACCTTTTTTGAAAAGACAAAGCAGCAATAAGGTGTTTTTGATTTTCTTTCAGCAAATTTTCTATTAAGTTTTTAAGTGGGAAAATTGGGCCGTTTTTCTGCGGTTTTCTGAATCCCGTTTGTTATCTGGGATTTTAGTTGTTATTTTTTAAAATTCAGAAATTTTTTTGATTCAGTATTTTTACAAAAAAAGTTTCCCATTTTTTGTCAATGCATTCCCCTGTAAATTTTCTGGGTTTTTAAAATCCCCTATTTTAGATTTGGACATTCATCCTACTTTCCATCATGGGGATATACCTGTTTTTTAAAACTAAATGAAAAATCTCGCATGCTCTCTAAGATTAGATAAAACGATTTGATCTTTCGTTTTTAATTCCTCTTTTCCTGTTTTTATTTTTTAATTTATTTTTTAGTTTTTGATTGTTTTTTTTAAAATTTTCCTCGTCGGGTTTTCTTATCCCAGGTGGGTTTTTAGTTTCATTTTAAAACATTAAACAGTTTTGCATTTGTTTTTTTTGCGGGTCTGGATTTTTGCAGTTTTTTTTTCCCAAAAAGCGTTTTAAGTGTTCGGCCCCCTTACCGTGTAAAATGATTATGTTTTTAATCCATTATAAGCTTTCTTTTTTAATTTTTAATTTTTTTTGAGTTTTCCCCCAATATCTTGGATCCTCTTTAATTACTTCATGTATCTGTGCTACCAGTCTATTTTTGAATATGGTGTGGGGTGTTGGTGTGTGTTGTTGGGGGTTTGGGGTGTGTGTGTGTGTGTTTGGAAGTGTAAGTAAGGGTTTTTGTGTATCGTGTTGTGTTTGTTAAAACAAAAATCACAGCCCCGTTTGTATTTCAGATGGAAATCAAATCACAAAAAATTGCTTTTTTGCACCAAACCCGTATAATAATTAAAAAATAATATATAATATTAAAATAATTATATTATTATAATATTAATTTAAAACATATGGGTGGGTGTTTGTGGCAAAGCGCTTTCCCGAGGAAAGACCCGAAATTTTAGCAATAAATCTGCCGTTATTGGTGTTTAAGTAAATAAAAATAAATAAAAATTAGGATTATTTTATTATTTTATTATTCTTGTATTTTTTCTTTTTATCGAGGGTAAAGGAAAAAAGCACTCATGGGATTTATGTGTGGCCATAAGTATGCACGGAATGAGAATGTTTTGTTTAACTGGTTCAAATGCTTTGCCATACAGCAGTGAGACATTTTTTTTATTTTCTCTTTATTTTTTTATATCACTTTAAGTCACGTCAGATTTCTCTACTTGAAAATCGGGCTACTCTCCCCGGGGAGAGTGCGTCGCCACAAGAGCAACGCAACCCCTTTTTTTTTTCTCCTTGTTCCTGTCTGCAACTGTATTTGTTTCCCTATCAGAGTGGCTTTTTCTACAGAATTTTGCCAGGGACAACTCTCTTGTTGCCGTGGGTTCTTTTACGTGCGATAAAGAACTATGTGTAACCCACGGGACCTCGGTTTATCGTCTCATTTGAAAAACTAGCGCCCAGACCGCCAGTCATGGTCTAATGGATGGGGGAAAAGTTTCGGGTCCAAACGGGATTCGAACCACCCCAAACTTTCCCACTTTTCGCTTTTAGACAGGGGCCCTTACCTCTAGACCACTATCACGGTCGGGATTTTAGAACCTTGCCCTATAGGCGCAAGACATAGTTGGTTTCAGAATTTTCTTTTTTCTGTTTATAAAGCTGTTCCCGTATTTAAGTTGCTCCTACAAGTTATATTAAAAGGTGGGGGTGGGGGGGAGAAGGCAATAACAGGGGGGGGGGGAAACCCATGTAAAAAATAGAAGACTGTGGGGAAAAAGAATAAAAGTAACAGACTGGAATAAAAAAATCTTTTTGAGGCCCTTAAAGTGCATATTGAAATAAAGAAACAATACAAAGAACTCCAATGAAACACCCAAACGGACTGTATACAAACACTTCGAAAAAGTAGCAAGAATGTTTTCATCCCAAAGAAATTTCTCTAAATTTTGTCTGCTTTCTTAGATACAACGTCATTTGTTAAAACTTTTATTACTTAAGTATTTCAAATATTAAAATAGCATTAAAAAACAGTCTGCAGGCAAAGTTCTTTTTCAGTGAGCAATTTCAGTTGACCGTGATTTCCCAAAAGGTGGTTTTTTTGGGAGTCGTGCACACGGGGAAAATCCCCGTGTTAGCTGGGGAAAGCACAGCAAAAACAAAATTAAAAATAATAATAATAATAATAAAAAATAATAATAATAATAATAATAATAATAAAAATGTAGGAAAATTTTTATAGTGCGGAATCTTTTAAGCAAAAAATCAAAGCGCTCAGATGACATTTTGGTTTCTTATTTATTTTTTTCGAGGGTATGGAATAACAATGTGTGCTTTTTTACTCGTCCCCGTTGTATGCGGTTTTTTAAATGTCTCTGTTCCCACCGGCAAAACCCCTGGCCTACTCTTTCGAAAGTGGAACAAAATTTAACGTGAGCGCAAGATGTTATGCAGTTTCGCACACGAGGCCTCGGGGTTTTATTCATCCGAAGGAAAAATTTATGTAGGCAGTTCCTGCTAAAAATTACGAGGCTTTTAGAAAGGTCAATCATGGGATCAGGAGACAACAGTTTGAAAACTGCATACACTCATGGCACCCATTGTTAAAAAAGGGATAATTATAAAAGCTTTTTTCCCCTTACTCTCGAAATAAAGATAAAAATAGTTCGGTGTTTTGTTTTTTAAATGGGTGGTTAGTAAAGGTTTGTTTGTAACAGAAAAATCCTTTTGCCTTTTTTTTTGGGGGGGGGTGTGAAAAAAAAATTGTTGTATTATTTCTCAAAAAATGTATAAAGATTCGGTTTTATATTTGCCTTTTTATTGTATCTGATGCAATAATGTTATGCTATTGAAAACCCTTTTGCTTCGAAAAAAAATTTAAAAAAATCGTATGTCTGTGTGTGTGTGTGTGTGGTGTGTGGTGTGTTGTGTGTGTGTGTGTGTGTGGGTTGTCTGTCTGTCTGCTGTTGTGTGGGGGGAGGGGATTTCCTCCTCCCCTCCCCCAAAAAAAAAGGGACTAACAGATAAAATTTTAGCATCGGATTCATGGGGTAGTTTTTTTATGTGCTTTCATCGGTTTCCCCAGTTTATATGGAAGGGACCCCAGGGGTCCTTATGGGGAGGGATAGCTCAGTGGTTGGGGGCACCCCCTTTCCCCCAGCCAAGTTAAGCGCGTCGAGCGTGGTTACCCGTTGGATGGGTGACGTTTGCGCGCCTTGGGTTCAGTACAGTTCCCCATTCACCCGTTAAATGGGACCTCCCTCTTTGGGTCGGGAAGGTAAAACGCGAGGGAGGGACTGGGGACCCCCCTCAAAAAGCTGGCCCCAGATAAGTGGGTCTCTGACGCCCCGTCCCCCGACCTTTAGGTTATGGGCTCCTTTACCTTTTTTTTTTTACCCCCGCTACAGTTTTTAAGCTAACGGCAGGGCACGTCACCCAGTTGGACTGGCCCCGACGTCCCCTACAGGGAACAGTACAAGGGGGAGACGAAAAAAGAGGCAGACAGAGAAACGTGGGGAAAACCCCAGGGGGTGGAGAGGCCTGGGGTGGAACGAGTTTTCTAAGAAAGGGAAAAGAGGGGGGGGGGGGGGGGGGGATGGGGAGGGGGGAGGGGAGGAAGTGGTTGCAAAATCGTCAGTGGGGCTCCCCCCGGTCTACGAACTACGGGTAGGGAAAGGTGAAGTGAAGTCCCAAACTCACTCATCAACCTTGGAAAACAAGTTGCAATACCCTACCTGGACACGTGTATGGGAGTGCAGTCAGCATGATGTTCACTCCCAGGGGAAAAAAACCCATGGAAAAACGAGGTCAGGGGTGGCATACCCCGGGGTTGAAAACCCGGGGTGTCAGATGTATGCGTAGTAACGATTAAAAAAAAACCAAAAAAAAAAAAAAACATTTTCATCAAAATTCTGGAAGGGGGGGGGGGGGGGGTTCGCTTCATAGAACCCCCTCCCCTCTTTCCATGCCTAGCAGGGCTCCGCATTCTCGGAAGACCATGAATTGCCTCTAGATTTGTATTCTGGCACAGGTCTGGAGGGGGAGGGGTAGCTCAGTGGGGCGACACTCGCTTTCCCCCAACCGATTTTTGCAGCGTTGACGTGGGTTTTTCCGTGGACGGTACCGTTTTTGCGCCTAGGGTTATACGTCCCCGTTCACCCACGTAATGGAACCCGCCCCATCAGGGGTTGGAAGGCAAACAGCGAGGGATAGGAGATGGGCGCCGCCTTCAATTTGCTGGCCCCTGGAGAAGCTGAGGTCTCTGATTCCTCGCTCTCCTACGACCACATAGGTTGTGGGACACCTTCACAGCGTCGGGTGTGGCTCATCAGTCCGACACGGGAAGGACAGTCCTTATTTAGGGCAGAGGGCACAGATGAAGTCTGAGGCTGGACTGTCTGTCTGCCTGGGCTGCAGCCTTTCTTCTTGTTCTTCTTCTTCTCGTGCTGCTGAGCAAGTGTCTCTGCGAACTGGGCACGCATAGTCACCCACTTACAAAGCAACAGTTTGAATAGATGCATCAGCAAGCATAAGTGCAAAGTTGCGTTGTAGAGTTAGCGTGCATGCTGCAAAGTTGAGCCTGGAGGATGACATTCATTTCCGTGGAGTCAAAATGCATGCTGGGGTATATCTATGTGGTCCATACCACAGCCAGAGTGCGGTCTGACTCTCTACGGGAGGTGAGTGGATTTGTTATGTGTGTGTTTAGTGTGTGGTGTGGTGTGTGTGTTGTGTGTGTGTGTGTGTGGTGTGTGTGTGTGTTGTGTGTGGTGTGTGTGTGTGTGTGGTGTGTGTGTGTGTGCAATAATTGGTTTGTATATGTTTGGACACTAAACTTATTCTGTAGGTCGGTGGA
>CM054160.1:22891358-22921358 GCA_028751875.1 Rapana venosa | reverse complement strand
GGGCCCCCCCCCCCCCCCCCCCCCCCCCCCCCCCCCCCCCCCCCCCCCCCCCCCCCCCCCCCCCCCCCCCCCCCCCCCCCCCCCCCCCCCCCCCCCCCCCCCCCCCCCCCCCCCCAAAAAAACCCCCCCCCCCCCCCCCCCCCCCCCCCCCCCCAAAAAAACCCCCCCCCCCCCCCCCCCCCCCCCCCCCCCCCCCCCCCCCCCCCCCCCCCCCCCCCCCCAAAAAACCCCCCCCAAAAAAAAAAGGGGAAAAAAAAGGGGGGGAAAAACCGGGGCCAAAAAACCCGGGGGAAACAAAAAAAAGGGGGGGCCCCGGGGGAAACCCTTTTTAAAACCCAAAAAAACCCAAAAAGGGGGAAAAACCCCCCAAAAAACCCGGGAAAACCCCGGCCCCCAAAAAAAGGGGAAAATTTTTGGGGAAAAAAAGGAGGGGGGGGGGAAAAAAGGCCCCTTCAAAGGAAAGGGGGGGAAAAAAAATTAAAAAAAAAAAAAAACCCCCCAAAAAAAAAGGGAAAAAAAAAAAAAATTTAAAAAAAAAATTTTTGGGGAAAAGGGGAAAACCCTTTGGGGGGGAAAAAACCCCGGAAAAAAAAAGGGGAAAGGGCCCAAAAAAAGGGGAAAAAAATTTTTGGCCCAATGTTTTTTTAAATTGGGGGGAAAAAATTTTTAAATTTAAAAAAAATTTGCCGGGCCCCAAAAACAAGGGTTTAAAGAAGGGCCCAAAAAAATTTTTTCCCCAAAAAAATTTTTTGGGGGAAAAAAAAGGGGGGGGGGAAAAACATTTTTTTAAAATTTAAAAATTTTTCCCCCCCCCCAAAAAAAAGGTTTTAAACCCCCCAAAAAAGGGGGGGGGGGTTTTTTGACCCGGGATTTTTTTTCCCGGGGGGGGAAAAAAACCCAAAAAAATTTTTTTCCTCCCCCCCGGAAATTTTCCCCCCCCAAAAAAAAAAAAAAACCCCCGGGGGGCCCCCCAAAGGCCCCTTTTTGGGGGGCCCAAAAAAAATTTTCCCCCAAAAAAATTTAAAAAAAGGGGGGTTTTTTTGGGGGCCCCCAAAAACCCAAAACAAAACCCCTCCTCCCCCATTTTTTTTTAAAAAAGGGCCCCCCCTTTTTCCCTTTTTTCCCCCCCCTTTTTTGGTTCTTTTTCCCCCTTTTTTTCCCCCCCTTTTTCCCTTTTTTTTGGCAAGGGGGGGGGAATTTAAAAATTTTTTTTTTTTGGGGCCCGGGGAAAAAATTTTTTTTCCCAAACCTTTTTTGGGTTTTTTTTTTTTTTCCCCGGTTTTTTAAAGGAAACCCCCCAAAAATTTTTTTTAAAAAAAAAGGGGAAAAAAAAAAAAAATTTTTTTTGGGGGTTTCCCGGGTTTGGGTTTTGGGGGTTTTTTTTAAAAACCGATCCCTTTTTTTTCCCAAAGGGGGGGTTTGTCAAAAAATTTTTTTAAAATTTTTTTGAATTTTTTTTTTTTTGGGGGGGAAAAAAAAAAAAGGGGGTTTTTTTAAAAAGGGGGGGGCCCCCCACCCGCCCTTTTTTTAAAAAAAAGGGGGGGGTTTCCCCTTTTTTAACCCCCAAAATTTTTTCCCCAACCCCCAAACCCAAAATTTAAATTTTTTTTGGGCCCCGGGGAACCCTTTTTTCCCCCCCCTTTTTGGGGGAAAAAAAACCCCAAATTTTTAAAAAACCCCCCCCGCCGGGGGGAAAAAAAGGGGGAAAAAATTTTTAATCCCTTTCCCCCCTTTCCCTTTTTTGGGAAAAAAAAAAAGGAAAAAGAAAAAAAGGGGGGGGGGGGGGGGGGGCCCCCCCCCAAAAGGGGTTTAAAAAAAAAAAAACCCCCCCGGGGGGGGGTTTTCCCCTTTTTTTTGGGGTTTTTTTTTCCCTTTTTTCCTTTTTTTTTTTTTTGGGGGGTTTCCCCCCCTTTTTTTTAAAAAAAAAAATTTTTCAAAAATTTTTTTGAAAAAAAAAAACCCCAAAAAAAAGGGGGTTTTTTTTTTTTTTGGGTTTGGTTTTTTCCCCCCCCCCAAAAAAACCCCCCAAAAAACCCCAAAAACCAAAAACCCCCCCCCCCCCAAAAAAAAAATTTTAATTTTTTAAAAACCAAAAAAAAAAAACCCAAAAAAAAAAACCCCCCCCCCAAAAAAAAAAAAAAAAAAAAAAAACCCCCCCCCCTTTTTCCCCTTTTAAAAAAGGGGGTTTTCCCCCCCCCCCCTTTTTTTTTTTTTAAATTTAAATTTTCCCCCCCCCCAAAAAAAAAAAAACCCCCCAAAAAACCCCCCGGAAAACAAAAAACCCCCCCAAAAAAAAAAAAAAAAAAAATTTTTTTTTCCCAAAAAAAAAAAAAAAAGGATGTGGAGAAGTCTCTAATTAAAGAGGTGGTTGTTGTTTTGCTGTTGTTCGTGTGTTTTATTGTTGTTGTTTTGATGTTGTTGTTGTTGTTGTTGTTTTGTGCGCATGCATTGTGTGTTGTGTTTTTGTGCGCGCGCGCACACGGTATGTGTGTGTGTGTGTGTGTGGTTTCCCAGTTAGTCTGCAATTTCTTGAATGGGTTTCAAAGGGAGAGAGCAGTTTCCAACCCTAATGCTCTCCACTCTATCTCTATCTCCCTTTCCTCCCTCTCTCCCTCCTTCCTCGTTTGTCTGTCTGTCTCTGTCTTGTCTCCCTCCTCCCACTCTGTCTATGTTTTTCTTCTCTCTTCTGTCTCTTCTCTCTGATGTTTCTCGTCTGTCTCTCTCTCTTTGTCTGTTTCTCTCTCTGTTTTTCTCTGTGTTTGTCTGTTAGACAAGTGGAATCCACAGAACAAGTTGCCAAAGTATGCAATGTGAAGTTCATCAATGTGCAAGAACTTGATGGTGAAACTGAATACATGACTGCAAAGTATGTTATCGATATTCTCAATGACCATACCCCACACATGAACTGGCAACATAAAGACATATCGAGAGCATATAGACTTGGAAGACCACGCTCTTGGAGAGGAGAATCACGGTCCATCATCGTCCACTTCTGCAGATGGTCAGATAAGATGGCCATATTGGGAGATCGGGAGCTTCGAGATTATCTAAGAGAGACTGGCATCAAAGTATCCTCTGACCTAACTGTACACCAGCGAGAAACTGTAGACTGGCATTGGGGTCAGGGACAAATTGCCTTCTATCGCCATGGCAAGCTGCATGCCAGAGATAAGCAGCCATCTCCACCATTCCATGATGGAAGAAAACACTTCAGCAAACTACCTCGTGCCCAAGAAGAACACTGGCCCCCCGGTCCAAGATGGCAGACAAACCAGATTCACTGGAACAACATATACAGTGTCTTTCAACAGAGGCCAGTATGAGAAGTGGAAGACACAACAAGGCAGGTTTTATTCACGCCACCAGGAAGAGTATAGACATGACAATCATCCCAGGTCATGTCTGGGGCAATCCCAAAGGAGCGTGTCACCACAGCCACATCAGGGTGTCCAGGCAGTAAACAGAGGTCAGCCTGCTAGCTTCCACTACAGTGGCAGGAGGGACAACGTGCAAAGAGTGCAGAGAAACCCTGCTGACCAAGCAAAGAGAATAGAGGAAGGTGGTACTCCAGTCAGTCCAGGACCATACTTCTACAGTGAAGCAGCAAAACAAGGAAGAATGACCCAGTTTAGCAGAAAAATTGTCTTTGTAAAAGATGGGAGCAGAAGATCTCCAGTATCTCCAGGTCAAAGCTGCAAATCTGATGTGTGCACCTGCAGTCAACAGCAAAACAGGAAGTACAATGCAGGCACAGTCATAGAATGTGATGCCTGTGACCATGAAAGGGACAAGACTGAGAGAAACAGAAGACCTGGTGGGGCACATCATCTTTCTAGCGAAGATCTGTATATGAAAAGACAGAGGACAGGACAAGGGACTGCAGTGGACCAGCCTGAAGACAGTGACCGAGACAATGCTGATGTAGCAGAGTACAAGGAAGAAGACAGTGACAAGGAGGACACAAATACAGTAGAGGACAAGGAAGAAGACAGTGACAAGGAGGACACAAATACAGCAGAGGACAAGGAAGAAGACAGTGACAAGGAGGACACAAATACAGCAGAGGACAAGGAAGAAGACAGTGACAAGGAGGACACAAATACAGTAGAGGACAAGGAAGAAGACAGTGACAAGGAGGACACAAATACAGCAGAGGACAAGGAAGAAGACAGTGACAAGGAGGACAAGGAAGAAGACAGTGACAAGGAAGACACAAATACAGTAGAGGACAAGGAAGAAGACAGTGACAAGGAGGACACAAATACAGTAGAGGACAAGGAAGAAGACAGTGGACCAGGAGGACACAAATACAGCAGAGACAATGGAAGAAACAGTGACACGGAGGACAAGGAAGAAGACAGAGACAAGGAAGACACAAAACAGTAGAGGACAGGAAGAAACTAATGACAAGCAGGATACAAATACAGTAGAGGACACAGAAGAATACAGTGACAAGATGACACAAATACAGTGAGACAATGAAGAAGACCATTGACAAGCAGGATACAAATACAGTAGAGGACAAGGAAGAAGACAGTGACAAGCAGGATGACAAATACAGTAGAGGACAAGGAAACGACAGTGACAAGCAGGATACAAATACAAAGGCAAGGAAGAAGACAGTGACAAGCAGGAATACAAATACAGTAAAGGCAAGGAAAAGACAGTGACAAGGAGGACACAAATACATAGAGGACAATGAAAAAGCAGTGCCAAGAGGACACAAATTACAGTAGAGGACAAGGAAGAAGACAGTGACAAGGAGGACACAAATACAGTAGAGGACAGATGAAGAAGACAGTGACAAGGAGGACACTAATAAAAGTAGAGGACAATGAAGAAACAGTGAACAAGAGGACACAAATACAGCAGAGGACAAGCAGAAGACATACCTGAAACTATGAGAACAGTAATGACATGTCTGCAAAGAAGGATGTTGATGACAAGATCAGCAGGGCCAATAACGTGAACAGCAAAAGGCACTGATGAGGGGACTGACGAAGACATGATACCTGACAATAACAGAGCAGTAAATGGACCGGAAAACAAACAAATCCTTGAGATAATCAACTGCTGACAAGATACAAGACGATTCATGTACCGAAAACCAAACAGAAATTAACAGACACTACTGAACCGTGTGGAGTCCCTACTAGTGACCGTAAACTTAGTGAGAGCTCCATGCCTAGCAGTGATGTACTCAGGGCCTAGGCACATACTCACCATCAATACCAGTCCCGTGATCTTGCGGTCGTGATGAGAAACACGAAAGACGATGCCGTGTAATCCTCCCATCCATCTTGGACCTCGCTCTGCACAGTAGTGCCGAGTCATTCATCCTGGTCCATTCTCTGATGTTGGTCCATCCATGACTTGTTTCTGCTCCTTCCCTCTTTCAGCCCAACTCGAGTGTTCCCTGGCAGTACAGTTTTGGCAGAGTGTTGTGGCGGGTAACGTGGCCCGAACCCAATGTCTGCTTTTTCTTCTTGACGATGTGAGAAAGGGGTTCCCTGTGGACCTGCCGATGCCGTGGTAATTTGACTTTTGACCAAAATTCATTGGTCTTTCGTTCCTCCAGAATATGCCCACAAGTTTTCTATGCATTTTGTTTCAATGATTGGATTCGCTTTGCTGTTTCAGCATCAATGTCCAGGTTTCACTTCCGTACCGCAGGGTAGTCTGAAATTAGGCTTTGTAGAGCTTTAGGTTTGATTGGGAAACTGATCTCTTTTACTTTTCCATATGGTGGGAGTTTTAGTCATGGAAGATGTTGCCATGGCTAGTCTGACTTTTGACTCGTCATCGAATCGCCCGTCCTCTGTGAGTGTATCCACCAAGGTATTTACAAGCGTCTACCTCCTTCATTCCTGGCCGTTCATGTAAAATTTTTAGCAGTGGCTTTGCTCGTGGCTGTTCACAAGTACTTTACTTTTTTCTCCGAGCTCAACCTCCCATCCCATAAGCTCCTAAGCTCTGTTCTCAAGTCTGTCGTAGATCTTGCAGCTCTTGTTATTTTTCCGCCCATGAGGTTAAATGTCATCAAAACCGCAAGTTAGTTGAGGGGTCTGCCGCCAATGGATATGGTAAGTGGAAGTCATGGTGGTCTCTCTCATAATTTTTCCAAGAACAGATTAAACAGGACTGGAGATAACAGGCATCTTGTCGGACCCCATGCCATGCAACAAGGACACTCCCACTAATACAAGTAACAAAAAAGCCAACCCAAACTAACCAAAGACCGAAATACCAATCTAGGACCATGAAAAACAGGGTTTACAGCCAAAACTCCAAGTTGTCCCTAGACAAAGAGGTAGAAAAAAACCAGAAAGGTCTAGTATTAGTCCAGTATCACTGACTCTTTTCAGCAAACTACTTTTTCGTTGTAGCTTGAAAGACAAAGACCCAAGCACGCCAGTAGTTGGCAAATTATAAAAGGGATGTTTGCCTCCAGTTGGCACTAAATAGGGATATCGGCCAGTCCACAGCTTGTGAACAGTATCCCGTTAATCACAAGCCGACATTCTAAGGATGCCAACACCCAATCATAATGTACACAAGTTGCCTATACGTTTTCTCAACTATAATGTGCATGGACGTTTGCCCCACTGGAAAAAAAAGATTATTACATTTTCTTTTTGAATATGCATTATTTGTTTAAACAGAAACTTGTATGGGACTGAATTTGAGTCTACCACTGTTCATGATTATTCTATTTTACGTCTTAAGCTAACAAGCTATCTCATCAGAGGAAATACCTGGCGGGGTAATTGTCATATTTTAAAATAGAATTTTTTATGTTTGAAAAAGTTCAAGTTAAGACAGAAAACACTTTGATTAAAAAAATACACAAAAATTTTTACTTTGCACCATTAATGACACTATTTTAAAATTCGTATGTATTTTCCTCCTTCTGATTCTACATTTTGGAAAACAACGCAAGATATTTATGGCTTAGAATTGTTGGGGCAGTGTGTTTTAGATCCAAGAATGCATATGATGATTTTGGATTACTGATAAGGGGGATTTCAATGCATGAACACCTGTAAAAATACAATTAAGATGATGATTATGATAACTTTCAGAATCTACATCATTATCCTGGTGCAAAATTTCCCAGAAATTCACATGATATGCACACACATGTTTTTGGTAATTAGCTGATTGTGATCTGCAACATGTTTGACTGTGTCATATTAAATGATCTCTGTAACCGAGGCTTTGATGATAGCTATACATTTATAACACCTTCGGGTTCGAGTGTGGTAGTTTAAGTCATTGTATCTCTGGGCTTAAATAGTTCCGTCAGAATTTTATCTTTGCTGGCTGAAAACATAACAGAATCAGACCATCCCTCTCTTACTCCTCCCCTCTCTCGCTATAAACGATATAAATAAATAAATCATAAAATTTCTCTCTTTCGATATAACAGATTAAAAAAATAAATAATAGAATCTCTCTCTCCCATTCCCTCCCCCCTCTCTGTCTCTCTCTCTTTCTTATCAGTATAAAAGAACAAATACATAAATAACAAAACCTCTCTCTCTCGATATAACGAATGGATAGATAAACCATAAATCTCTCTCTTACGATATAAAACAATAAATAAATACCAAATAAATAAATACCAAAATCTCTCTCATTCTCTCTCTCCCCCCTCCTTTTCTCTCCCTCTCTCTCCTTCTCTGTATATATAACATATATATATAAAATATATATATATAATATATATATATTTTAATTATATATTTTATATATACGAATAGATAGATAAAACATTTCAAATGTCCCTTTCGAAAATTTCGACAATGAAAAAAATGAATAATAAAATCTCTCTTTCGATATAAGAGAATAAATAAATAAATAAATTTAAAACAATCTCTCTCTCTCTCTCTCTCTCTCTTCTCCTCATTTTTCTCTTTCTCTCTCCCCTCGATACGTATGTATCTTTATGCATTTGTGCATTGTCTTCATTATTTCTTTCACTGAAAGTGAGCTTGGCATTGTGTATTTTTTCCGGGTTTTTGCTCCACTCTGTGATTGTCAATTTTCCTACGCAAACCATGTAATTATGGTCTAAGGCCGAGATACTTTACATTTCTGAGTTCTCTCTACTCTCTCTTCTCTCTCTCTTCTCTCTTCTTCTCTCTCTCCTCTCCTCTCTCTCTCTCTCTCCTCTCTCTCTCTCTTCTCTCTCTCACGCACTTCAGTGACAACAAACAATGAGGACCAATGCACAAATGCATACAACTACATATGTATCACCGACACAACTATATATTTTGATCTTAGTGTACTAGTGCTTATTCATTATCTCGATTTAAAAGAATAAATACAAGAATAAAAAAATAATAAAATGAATCTAGGAATTTTTATGTTATTTTTATTTACTTATATCACTTTTAAGTCACGGCAGATTTCTTTGCGTAAACTTCGGGTTCGCTTTCCCGGGAAAAAGGCGCGTCGCCACAAGAGCTGCGCCACCATTATATATATATATTATATATATGTATATATATATATATAATATATATATTTTATAGATATATATATCAATAATATATATCTATATATATATATATACAGGGTTTGATGCCAAAGAGCAAGTGTTTTGCTGATTTATGTTCCATTGTAATAAAAACCTGGCTGTGACTTTGACTTTGACACCACACACACACACACACACTCACACACACACACACACAAACACACACACACACACAAACACACACACACCACACACACACACACAACACACACACACACACACTCCACACACGCTATTCAAATAAATAGACTTGGTTAGCACAGTACATGAGTAAATTGAAGAGGATAAGTATATTATGAAAACTTTAACAAAATTAAAAATTAAAAGAAAGACGAAGATGAAGATGATGGGTTAAAACATCATAATCATATTATAGCAGGGCAGTAGAGTGGGCTGAACATTTAAAAATTCGTATGGTAAAGACCCTGCAATAGATCCAGACCGCAAAAAAAAAAATGCAAAACATGTTCATCGATTTAATGTGTAACTAATTATAACCAAATCCTGGAATAGACAATTACGACTGGGGGAATTACATAAAACAATTCAAAAGGACTAAAAAACAACAAATCAAGGCAAAGATGGACATTACAAACGAAATGATTCAAATCAGTTACATCTATCTTATAGAGGACAAATGCGAGTATTTGATTTTAGTCTTAGCAAACAGGTAATTTATCCCTATGAAAGGAAAGTAGAAGTAGGAGTGAAATGTCCCAAACTATACAATGGGCTGTATATACAACCAGAAAAACAGATAAATAACTTGACAAACACTTTTGGAAATACTCTTTGGTTCAAATACTGAATCAATGAATTTCTGAATATGTAGAAATAACAACTGTTATTGCGAGAAACAAGCTGGATTTCAGAAACGCGATGCAGAACAACGACATATCTTCCTATTAATAAACCTAATAGATTACTATGCTAAAAGAATCTAAAGCCTTATTCTGATTTTTTTTTTTTTCCCTACGCTGCCTCGTGCAGTGACGTCCCCGTCTACTGTTTCTCCACGCGCTCATTCCAATTTCCCCGCCACAGCATACCCATATTTGGTTATGTCTTATCCTCAGAGGCGGAGGTCTACAGGGAGCCAATCACTTCAGGCCGCCCGCGGAGTCCACCCGCCATGCGGGCTCCTGCACTGTGTGGGTCACTTTGGCGGAGGTTCAGTGGTGCCTGTTCTGAGCTAAAATACGCAGGACACCACCTACTAAGCCCCCCCTACTAACGTAGTATTAGTCAGTCGCGGAGCCAGACTGAGTGAGTTGCCCGCCCGAGGTGGCAACCAACCCAAGTCCTCCAACGACCGTTCCCCCGCGAACCTCCAACCCCAAAGGCTTGACACACACTCCCACAGGCACAGAAGAGTATGGGAAACCGAATCTGAGGTCACCATGGGACCAGAGAAACTGGGACCACCGAATCAGAGGCAATTTTTTATAATTGCATGATGATCCAATGACAAGAGATGACGTTAATTATGCTGCTGTGGGAAGTGCAATCTGCTTGAGACTACTTGACGGCGTTGTACTCTAGCTTACTATCATAATATTCCCGGCGTCTAACCGGGCCGAGAGATACAGATCACCTGCCGTGTTGGTCAGGTTAATTTGAGCAACACCCTCAAACTCGCATCCGTTAAGTGGATGAAGCTCGACTGTGTGGTTCCAGTCTTCCCACTGAGCCCACAGCACACTCACTCTGGGTAGGAGCCGGCCGGAGTCCGAAAAATCCCTATGACTCTTAAGGGATTCAAACCCGCGACCTTCCAGTCCGTAACCCAAGGCGCTAACCACTGCGCCATGGCGGCTGGTACTTTATTGCTGCTTTGTAGATTTTCAGAAAGCGTTCGATAATGTGTGGCACGAGGGTCTTCTTATAAAGTTAAACGAAACAGGAGTAACAGGCAAAACTTTTAATGTCATTAAAAACATGTATTTCAATGCAGCAATATTTACAAAAATACGAGGTAAACACACAGATGAAATCATAGTCAAAAAGGGGTACATCAGGGAAATGCATTAAGTTCTACATTGTTTAATGTATATATTAATGATAAAGTACAATATATTGATGAGACAGATTGACCAAATATAACCCCAAGAGACAAAATTCTTGTTTACTCTATGCTGACGGACCTAGCATTATTATTAACAACAAAGTAGGTCTTCAAAACTAATACTAATACAACTACAGCAGTGCGTTCCAATTGGGGTTTAAGATAAACCAAAACAAAAAAACAAAGTATTAGTCTTTTCGAATCACATCCTAAAATTCCAATTCATTTTAATGTAGGAGCATTGTATTGAAACAGTATGAAACTTTTTACCATATTAGGTTATGTTCTCGTCATCAAAACTGGAAAAATTTTAAACACACACAAGAACAATTTAGTACAACAAGGCAACAAAAGCAATGTCCGGCTTAAAGGAGCATTTATGGACACAAATTTAAAATTAGTATAATACTGGTCTATTCGACTCACTGATACCCCCTGGTTTTAACCTATGGAGAGCAGAAATTTGAGTTTCCTTTTTGTTTTAATGGGGAGACAGAATTTCATATGATTAAACTGTTTCAAGGACATGCTTTATTTCAAATCCATTTTTGCATATAAGAAATTTTCATGTTAAAATTTTGTAAACAAATGCTAGGGAGTTCATAAAAGCATTAATACTACCATTTTGGGCGTGAATTGGAGATCTTCACTGACCTTTAAAATTCATATGCCAGATAAATAACGTTTTGGATTATTTGAAGATTCAAAACAAAACTCTTTATTAAAGAAAAAGTATGCGATTATTTGTATCAGATCGATACATCGATATAATGAGATCAACACTGTAAAATATTCTTTAACATTGGATTCAAACAAGTCTGGACAACCAAGTACTCTTGATTTCATTGGTTGATTTATGCTGTTCAAAGAAAGTTTGAGTGAATTGTTTAAAACTTTTTAAGCTGCAGAAGAAAGAGTTTGTAAAACTAAATTTTACGATTTTGCTACCAAAGAATTAAAGACTGGAACCATACCTAATAACTATGAAAACAAAACTCATAGAAGAGGTATTGCTAAATTTCGCATAAGCTGTAACAATTTAATGATTAGAGAAGGGTAGGGGGGGGGGGGACACCAAAATATATCTAGCGAGGACAGAAAATGTAGTACTTGTAACAGATAGAAGATGAATTTCATTTACTCTATGAATGATTCATATGTGAACAGAAACCATTTGTTATTAAAAATTACATACCTAAGACAACAAAAGTAACATTTGTATAGATATTTTAACTGACATAATCCAGTTGATATCTATCAAGCAGATATCATCAAATATGTGTATGAATGTTTTAAGAAAAAAAGAAAATGAGAAGTAAAATGCACATTGCTTGTGGGTACATTCAATTTATAGCCAAAGAGGATGATTATAATCGGCATGAATGCTTTTTTGTTGTGACAAATAAGTCTATTGAATTTTAAATGGAAAACATAAAAATTCTGAATCTGAATCTGAATTACACACACAACACACACACACCACAACACACACACACACACACACACAACAACGCCAGGGATAAAGTCAGTAAAACATTCTTTATTTTTGACGCTTAGTATTCAGCCAAGTAGACAATGGAAATCAAAGCTTCCACGAAAATTTACTCAGACAAAGATGACATCAATTCATAGATAGTCCAATATCAACCAAATGAAAATACACTTGTTGAGACCACTAAGGCCAAACCTCTCAACAAAGAAACACCCCCCCACAAACAAAAAACACCCAACAAATAAAAATAATACAAACAAAAATGTAACAAGATAACAAAAATTCCCAAATAAAACGAACAGCAAAGGATCACCATTTCATTGCAAAATGAATAAAAAAATGTGAAAATATCTGAAAGAATGGCTTAGATCACAATTTATCAGTCAAAAACCAGCCAACCATGATGCTTAGATGGACAAAAACAAAATATTGTACACAGGCCAAGCAGTTTGGGAGATATACCGGACATCAAAAACATAAAGGAGTTTAACCATCAGTATGGACATGCTGTAGACACATGAACAAATAACAAACACTCTCCCCCACCAAAAAACAAAAATGCAATGCTTCAGAAAGAAATGCTACATATCTTCATACATCTCACAGATTTATTTAAAAACTATGATCTTTTGTGACAATGAACATGAAAAAAAAACAAAAAAGTAAACGAAGACATTCTGTTATGAGTGTTTGCGTAAGTTACTCCCTTCCTTAATCAATTCCTTCATTCACGTGTTTATTAGTACAGCTTCTCTTCCTGAACGCTTTGTTCTTCAACTAAGGTTAATGTTGCGCAGGCCACACATTTCTCCTCCACACCATTTAGGTAACCTTGCATTCAACTTCGGGATCTCACTGAAAAAAGGCGGTAGACAGTTTTTTAAAATGATAAGGATTTCTGAATCTAGCATGAGTGCCCCCAAAGTAGTGTCTTACACCACTGTGTTCAGAAGCAAATGCAAAACAAACAATACTTGCAGTTTAAGCATAGTTCGAGACAGTGATATTGACACACGGGTGTAATAACACATCATTTCAAAACAGTTCTATCAAATAAAGCATTAAGAGAAGTAAGTATCCCTATGTACAAATTGTACAAGTAAAAAGTAACAAAACATGCCTGTACTCACTTAACAAAGCCTACACCACATATTTCAGCACCCACTGAGTGCGTATCTTATCAGTGTGCCACACAGATACGAAATCTAACTGATAGATGGCTTGATAAAGAAAAGGGTTTGCACTGGCATTCAATGTACCATCTGGAAATGAAAGTGTGACGTCTTTGACTGACTTTTCCACTGCCTTCAAGATAACACAAAGACATTTGCATTTGAATGGCTTCCCTGTGGCTCCCAAGATATGATCAGACCATCCATGAACAGTTTGACAAAACCCATGGAAATCAGATATGGTCAGTAGTGACGGTGTTAGGGGGTGTGCTGTTCACACTGACTAGCTGTATTGTTGATTTCTCTGTTCTGCAAATAATCAGGAATATTTATGTGAGTCTTGTCTGGTTTCCCGTTCGTGGGAATGAAGAATATTACTCTATTGAAACTGAAAATCCTGGTGCTGTTAATCATTCAAAATATCTAGAAAAGCTTAAGCATCTCCATTAAAAAAAAGAAAAACAACAAAAGAAAAAAACCACAATGAAATTCCCTAAACATGCACTAAGATTAGATACTTAAGGGAACATGAACAGCTTTTATTAATTTCTAATACATTTGTGGAAGAACTTGGAGGGGGCATAGTACAATTTGCCATTCAGCTGATTTGCAGCTTTGTGAAAAATTGCAGAATGAATAAATTGTAAAGAAAACGTTCATATACTAAACTACAATAGTAACAAGTAATCAAAATGATAAAATATAAGATGAATAAGTATCTAACCCTTAAGAAATAAATAGCGAGATGAATATCTTGTCCTGTTTTACTTTATCCAGCTGCCAAAACTACTAAGCAATGTGGAAAAAATATTATTTGGGAAACCAGATGATGCTGTGTACCCGAAAGATAGCCTACACACACTTTCGAAGGAAATATTGATTTGGGTGAAACAGAATGTGATGTAAAACCCTAACTGCAGAATGACAGACATCTGAGGACAACTTCTATTTAAACCCATATCTGTATCTTGTCTTTTTTTCAAAACAGCTTCCAGAATTGTATTAAGAGCTTAAAGTGAAGGCTTAAATTATGTAAAACTATTCACACAATAGAATTACAAAATGTGACAACGGAATTTCCTTAGAACGAAACCCCAGGATTGTTCTGTAAAAATGGAACTGGGGACATTAAGAAGGATGGGTATATAGAAATTAATAATGTGTTGTATTTTTAAGGTGGTGTGTGCAGTGGGGCGCATGTTTTCCATAATCATGTAAGTGGAGAATGATGGTGTGGGTATCTTGTATCTTGTATGCTAATGTTGTATATGATACTGGATGTCTTATGTCTTGCATAGAGTACGTCTAATAAAAAGAAAGTGCTAACTTGGTTGATCTGAACAGATACAGCTTTTTTTTCCTCATAGAAATATGGGAGACAAAAGTCGGCATTTTAGTGACTTAATAGGTTATCTAGATTCAAAAGCAAATTACCAGACCCCATTTCCAACTTAGGTTCTCACAAAGCTAATAATGCACTGGACTGAATTTCAATGATCAATGTTTTGAGGCCATATAGGTGTCGAAAGGATACTTGAAAAGGAATAACTATTTGTAAACGAACATCAGCCCTACATTTTAAGTTAATCAGGACTGTACAGATGATCTAAACATTTAACAATTGGTTTAGCCAAAACAACAATACAGTATCATTTCGCTGATTTGTATTCTAATTCACTGAGACATTATTAATAACGATAAGAGAAAACTTTTATGCAAAAAAGATACACTGGTGGCGGCACAGAGCATACGACTTCAACGTTTGCAGATGGATTGCAGCTTATAAATGTTGGAGCAAACTATCATTAGAAAAGCTAGATTCAGCAGATAGCTACATCCTGCAATATTTAGTATACAACCCAAGCCTTACATTGCCAACACTGTCCGCTCATTTTTCAGCAGGTCGTTTGGGCTTCTTGACCTGCGCATAGACTTGCTCCGCTTCCGGTTCCGTTTTCTGTTCAAGGTCCATATCTAAAGGCGGGTTGCTGAAGGCATCTGCAGAGACGTAGGGGTCGTTGATGTACTCCACCCCCTCTGCAAGAAAGCAAACAGTAAGACCATGCTCACGGTTATTACCCCAAGCAGCAACAGTAGCAGCCAAACAGGCTCAACTAGCTGTGTGACTGGGTAAGTAAAATCATTAATTTCCCCACTAGCTTTGCTGTGTCTACAGTCACACGATTTTTGTTTTTGTTTTTCTCTATAAAAAAACACCTCAAATCTTCTACCCAAATCTATAAAAAAGCATGCATATATTTGCATATCTACATACATAATTACATCACACATGAACTCTTCGTGTATAATGATTATAATGTAGACATACAATTTCACAACAACAGTAACAGCTATGAAGACAGTCATCCAGCACACATCGAAACAATGACTTGCCATTAAAAGTGTGAACTAACCAGCCATCCAACCAGCCAACAAGCCAACCACCCAAACCACCCACCCACCCAGCCAACCAACCAACCAACCATTCAGCTACCAATCAAGCAAACAACCAGCCAACCAGCCAACCTTCCAGCGAGCAGATGAGCCAACCAAACAGTAAAAGGAATGTGAAAGCTGATAATCAGCCACCCAGCCAGCCAGGCTACCAACCAACCAACCAGGCCAGCTACAAACCAACCAACAGCCAAGCATTAACCAATCCAACCACCCAGCCTGCCTGCCATCAGCCATTGAATTGATCCATTGATTAAAATGTGGTCGGTTTTGTAACAAGTAACTTAAAAACCACAGTAAATGAAAACACTTAATCAACACATTCAATATGAACATCAACCAACATAGCCAACCAGCCAAGCAACGCACCAATCAAGCGGCCTACCAGCCAACCTCGTAGTGAACCAGCCAAGCAAGCGTTCAACCAAGGGAGCCATGATTAAATTGATGAGTACATACCATTGACGCTGCTCTCCACAGCTTTGCCATGTGGCTTGTCTGCATTTGAAACACACACACCCACAACCACACACCACACACACTACAAACACACACACACACAACACACACACACACACACACATATAACACACGAGTTTTAAGGAAACTTAAAGAAGTGTTTCTTTTCTAGAATGTTGCACAATGTAATTAAAGCACTTTTTTTTTTCTTGAAGCTAACTAATAAAAATACTTCAAAAACAAAAAACAAAGTGAAGAACAAAGGAATTGATATATTGAAACTAAGAAACGAAAACTATGAACTACATAGAAACGATACAATATAGAACCTAAACACACACACACACACACACACACAACACAACACACACACCCACACCAAAATATATATATATATATATATATATATATAGTATATTTATATATATATCTATATAATATATATATATATATAAAAAAATTTACATATGCATTGCAAGTATCTTAAACAACATTCACAATTTCGTCTAAGTTTGACTTAAAACTAAAAATAAATTCACGCTCGCACGCGCGCGCTATACACACACACACAAACACACACAACACAACAACCTCCACACCACACACACAACAATACCACACACACACACACACACAGACACACAACACTCCCACAACCATGATTGGCTTTGTACTTTCTGCTTGGATTTCCCAATACTGTTTTGCAGATTTTGTTCTGTGTTGATTTTTAATCGGCATTACAGTCTCTAAGTAATTTCGTCATCGCCCGTTAGGCAGAATTTATTACTAAAATTGATTTGTTTGGTAATTTTCTAATTTTGGGGGTTCGAATTTTTAAATTTCTGCTGGGGGGTTCCACTCATTGTGGTATTTATTTTAAGGGGAAAAAAAGTCAAACAAAGCCCCAAAAAAACCCCAGCAAAACATGTTAGAAAATTAAACGGGTTTTAGTATTCCCTTTTCTTCTTTGGGGTTTTATGCTTTTTTTCCAAAATGTTTGCGGGAAAACTTTGTAAAAAAAGAAACGGGGAAGAGCGGGTTTATCCCTGCATACTTGTTCGGGTTTGGATCTTGAAAACCTTCTTTGTACTCGGTACGGTTTTTCGAAACCCTTTTTATAGAAAAATTTTTTTCGTAATCTAAGATTGAAATTAAATGCCTTTGAGAAAAAATTTTCCAAAAATTAAAAAATTGTATTTGGGGTTTTAAAAAAAATTTTCAATGTTCATGTTCGGTATAAATTGTAAGGTTTACAACTTTTTTTCCCTTTCATTTAAAGTTTTAAGTCTTGCGGGAAAATTTTTTAAACCAAACCCGGGAGTTATTATGTGAGATGGGCCTTTGTCTCTGTTGAAAACCCCGTTTTGGGGCCTTTTTGGAAAATTTTTGTTTCGTCGGAATCTATATTTTGCTTGTTTTCAAGCTGCCGTTCAATTTGTTCACATTTGTTTTTTTTCCAACTTTAGATTTATTTTTTCAATTGTTGGGGTTTTTGTTAATTTTGTTTTTTTCTTTCCCATTTTTTTTGGGCAACATTTGTTTTATATTTTGGGGAAATTTAGTCTTTTAATGTGTTTTCTTTCCCAAACAGGGATTTTTTCTATTTAAAAAGCCTTTTTTATCTCATTTTTTGCTCCCCCCCCCCTCCCCCCCCCCCCCCCCCCCCCCCCCCCCCCCCCCCCCCCCCCCCCCCCCCCCTTGCCTCCATCGTCAAATATCACTTTAGTGAACAGCCCTTTAAAAAATTGAAGACCCACAAAAACCCATGCGTAAATCATCTGTTAAAAAAAGAAATAAATTTTGTTTTTTCCCAAAATAACAAGGGGGTGTTTTTTTTGTGGCGCCGCGCGCGCGGGGAAAGCAAAGGGGTTTATTTTTTTTTATGTATTTATTTATTTATTTTATTGGTTTTTTTTCGGGGGAAATTTTTTTTATTATGTTTTGTACGTATTTTGTGCGGGCACGTCTCCCGAGCTTTCCTTTATTTGCATACTGATCAAGGACTAAATCAGATGAGTTATCAACCGGGCCCCCGTGTGCGAAGATGCAGAAAATCTTGGAAACCCTTTTAACTCCGGGTTTCCCCCCTGTTCAAAAAAGGGGAAAGGCCCCATTGTGTGCCGGGGGGAAAACAGATGAAAAACTTTTAAAAAAACCTTTTTCAATGCTTTAAAAAAAAATCTGAGCGTTTTTGATTTGTTGCTTTACAGTTTAAACCCGTTTATACAAATTTCCATACATTATTATTTAAACCCAACTTAAAATCACATAAACCTTTTGACAAGAAAACGATAAGAAAACGAAAAGGTAAATTTGAAAAGTGGGCAGTCTACTCCATAAAATTTGGCGGATTGTAAATAAGGGGTTGAACAAGCTGGTGCCTTCTTTGGGGGGTTTCTGTCGAGTTGCGCTGCTGTCCCCTTTGGCTGTGAGGGGGTTGTTTGCTGAGGGGGTTTGCTAAAGGGAAAGGGTAGACAAAAGCAGTATTTTGACGAGCAGCAGCAGAGCGTAGTGTGTAGTAGTTACTGTGGTGGTGGTGGATGGTTTTTTTTCCGAGATGGGGTTTCCTTAGGCCTAAAACAGAAACACAGACAAAAGGGACGCGTGCCACACACAACACCACACACCCCAAGGCCCCCGCACGCACGACCCCCGCATGCACCATGCCGAAGGGCTTTAAATTGTTTTTTTTTTATAAAATAAATTAATGCTTTTCGAAACCCAAATTTCAGTAGACCAGAAAATGTCGGGTGTGGTGGGAATTTTTTCTAATCCTCACTTTTATTTAAATGTAAGTTACAAAAGTTTTTTTTTCCCCCAATTTTTTTTGGGAAAATTCCCTTTAGAAGCATATTAATCATTGAAATTTGGATTTGATATTGAAAAAGGGGAGGGGGGCCCAGAGCCCTAGGGGGAAAATTTGTTTTTTTAGTTTCTTTAAACGTTAACACTTTTTATTTTTTTGTTTTTTTTTTTTTTTATTGTATCGTTTGCTTTGTGCGGTTTTTTTTTTTCTTTGATTAGACACTTTTCCCCCCACTTTTTTCAGTGGGCCCTCCACCACCCCCTTTAATTTCTTTACACCCCTTGTATATGTTTTGTGTGTTTTTTTCCGTCAAATTTTCACTGAGAGGGGGAACGGCCCGTAAAATGGGAAGAAAACAACAAAAAACCACGATGCAGGCAGGGCCCCGCGGGGCCCGCCCCGTGCACAAAAGAAAAAACACACACACCAAAACCCCAACAACACCCCACAACACCCCACCCACACACACGTAGGGTGTGGTGTTTTTGGTGTGTGTGTGTGTGTGTGTGTGTGTGTGGTTTTGTGTGTGTGTGGGTTTTGTGTGTGTGTGTCCCTGGGCAAGGGACGGGATTGCCAGGGGGTCATTTTAAACTCGCCCCCCCCCAGCTAGTGTGAAACACCCTTTAAAAACGTGGTTACCACTTGGGGGGTGACCTTTTTAGCGCCCCTTTGGGGTTTCGGATTTCCCCGGGTTTCCCCAAAGCTGTAAATTTTGGTTTTTTGCCCTTTTTTAGGGTCGGGAAGGTTTCCCAGCATCGGGGGAGAGGAGATGGGAGCTGCCCTCAATATGTTTGGCCCTGGAAAAGTTGAGGTATCGGGACCCTTCACCCCTCTCTTTTGTGTGTGTCTCTCTCTCTCTCTCTCTCTCTTTTCTTCTCTTTTCTCTCTTTTCCTCTCTCTCTCTTCTCTCTTTTCTCTCTCTCTTTCCTCTCTCTCTTTTCTCTCCTCTCTTTCTTTTCTCTCTATATATATATATATATATATTTTTTTTATATAAAATTATATATTTGCACATGGCCAGACACAAATCAAAACATGCCGTGAGCCAAAAGTTGGAGTGAACCCCCAAAAATTTCCGGGGGCTCTATACAGTACACAATGACCACGGAAAAATAAAAAGTTGGTACATTGCAATTCGTTGCAAGCGAAACAACCCCAAAAACAATAAACCCCAAAACAATCCCAAACAAAATTAAAAAGCAGAACAAAATAAAACACAAAACGTAAAAACACAACAAAACAAAAGTACAACCCCAATACAATACAACGCAATACAATATTTTTAAAATTTTGGCATACCCCACAACCCGGAACGTTTTGAAATTTGAAATAAAAAAACCTTTCTTCCCTACAAACACAAAAAATGAAATTTCCACTCCCCTTTACTCCCAAAAAACCCAAACAATATGAAAAGAAAACAAAACCCAAACACAACACAGTACCCCACCACTTAAAATTGTAAAAACCATACCAGAAAACCCCAAAAAATACAATATAAAACATGAAAGACCCGGTGGTCTAGGGGTTTAAGGGTGAAATGTCCAGGTGGGGAAGTGTGCCGTGGTTCAAACCCCTTTAAAAGCCCCGAAATTTTTCCCCCCATCCATTAGATCATGACTGGGGTTTCGGGCATAGTCTTTCGGATGAGACGTTTAAACCCGGGGGTTCCCGGGGGGCTACAATAATTTTTTAAACCCCACGTAAGAAAAACCCCGGAAAATTTTGGGAAATTTGCCCCTGGCAAAAACTCTGTAGAAAAAAAGCCACTCTAAAGGAATAACAAAAAACAGTTACAGACGGGAAAAAAAAAATTTTTGGCGTTGCTTTGTGGCGACGCGCTCCCCCCCGAGGGGGCACCCCAAAATTTTCACTCAGAAAAATTTGGGCCGTGTTTTTAAAGTTTTAAATAAAAAAATTTAAAATGGAAAGAAAAACAACAAAATACCCCATAAAAAAGAAAACCCCCCCAATAAAATACTCTACACTTTAAACAAAATTAAAATTTTCAATAAAAATACAAACCAACGAAAATTGCAATCCCTTTAAAATTACAACACATCACATTGCAAAAATCCACCAAAAAACTTTCTCACCTGTAATTTGAAACCCAACATTGGGGTTTTTTTCGCTGTTTTTCGGGGTTTTTTTGAACAACCTACACTTTACATTTTTTTTCGTCAGATTTGACAAAATTATTCGGCGGGAAATGGTGAGGGCTGAAACCCCCGTGTGGGATGCTTTTTAGGGGGGAAATTTTGGGCCCTGTTGTCTAAGAAGGGACACTCCGGGGTGTGAGAGAGGCAGGCATTTACCCCTGGAAAACCCCTTTGTGTTTCTTTAAAAAACCACAGCAACCAATCCAGTCCGGTGCCACTCGATGCGTTGCAAGTCCAGGCGACTGTGGCCCCCCTTTGCAAACTGTGAGCACGCTTCCATGTTTGCACCTTTTTCCCACTACCGAAAAAGGGCCCAACCCAAAGAAAAAAAGGCAAGAAAAAGAAAGTGTGCTTCGCTCGGGGAAAGAAATCGTATTATGAAGTATTTGATTAGTCGCATCAGATTTTTTTTTTTGGGGGGTGGGGTGGGGGTGGGGGGGTTGGGGGGGTTTGGGGTTTTTTTTTGGGGTGTTTTTTTTTTGGGTTTTTTTTTTTTTTCGTTGTTTTTTCATTTTTTTTTCTTTTGGGGTTTTGGGGTTGTTTTCCCCAAAATCAGCTCCCCCTAATAGGTTTTTTGTCTGGATTGTTTTTAAAAAAAAAAATTTTTTTGGTTTAGTGCTTATCTTGTTTTTTGGGCGTTCTGTTTTTGTGATGTTTAAAGCCATTCATTCCATTTTCCCCCCTCCCGCCATGCCCAGCCACGCTGTATTTCACATTCAAATGGGGGGAAGCCGATTTTGGGGAACCTAGCAGTATAGGGTTTGCCCCGGGGGCCACCAACCCGAGGGGGCCCCCGTACGCGACTGGGTCACTTTGGTGGGGTTCAGGGTACTTTTTTTTGTTCTGGCTAACATACGCAGGGGCACCAGACATTCCCCCTATTGTTTACAGTATTTGCTCAAATTGCGGGGGCCCCCGGACTGAGGAATCACCCACCCGAGGTTTGCGACCACACACCGTTTTTCCAAAAGACCGCTCCCCTTTTGAACCTACCAAACCCAAAAGGGTTGACACAAAATCACCCAGGCAAAAGGTGTATGGGGGAAACCGAATCTGAAGGGGCACCCTGAGACCCCGGCAATTTGGGGTCACCGAATCACAGGCCATTTTTCATTGCAGATGTTGAGGATAATGTGGATGAGTACTAATGCTGCCCGTGGAAAAGAAAGGGGGCTTTTAGGGTCACTTGAAGGGTTTTTACTTTTTTCGATTGCTACCGTAATTTATCTTTGGGGTCCCGCGTCCCGAAGGGGATACAAACACTGCAGTGTTTTGGGCAGGGAATTTGAGGGAAAAAACTCTCCCAAACCCGCAATCCCTTTAAATGGGAAGAAGCTCGAAAAGTGTGGGTCCCAGGGCTTCCCTGAGCCCAAACACCTCACTTTGCGGGTTTTTCAAGCCGGCCCGGGGCCCCAAATTTCCCCCAAGGGCTCCTTTAAAAATAGTCCAGACCAAAAATTCGAACCCACGCCTTCCAACCGTTAATTTGGCTCTTTAAACCCCTGCGGCTGGTTTTCTGTTGTTTTTTTTTTTTAATTTTTTTTGCTGTATCAGTCTGACGGGGGATTTGAGGGTTTTTTTTTCTTTAACATGTTTTTCTTTTCCTAAAGTTTGCCGAAACATCGCTCCCAGTACCAAGGTCAAGCAAATGCATGAAATTTGGGAAAACTCCCCTTTCCTGTTTGCATGCGAATTTCCCGGGCATGAATGTAGATTTTACAAAGGGGGGGGATCCAGGCTTTGGAGATGAGATGCCTCCCGGAAAATTTCCCTTTGGGATTTCATAACGGCCCCCATTACCAACGAAAATTCGACAAAAAACCCTCACCCAACAAATAAAGCACTACGAAGACCTTCTGACCCCAGTCAAGGGGAAAAGGGGGGTAAAATGGTATTTGGGCATGTTCAAAGATCGTGGGCCTTTTCCAAGACCATACTGCAAAAACAGTGAGGGGGGACAATGACCAAAGACAATGCAAATTTTTTATTTCGAGGATAAAAGCATAAGCACTCATTTTGCCTTTTTTACATCCAGTCCCCCCCCGTGGGATACATCTTAAAAAAAACCCAAGAAGGGGGGCGGGAAAGGGCCCCCGGGACCCCCCCCCCAAAAAAGGAAAGGGGGCCCCGGACAAAAACCCTTACTGAATGGACCCGGGAAAGGGTTTTCCAAACCCAGGCACTTGCCTACAACCGGGGGGCAAATGGAAGGGCCAAACCCATATTTTTCAAGTTAAGTTACAAAAAAAATCGGGGAGCCTGTATAAACCAGTTTTCAAAACGAGAGAGAGGAGGGGGGGACAGGCAGCAGGAGACAGAGGGGGGACAGACAGACAGACCCTTTCACAGGAGCAAAAAAAAAGAGAGAGAAAGAGAGAGAAGGGGGGGGAGAGGGGAGAGGGGGGGGGGAGGGGGGGGGAAAAGAGAACGTATGTGTCCAGTCCCTCCCAAACAAGGGCAAGTCAAGTCAAGTTCCCCGTCAAGTCGGGGAAAAATCTTTAAAACCAAACCACCTAGGGAAGGGCCATGTCCTCAAACGAACTGTGGCTCCACCCAAATTTTTTTAAATTTTTCCTTCTTTTTCCTGTTGCGCGGGTTTTTGGTTTTTTTTTTTTTTTTTTTTTCTCAGAGTTTTCCCCCTTCCCCCTTTTCTTTCCCCCCTTTTACAAATTTAAATTTTTTTGCCAAGGACAATTTTTTGTTGCCCTGGGTTTTCTTTACCCCGGTTTAAATGCTCAGTTGATCGATTATTTCAAATAACTGGCACCCAGGGGACCACTTTTAAGGTTCCCACGGAATTTTGGGGGAAGTTTGGCGCACAAAGAAGGATCGAAAACCCCGGAATGTTTTTTGTTTTTTTTAAAAAATGCCGTTTACCCTCTAAGGCCCGTGGTTGGGCATTTACAAAAGGGTTTTAAATTTTGTGCCCGCCAGCAGTTTAAAAAAAACAGAAGAAAAGTGTTTTTAAAATTTTGATAAAAAACCCCCACAATCTCTCTCTCCCTCTCTCTCCCTCTCTTCTCTCTCTCTTTTCTCTTCTCTTCTCTCTCTCCTCCTCTCTCTCTCCCCCTTTTCTCTCTCTCTCTTTCTCTCTCTTTTCTTGCTTTTTTCCCCTTTCTTTCTTTTCCTTTTTTTTTTATTGTGCAAATGTATGGGTATTGAGTTTATTAAATTATCATGACATATTAAAATTTTTTTGAGGGGGAATCAAAAAAAGTGTTTTACGGTGTTTAAAGTACTGTTTTTGAGAATTATATATTTAGGGGTTATCCCCGAAAAAAACACACACCCCATCTCTCTCTCCTTTCTCTTTTCTTTTCTTTTTCTTTTCTCTCTCTCTCTTCTCTCCCCTTTTCTCTCCTCTCTTCCTTTTCCCCCTTTTCCCCTCTCCCCCCCCTCCCCCCCCCCCCCCCCCCCCCCCCCCCTCTCTTTTCTCTTTTTCTCCCTCTCTCTTTCTCTTTTCTGTCTATTACCTTTTAGATTTTTGGCCCGGGTTTTTTTTCCCCTTTATTTTTTCTTTTCCCTTTTTTTTAAATGTGTGAGAGTATGGGGATTCCGTTTTTTTCTTTTTTGACATTAAATTTGTATGAGTTAATCATAATAAGTGTTGACGGTTTTCGTGTACTGTTTTGAGAAGTTTATATTTTTTATTTTCTCTGAAAAAAAAACACACCCCTCTCTTTTCTATCTTTTTCCTTCCCTTTTATCCCCTCTTTTTCCCTTTCTCTGCCCCCCCCCCCCTCCTTCTCCCTCTCTCTTCTCCCCCCTTCTCCCCCCCCCCTCTTTTGTGTGTATTGGGTCCTAAGGGGCCCATTTTTCCCCCCAATTTTTTAAAAACTCTCTCTCCTCTCCTCTCTCTCTCGCTCTTTTCTTCTTTTCTTTTCTTCTCTCTCTTTTCTCTCTCTCTCTCTTTTCTCTCTTCTCTCTCCCCTCTCGCTTTCTTTCAGAGTGAAGGGTAAATTTTTTTACGTTGTTTGGGGGGGGCCCTGTATAGAATGTCAAAGCAGAATAAAATGGGGATCTAAACTTTGGGGGCATATATACGGGACCTTTCCCTTTAAACAGGGGGGTGATGTATGTAGCCCCCTTTTTTTTTATTGTTTTCATTAATTTAGGTTTGCCATTGAAGTCATTAATAAAGGGGAAAAAATTTGGGGTTTTTTCCCCCCAAAATTTTACAGGGAAATTTTTTATTCTTCTGCTTGTGATGATTTCATCCCGTATTGAAACTGTTGTTTGGGTTAAACAGCAGCGAATAGCTTAAGCAGTTTCCCGCAAAGCACTTGATCTTAAGGTTAATCTGAATTAAAATTAAAATTTTTTTGTATTTAGGGAAAAAGGGGGTTATTTAGTTTCTCATGAAAAATGGCTGGGACAAAGGAAAATTAAATTTCCCGTGATTCAAATATTTTTAAAAATTTAGGAATAGTTTTTTTACAAAGTTTGCTTCACAACTGCATGTAAAGATCTTTTTGGGAAGTCGAGGCAAAAAAAGCTTGTTAAAATTTTTTGAAAAAAATACGATTATTAAATAAATAAAGTTTTTTACTTGTTGGGGGTTTAAGATATTTTATGTACAAAAAAAACCCACTGTGTTATATGGCGGGAAAAAATTTTGGGGTGGGGTGACTGTAACACATTGTGGGGAAACAGTACACCTCTTCGCTTTAAAACAGTTTTGGCTTAGATAAAACGTACACCCAACGATCTTTTTTTTATAGTGAAACCCAATTTTGATATCCTTCTTATTATGTGCTGTAAAATGCATTAGATATTTTGGTTAAAAGTTGCATATGGGGTGAGTGCAGGTTAAACCCTTTTTAAATCTTACAAAAATGCTTTATGATTTGATGTCAAGGGGGGAAAAAAACCTTTGGGGTTCACAAGTCGTACCTGTTTTGTGAATTGTCTTTGGGTTTGTTTGGTCAATCAAAGGTTTTCGGAAATTGTAGAGAGTTTATCCCCGGTTTTAAGGGAAAGGGGTGATTGACTGCCGTTTGGGAGCGTGGAAGTGGTAAAATACAAAACGGTTTAAAAATTTCCCAAAAGTACGACAATTTATTTGGTTCACCGATGTAAAACCCTTTTCTAACGCTTGATATGGACATACATTTGAAAAAAAATTATGTTTTAAGTTTGACTTGGTGTATCAGGGGCATAAAAAGGTTTATAAATGTCGATATATAGAAAAACGGGTGATGATGACCCAGGTTGCTATGCCCCCTTATGTAAGCAAACGTGGAAGATGAAGTTCATTTTGTGCTATTTCTGTCCACATTAGAAGATGTTAAAAACAGAATTACATTCCCGGGGTTAAAAATTTATTAGACTGCCTTTAAATTTTTTTAGATTTTGTTTACTCATGGCTTAGGGCACCCCGAGTTGTGCGCAGCCTTTTCTTTATATTTGTGTTAAGCCCTTTTGAATAAGGAGGTTCTTGGTTTTTAAAACTATTGTTCCTCCTTTTTTTCCCCTTTCCCCTTTTTTCTTTTTCCCTTTCTTCTCTTCTCTTCTTTATCTCCCTTCCTTTCCTTTCTCTTCTCTTTCCCCTTCTCTTTTTCTCTTCTCTTCTCTCTTCCTTTCTTCTCCTCTCCCTTTCCTTTCTTCTTTCTTCTTTTCACTTTCTCCTTCTCTTTCCCAAATTTCTCTTCTCTTCTCACTCCTCTTCCTTTCTTCTCTATTTACATTCTTTCTTTCTTTTTCCTTTTTCTTCTCTCTTCTCTCGTTCTTTTTTCTTCTTTTTTCATTCTCTTCTCCCTTTTTCCTGTCTCTCTCTTCAATTTTTCCCCTTCCAAATTCTCTTTCTTCTTAAACTTCTTTCTCTTTCCCTCTTTCCTTCGTTTCGTTCTTCCCTTTCTCTCTTCTCCTTCTCTCTTCTCTCTTTCCTCCTTCTTTCTCCTTCTTCTCATTCATCTCTCCTCTTCTCTTCTCTCTCTCTCTCTTCTCTCTCTCTCCTTTTCTCTCTCTCTCTCTAACTCTCTTCTCTCTCCTCTCATCTCTCTCCCTCTCTCCTCATCTTCTCTCATCATTTTTCTCTCCTCTCCATTTCTCTCCCTATATCTCTTCCGTCTCTACCCCATCTCTCTTCCTTCTCTCTTCTCTCATAAATTATTTCGCTCCCTCTCTCTCTCTTTTCTCTCTCCCTTTCTCTCTCTCCCTCTCCTCATCTCTCTCTCCTCATCGCTCTCTGCCCCATCTCTCTCCCCTCATTCTCTCTCTCCCAGCTCTCTCTCCATCCCACTCTCCTAATCTCCCTCTCAATCTCTCTATCCCATCTCTCTCTCTCTCTCGCCTCTCTCTCCTTCTCCCTCCCCATCTCTCTCTCTCCTCTCTCTCTTCTCTCCTCCTCTCCCCTCTCTCTCTCTCTTTTTTCCTCTTCATCTCTCTCTCTCTCTCCCATCTCTCTCCTCCTCTTCTCTCTCTCTCTCTCTCTCTCTCTCTCTCTCTCTCTTTTGTGGCCTATAGCCATGTGCAATTAAATCATCTCTCTCTCTCTCTCCTCCTCTCTCTCTCTCTCTTCTCTCTCTCTCTCTCCTCTTCATCTCTCTCTCTCTCTCTCTCTCTCTTCCTTTTCTCTCTCTCTCCATCTCATCTCTCCCCACATCTTCCTCATCTCTCTCTCATCATGTCTCTTCCCATTTCTCTCCCCATATCTCCTCCGTCTCTACCCCCTCTCTCTCTCCTCATCTCTCTCTCTCTCCATAATTATTTTCGTTTCCCCTCATCTCTCTCTCTTCCCCCCTCTCTCTCTCCTCTCCTCTCTCTCTCTCCTCATACCGCTCTCGCCCCCATCTCTCTCCCCTCATTCCTCTCCCCAGTTTCTCTTCCATCCCACTCTCTCCTAATCTCCCTCTCAATCTCTCTATCCCATCTCTCTCTCCCCTCCGCCCTCTCTCCCTCCTCATCCTCTCCCCATCTCCCCTCTCTCTCTCTCTCTCTCTCTCTCTATCTCTCTCTCTCTCGCCCTCTCCTCTCCTCATTCTCCCCATCTCTCTCTCTCTTCCCTCTCTTCTCTCTCTCTCTCCCCCCTCCTCTCCCTCTCTCTCTCTCCGCTCTCTCTCTCTCTCTCTCTCTCATTCCTCTCTCTCTCTCTCTCTCTCTCTCTCTCTTTCCTCCTCTCTCTCCTCCTCCTCAACAATCTGTCGGTTAGGTTGTACGAGTGGGTGTTAGATGTAATGTGCAGTTTCCACGTGTATGTAAACTCGCGCTCTCCAGTACTGGGGTTGTATATTTTATATACAAAAAAACCCGGAACAACAAGAGAAGGAGGTTGGTCTGTGGCCAAACCTTGCCTCTCAATCTGTGTACACTTCCTGCTTGAAATGCACGGACTGACTCATTCCTTGCGCTGGCTAAAGACCATCATCATGATCGTGATCATGGTGATCCTCGTGATCATCACCATCATCATAATTATCATAATCGTTACCATTGTCGTCATCGTCGTTGTCGTCATCGACATAGTCATCGTCATCGTCGTCGTCGTCGTTCATCATCATCATCATCATCATCATCATCATCATCATCATCATCATCATCATCATCATCATCATCATAATCATCATCATCGTCGTCAACATCGTCTTCGTCGTCATCATCATCATTAGCAGCAACAGCTTCTTGTTCTTGTTCTTGCTCTTATTGTTCTTGCTCTTGTTCTTCTTCTTAGCATTCTTCTTAGCGTTCTTCTCACCATTCTTCTTAGTATTCTTCTTAGCATTCTTCTTCTTCTTCTTTCTAAGCATTCTTCTTAGCATTCTTCTTAGCATTATTCTTCTTCTTTGCATTCTTCTTCGCATTCTTCTTAGCATTCTTCTTCTTCTTTGCAAACTTCTTCGCATTCTTCTTCGCATTCTTCTTAGCATTCTGTTTATTCTTCTTAGCAGTCTTCTTAGCAGTCTTCTAGCATTCTTCTTCTTCTTCTTCTTCTCTTTCTTCTTCTTCTTCTTTCTTCTTCTTCTTCTTCTTCTTCTTCTTCTTCTTCTTCTTTCCATTCCTGTCCATTTTCTTTGTATTCTTCTTCGCAATTCTTCGCATTTATATATAATTCTTCTTCTTCTTCTTCTTCTCTTCTTCTTCTTCTTCTTCTTCTTCTTCTTCTTCCCCCTCTTCTTTCTTCTTCTTCTTTTCTCTTCTTCTTCTTCTTCCTTCTTCTTCTTCTCGCAATTCTTGTTCTTCTTCGCAATTCTTCTTCTTCTTCGCATTATTCTTCTTCTTCTTCTTCTTCCTTCTTCTTCTTCTTCTTCTTCTCTTTCTTCTTCTTCTTCTTCTTCTTCTTCTTCTTCTTCTTCTTCTTCGCAATTCTTCTTCTTCTTCTACTTTCTTCTTCTTCTTCTTCGCAATTCTTCTTCTTCTTCTTCTTCTTTCTTCTTCTTCGCATTTTCTTTCTTCTTCGCAATTCTTCTTCTTCTTCTTCTTCTTTCTTCTTCTTCTTCTTCTTCTTCTTCTTCTTCTTCTTCTTCTTCTTCTTCTTCTTCTTCGCAATTCTTCTTCTTCCTCGCAATTGGAGAGAGAGAGTTTTGTGTTGTATTTTTTTATATTTAGGATAATGGAATAAGCAGTTACGTCCTATTTTTACATCCAGTCCCTGTGAGAGACAGATAGAGACAAAAAGAGGCCATAATTATAGATAACTAAATAAGCAGGTCGTGGGAAAGGAAATATATATCAACATAACAATTGCGCATACACAAACAGGAATGTTGGACACATGATGATAGGAACTATTTAGGAGCCCACATGTGTGTGAGCACATGTACGCACATAAGAGAGACAGAGACAGAAACAGACAGACAGACTGACTGACTGCCTGAATGTTGTAAAATGCTGTGTTGAGACTGCCCTCGCC
>CM054160.1:22885225-22890858 GCA_028751875.1 Rapana venosa | reverse complement strand
AAAGACGTTCTCGCGTTTGCCTTCGTTTCTGTCTTGTGGCACGGATGTGCAGGTAAGCTTCGAATGTATGATGTTGTTGTTGTTGCTGTTGTTGTTATCGTTGTGCGTTCCCCAGTTTAACGCTGTGGGGGTCACCCAGAATGTGTACACTGACGTACTCTTCCCCTCTGGGGATCACTGTGAGATTGAGATTGCACACTGAATGAGATGTTTGGTGTGTGACTGTTTTTTTCTAAGTACCTCACCACACAGGCAGCCATACGCCGACTTCAGAGGATATTTTCTTCTTTTAACAAAGCGAGAGCGCAGGTTGCTATGTTAAGAGCTTTGACATGGCTGAGGGCAGTCTCAACACAGCATTTTACAACATTCAGGCAGTCAGTCAGTCTGTCTGTCTGTTTCTGTCTCTGTCTCTCTTATGTGCGTGCATGTGCTCACACACATGTGGGCTCCTAAATAGTTCCTATCACATGTGTCCAGCCTTCCTGTTGTCTAAATGCAATTCTTATTTTATAATATTTCCTTCTTCGACCTGCTTATTTGGTTGATTTGAAATGACTTGGAAGTTATCTATAATTATGGCCTCTTTATGTCTCTATCTGTCTCTCACAGGGACTGGATGTAAAAAAGGACGTAACTGCTTATTCCATTATCCTCAATAAAAAAAAACAGAACACAAAACTCTCTCTCTCCAATTGCGAAGAAGAAGAAGAATTGCGAAGAAGAAGAATTGCGAAGAAGAAGAAGAATTGCGAAGAAGAAGAAGAATTGCGAAGAAGAAGAAGAAGAAAATGAAGAAGAAGAAGAAGAAGAAGAAGAAGAAGAAAGAATGAAGAAGAAGAAGAAGAAGAAGAAGAATTGCGAAGAAGAAGAAGAAGAAGAAGAGAAGAATGCGAAGAAGAAGAAGAAAAAAGAATTGCGAATAAGAAGAAGAAGAATACGAAGAAGAATGGAAGAAGAAGAAGAAGAATGCGAAGAAGAGAAGAAGAAGAAGAAAAAAAAGAAGAATGAAGAAGAATGCGAAGAAGAAGAAGAAGAGAAGAAGAAGAAGAAGAAGAAGAAGAATGCGAAGAAGAAGAAGAAGAAGAAGAAGAAGAAGAAGAGAAAGAATGAAAGAAGAATGAGAAGAATGCAAGAAGAAGAATGCAAGAAAAGAAGAAGAAGAAAAAGAAGAGAAGAAGAAGAAGAAGAAGAAGAAGAAGTAAGAAGAAGAAGAAGAAGATAAAAAAGAAGAATTGCAAGAAGAATACAAGAAGAATGACAGAAATGAAGAAGAAGAAGAAAAGAAGAAGAAGACAAGAAGAAGATGCTAAGAAGAAGAAGAGAGAAGAAGAAGAAGAAGAAGAAGAAGAAAGATGCTATGAGACTGCTAAGAAGAATAAAGATGCTAAGAAGAATGCTAAGAGAATGCGAGAGAAGTTGCAAAGAGAAGAAGAATGCTAAGAAGAATGCGAGAAGGAATGCAAGAATGAGAATAATGCAAGAAGAATGCTAAGAGAAATGCTTAGAAAAAGAAGAAGAAGAATGCTAAGAATGATAACTGAGAATGGTGAGCAGAACGCAAGAAGATCAACGATTAGCACGAAGAGCAAGAACAATAAGCAAGCAAGAACAACTGTCTGTTGCTGCTATATGAAAATGATACGAAGACGATGTGAGACATGATGATGATTAGATAGAGAAAGATGAGATGATGATGAAATGATGATGATGATATGACTGACGGACGACGACGACGACCGCCGTCGATGACGATGACGACTATGTCGATGACGACAACGACGATGACGACAATGGTGACGATTATGATAATTATGATGATGGTGATGATCACGAGGATCACCATGATCACGATCATGATGATGGTCTTTAGCCAGCGCAAGGAATGAGTCAGTCCGTGCATTTCTAGCAGGAAGTGTACACAGATTGAGAGGCAAGGTTTGGCCACAGACCAACCTCGTTCTCTTGTTGTTCCGGGTTTTTTTTGTATATAATATATACAACCCCAGTACTTGAGAGCGCGAGTCTAGGATAGCCACACAACAGATTACATACACGTGGAAACTGCACATTACATCTAACACCCACTCGTACAACCTAACCGACAGATTGTTGAGGGAGAGAGAGAGAGGGGGGGGGAGAGAGAGAGAGAGAGAGAGAGAGAGAGAGAGAGAGAGAGAGAGAGAGAGGAGAGGAGAGGGAGAGAGAGAGAGGAGAGAGAGAGAGAGAGAGAGAGAGAGAGAGAGAGAGAGGAGGGGAGAAATGAGAGAGAGAGGGGAGAGAGAGAGAAGAGAGAGAGAGAGAGAGAGAGAGAGAGGAGAGAGAGAGAGAGGAGAGAGAGAGAGAGAGAGAGGAGAGAGATGAGAGGAGAAGAGAGGGATAGAGAGACTGGAGAGAAGAGGGAGAGAGATGGAGAGAGAGATGAGGAGAGAGAACTGAGATAGGAACGAAGCGAAACAAAATGACGAATGATTTATAACAAAAAAGGGCCATTGGCCCAAGACATGAAGGGGGTTGCCGAAACTGCTTAGTAACATTGGTTAAAAAAATAAAAAAATGAAAAAAAACAGAACAACGAGACAAGCAGACAACATGTTACAGTATTGACAAAAAGTCAGCTACAAAAATACATTAGGATAACATTATCTCTTTAATTCTGGATAAGCCTAACAAAAAAAAGGAGGCTGGCACAAACCTCAGGATGATTGATGTCAGAGAGTAAAAGAGTCTAAATAAATTAGGCGTCTACAATATTTAACAGGGATGTAGTTATGCCTAACAACCTCAAAAACTGGAACAGCATAGCACAAAATGAACTTCATCTTCCACTGTTTGCTTACATAATGGGCATAGCAACCTGAGGTCATATCATCGTGTTCTATATATCTACATTTATGAACATTTATGTCTGATACACCAAGTCTAAACTTAGACATCATTATTTTCAAATGTATGTCCATATCAAGCGTTAGATAAGGTTTGACATCGTGTGAACCTATAAATTGTCTGTACATTTGAAATCTTTCACCGTTTTGTATATGACCTTCCACTGCTGCCAACGGCAGTCAATCAGTCTTTGCCTGAAAACCGTGATAAACTCTCTACAATTTCCGACACCTTGATTGAGCCAAACAAACCCAAAGACAAGTTCACATAAACAGGTACGTATTTGTGAAGCCCAGGTGCTTTTCCCCTTGACATCTAGATCATAAAGCATCTTGTAAGACTTAAAAGGTAACCTGCACTCATCCATATGCAGACTCTTAATCCAATATCTAATGCATCTTACAGCAGCATTAATAGAGAGAGGATATCTATTGGTTTCACTATAAACAAGATCGTTAGGTGTACGTCTATCTAAGCCTAAGAACTGCTTTAAAGCGAAGAGGTGTACTGATTCACAATGTGTTACAGCTGCATCCAGTCCCCAAATTTCCGCGCCATATAACACAGTGGGTTGTATTTGTACATCAAATATCTTAATCAACAAGTCAAAAGCATTATTATTTAATAATCGTATTTTTTTCAAAACAATTAACAAGCTTCTTTTGCCTCGACTTGCCAGATCTTTACATGCAGTTGTGAAGCTAAGCTTTGTAGAAAAACAGATTCCTAAATATTTATATACTTGAATCACAGGAATTAATTTTCCATTGTACAGCAATTTTTCATGAGCAGCTAAATAACCACCTTTTCTGAATACAACAATATTACTCTTATTCAGATTAACCTTAAGATCAAGTGCTGTTGCAGCACTGCTTAAGCTATTCAGCTGCTGTTGTAAGCCTACAACAGTTTCAGATAGCAGGATGACATCATCAGCAAGCAGAAGAATAAACAATTCTGTGAAATCTTGGGGGAAAGTAGCACCATGTTTACCCTTATTAATGACTTCAATGGCTAACTCATTAATGAAAACAGAAAACAAAAGAGGGCTACATACATCACCCTGTTTGACTCCAGCGGTGCAGTATATTATGTCCGTCAGCTTAGATCCACATCTTATTCTGCTTTTGACATTCTGATACATGGCTCTCAAACAACGTAATAATTTACCCTTCACTCTGAGAGAGAAAGCGAGAGAGAGAGAGAGAGAGAGAGAGAGGAGAGCGAGATGAGAGAGAGGAGAGAGAGAAGAGAGAGAGAGAGAGAGAGAGAGAGAGAAGAGATTTAATTGAACATCGGCCTAGGCCACAATACAGAGAAAGAGAGAGGGGGGGGGGAGAGAGAGGGGGAGGAAGAGAGAGGGAGAGAGAGAGAGGGGGGGGGGCAGAGAGAGGGAGAGAGAGAGATAGAAAGGAGAGAGATAGAGATAGAGAGAGTGTGTGTATTTCAGAGATAATACTAAATATAAAATTCTCAAAACAGTACACGATAACCGTCAACACTTATTATGATTATACTCATACGAATTATATGTCATGAAAATGAAATAAACTGAATACCCATACTCTCACACATTAAAAACAAGGAAGAAAATAAAGAGAAAAAACCCAGCCAAATCTATATGGTCATAGACAGAGAAAGAGAGAGAGAGAGAGAGAGAGAGAGAGAGAGAGAGGAGAGGGGAGGAGAGAGAGAGAGGGCGCGAGGCGGGGAGAGAGAGAGAGAGAGAGAGAGAGAGAGAGAGAGAGAGAGAGAGAGGAGAGAGAGAGAAGAGATGTGTGTGTTTTTTGTGTGTGTTTTCAGGGATAACACAATATAAAATTCTCAAACAGTACATGATCACCGTCACACTTGTTTTGATTAAACTCATACATATTATATGTCATGATATGTAATAAACTCAATACCCACACACTTGCACTAAAACAGAAAAAAAGGAAAGCAAAGAAAGAAAGAGGAGAAAAAGACAAGAGAGAGAGAAAGAGAGAGAGAGAGAGAGAGAGAGAGAGAGAGAGAGAGAGAGAGAGAGAGAGTGTGTGTTTTATCAAATAATTAAACACTCTTCTTCTTTATTTAAACTGCTGGCAGGCACTAAAGTATAACATTTGTAAATGTTCTAACCACTAGGCTTAGAGGTAACGTGCATGCTTAAAAAAAAGAAACATTCCGCGGTTCGATCCTTCTTTGTGCGCCAAACTTCCCCAGAATCCGCTAGACCTTAAGTGGTCCCCTGGGTGCCAGTTATTTGAAATGAATCGATCAACTGAGCACTTAGCGCGCGTAAAGTAACCCACGGCAACAATATAGTTGTCCTTGGCAAATTTGTATAGGGGGGAAAGAAAAGGGGGAAGGGGGAGCACTCTGAGAAGGGAACAAACTACACGCGCAGACAGGAAAAAGAAGGATAATTTAAAAAAAGGTGGAGCCAGCTTCGTGTGGCGACATGGTCTTCCCAGTAGGTAAAGATTTGTTTAAAGGGTTGTTTTCGAATTTTTTTTTGGTTTTTTCCCTTCCCCCCCCCCCCCCCCCCCCCCCCCCCCCCCCCCCCCCTTTTTTTTTTTTTTTTTTTTTTTTTTTTTTTTTTTTTTTTTTTTTTTGGGGGGGGGGTTTCCCCCTCTGTATTATATACTGGATTAATGTATAATTCAACAGGAAGGTGATCAGAATCAGAACGCTCGGCAACAAACAAACGACATGAGTCAAAAAACTGAGAGAAACCAATCATCTGACACTAAAAAATAATCATT
>CM054160.1:22855225-22882725 GCA_028751875.1 Rapana venosa | reverse complement strand
GGGGAAAGAAAAGGGGGAAGGGGGAGCACTCTGAGAAGGGAACAAACTACACGCGCAGACAGGAAAAAGAAGGATAAATTAAAAAATGGGTGGAGCCAGCAGTTCGTGTGGCGACATGGTCTTCCCTAGGTGGATGGTTAAAGAGCTTTCGACTTGACGTGACTTGACTTGACTTGACTTGATTGGATGGACTGGACACATACGTTCTCTCTCTCTCTCTCCTCTCCTCTCCTCTCTCCCCCTCCTCTCTCTCTCCTCTCCCTCTCTCCCCTCTCCTCTCTCTCTTTCTCCCTCCTCTCTCTTTGTCTCTCTGTGTATGTCTGTCTGTCTGTCCCTCTCTGTCTCTGTCTGTCTGTCTGTCTCCCCCCTCTCTCTCTCTCTGTTGAAAACTGGTTTATATCAGGCTCCTCGATATTTTGTAACTTAACTTGATATATAGTTGGCTCCATTTGCGGCGGTTGTGGGCAAGTGCCTGGGTTGTGGAAAAGCTCTTCCCGGTCCATTCAGTAATGTTGTCTGCCCATTTCTTCTTCGGCCTGCCTCGCCTTCTCTTGGGATATTTTTAAGATGTATCCCTACGGTCGGGTACTGGATGTAAAAAAGCACATGAGTGCTTATGCATTATCCTCGAAATAAAAGAATTTGTCATTGTCATTGTCATTGTCCCCCTGCACTGTTTCTTGCAGTGTGGTCTTGGAGAGCCCATCTGATCTTTTCACATGTCCATACCATCTGAGCTTTCTTTTCTTGACTGTGGTCAGAAGGTCTTCGTAGTGCTTTACTTGTTGGGTGATGGTTTGCCCGAATTTTCTTTGGAAAATGGGGTCCTTTAAATGAAATCCCCAGGAGTCTTCTAAAGGCACTCATCCCCCAAAAGCCTGGACCCTTTCCTTTTGAGATCTACATTCAGTTTTCGGGATTCGCATGCATACAGGTATGTGAATGCCCCAATGAAATGCTTTGGGCTTGCCCTTGGGTACTGGGGGCGATTTTCGGCAAACTTTGGGAGAAAAAAAAACATTTTAAATTGAAAAAAAACGAAAAAGCCCGCCCAACTGATACAGCAAAAATTTTTAAAAAAAAAAAACAAAAAACCCACCGCAGGGGTTAGACCCAAAAGGGGGGGGGGAAGGTCGTAGGTTCGAATTTTGGGTCAAACTAGTTTTAAAGGAGTAAAGGGGAAAAAATTGGGGGCTCCGGGGGCTTTTAACCGCAAATTTGAGTTTTTGGGGCCAGTGGGAAAAACGGGGCCCAACAGTCGAGCTTCATCCACTTCACGGATGCAAATTTTGAGAGTGTTTGGCCAAATTACCTGACTAACACCGGGTGTTTTTATCCCCTCGGGCAGCTTGACCCCCAAATATTTACGGTAGCAACGTAAAGTAAAAACCCTGTCAAGTAAACTAAAAGCACCTCCCATTTCCACGGGCAGCATTAGTACGTCACCCAAACTTTTATCACTCAACATCATGAAATTTAAAAATGGCCTGTGATTCGGTGACCCCAGTTGCTCTGGTCTCTTTGGTACCTCAGATTCGGTTTTGCCCATACACTTCGGGGTGCCTGTGGGATTTTTGGGGTCAGAGCCTTGGGTTTGTAGGTTCACAGGGAGGGGTCTTTGGAGGAACGATGGGGTTGGGTTTCGCTACCTCGGGGGGGTTTTGGGATTCACTCAGTCTGGCCCCGCAACTGAGCTAAAAATGTCATCAGTAGGGGAAAATCGGGGGTGTCCTGCGTATGTTAGCTCAGAACAAAAAAAAGTACCACTGAACACCCCCCAAAGTGACCCATTTCCGCAGTAAAAGGGCCCCTCTGGTTGGTGGCCTCGGGGCGACCTTACTGCTTTTTTCCCCTATCGCTTCCGCCTTTTAATGTGCAATACAGCGGGGCTGGGCATGGCGGGAGTAGGGAAATGGAATAAGGGCGTGAAAATCTTTCAAACAAAAACTCACAACAAATGAAGCAGTTTCCCCAAAATAAGTTTATTTTTTTAAAAAAAATCCAGAAAAAAAAACCTATTGGTGGACTGTTTGTTGTGGCACAAACGCCAAACCAAAAGAAAGAAATGAAAAAAACAACAAAAAAATACAAAAAAACAACAACAAAAAAAAAAAACCCCCAAACAACCCCCCCCCCCCCCCCACCCCCCCCCCCACTCCCCAAAAAAAAATTTTATGCGACTGGAATCAATACTTCATAAAAACAGATTTCTTCCCTAGCGAAGCACACTTTTTTTAATCTTTTCCCTTTGTTTTTTGGGTTTGGGGCTTTGCAGGTAGTGAAACAGGGGGCATACAGGGAAAAAAAACCCCGGCTCACATTTCCCCAGGGGCCCACAGCCCTGACGGATTTTGAAACGCATCGAATGACACAGCAGTTTATGGGTTGCTGGGAAAAATTTAAGCACAGGATCCCCATGTATAGAAAAGCCCCTCAAACCCAACCAGGATGCCCGTATCAAAGACAACGGGGCCAACTACAGGGCTAACGCGATCGAAAAGGGGGGTTTTTTCGCCCTCCCATTCCCCCGGGGATATTTTTGTCAAATCTAAACGGAGAAAAGAGTAGCGGGTGGGGTTTTTTAAAAGACGGGGAAAGTAACCACCCGGACAACCCTTGGGGATTCATTTTCCCGGTGGAAGATTTTTTAGGTTTTTATTTTTGCAATGTGATGTGTTGTTTTGTAAGGCTTTTGCATTTTTTTTGGTTTGTATTGTATTGTTTTGTTTTTGTTTTAAAGGGTTAAAAAAAATTAAAAATTTGTGGGGTTTTCTTGTTCATTTTTTTATTGTGTTGTTTATTTTACTCATTTTTTTAATTTATAACATTTTAAGTCACCAGATTTCTCTGAGTGAAATTCGGGCTGCTCTCCTCGGGAAAGCGCGCCCCCCACAAGAGCAGGGGCCCCTTTTTTTTTCCTGTCTGTAACTGATTTTTTTCCATCAGAGGGCTTTTTGTCTACAAGTTTTCCCCGGGGGCAATTTTCCCTTTTTGGCCGGGGGTTTCTCTTACGTGCGTTAAAAAATTTATGTTTTAACCCAGGGGCCCCCTGGGTTTATCGTCTCCCCGAAAACAGGCCCGACCGCATTTTGGGGTCAAGGGAAAAGGGGAAAATTTTTCGGGTCTTAACGGGATTCAAACCCCACGCACACTTCCGCCCCGGGCCCCTTTTAAACTTTCTGACAGGCTCGTTATCTCTAGCCCCCCGATCCGCATAATTCAAAATTATATTTGTTGTCTGGTATTTTTTCACATTGTATCGTGTGGTTTTTGTACTGTGTTGGGGTTGAGTTGTTTCATATTTTAAAATTTTGTTTTTGGTTGAGTTGAAAAAGGGGTAGTGTTTTGCATTGCAAAACTGTTCCCAGTGGGAGTGGGCATTGTATCGTATTGTTTTGCATTATACAAATTTTTTTTTTTGTTTTTGTTTGTGTTTTTTGTTTTGGGGAAAACTTGTGTTGTTGGTTGTTTTAAATATTTCCCCTTGTTTTGGGGTTGTTTTGGGGTTTGGGGTTTAATTTTTGGGTTGTTTTGGCTGCAAGTTTGCTTATTAAATTTATTTTTATTTATGAAAAAGGGGGGGGAAAATAAAAGGGAAGCAAGGAAGAAAAGGCCGAGTGGGTGATAAAAATAATTTTAAATATAAAAGGGGGAGGAAGAAAAGAGGGAAAAAAACAGGGAACCGGGAAAAGACAGAAGCCAAGGGGGTTAACCCCCGCCCGGGGAAAACCCCCAACTTTCCCCCTAGGGGGAAGCATAATTTGAAGGGGGGCCCCTTTTCCCCCCCCTTTCCAGGGGCGGGCCCAACCCCCCCCAACCCTAAAACAACAACCAAACCCCCAAAACCCCCCAACACCAACCAACCCAACGGTCCACCCGGGGCCCCAAGTGGTCCACTTTTTGATGTTGTTTTCCCCCCCTGGGGGGAAATTTGCCCACTGGTTCCCCCCCTTAAAGGAAAACAAAAAACACACACACAACAAACAAAAACAAAAACCACAAAAAAAAAAAGTGTAAACCCGGGGCCGCGCAACGGCGGTAAAATTTTTTTGTTTTTTGAAACTTTTTTAAAAAAATTTTTCCCTAGGATTTTAAAGACGAAAAAAACCTCAAACTTTAAACCAAGGGTTAGAAAATTGGGGTGGTTTTGGACCTTATTTTAAAATTTTAGTAAAATTTGAAAATTCTCAACCAAAAAAGAAACCCAAAAAAGGGCAAAAAAAAATAAAAAAAAAAAAAAAAAAAATTTTAAAAAATAATAAACATAAAAAAACCTAAAAACAAATGCCCCCTTTTAACCCCTTTTTCCAAAAACCTTTTTTGCAAAAAAAATAAAATTTTAACCAAAATTTTTAAAACAATTTTGAATATGATCAAAAATTTTCAAAAATTGGGGGAAAAATTTTTTTAAAATTAAAAAAAATTTGAAAAACAAACAATTTTAGTAAAAATTTTAAAACCCCCTCCCCCCACAAAACCCAAATTACTCCCCCGTTTCAACTAAATTTTGGGTTACGAAAGGCATTAATTTTTAATTCAATAAAACAAACTATTCATGCATCGTGCAGGGTTGCATGCTTTTGGTGGGGTGCGTGCGTGCGTGTGTGTGGGGTGTGCACGCGTCGGGGTGTGTTTTTTTTTCTTTTCAACCCCAAAGGGAAAACCTCATCTCGAATCCCCACCACCACACTACAAACTGCCGCCCAACAAACTGCTTCGCTACCCCCTTCACACCCCCTCCTACACAACCCCATAAAGCAGCAAGGGGCACAGCAGGGGAAACATCGACAGAAACCCCACACAAAGGGCACCAGCTTGTTCTCCTCTTTTACAACCCATCCCCCTTTAGTACGGGAGTAGACGTGCTATTTTCCTCATTGTCCTTATCGAAATCTTTAATCGTTTTCGCAAAAGGTGAGGGTGAGTTTTAAGTGTTTAAAATAATAATGTAGGGAATTTTGTAAAAGCCTGAATCTTGTAAAGAAAACAAATCAAAGCGCCAGTTTTTTTTTAATGCATGTGTGTGGGGTTTTTTTTAAATTTGTCATCTTTTTCCCCACCGGCACACAATGGCCTACTCTTTCAAAACCCGGGGGAACGGGAAATTTCAAGGGTGTGCGAAAAGATGTTCTGCATGCGTTCGCACACGGGGGCCCCTGGGTTTATAGCCCCTCGGTTTTAGTCATTGATCATATGCAGTTTACGGACGCCCCGGGAACGTGCGGGCAAAAAACAACGTACACACATTTTACAAACATTGTCCTCGATATAAACGAATAAAATAAGAAAAATTAATACAATTAAAAAAAAAACGCTCGCTCGCGCGCGCGCCCGTCACACAACAAAATTTTTAAATTTGGGAAAACACAAATTGATGGCCTTTGTTTAACAGTGTTTCCCGCATTTTTTGTGTTGTGTGGGGGTGTGTGTGTGTGAGTTGGGGGGTGGGTGTTTGTGTGTGTGTGTGTGTGTGTGTGTGTGCGCGCGGCGCGTGACGTTATTTTTTTTTAATTTTTAAGTCAAACTTCATAACAAAAATTGCGAATTTTTGTTGTAAGATATTGCAATGCAAATTATATATAAAAATATTTTAAATATATTTTATAAAAATATATATATATAAAAATAATATATATATATATATATAACAAAATATTTTTTTTGTGTGGGGGGGGTTTGGTGGTGTGTGTTGTGTGGTGTGTGTGTGGGGTGTGTATTTAGGTTCAATATTTGAAAATTGTTTCATTTTTTTCATATTTTTTTCTTACGTTTTAAATATATTTTTTCCCTTTTTGTCTTCCCCTTTTTTTTTTTTTTTTAAAAGTATTTTTTTTAGATACCCCAAAAAGGAAAAAAAAAAAAAAGTTTTTAAAAATTACATTGTGCAAATTCTAAAAAAGAACACGTTCTTTTAAGTTTCCCCTTAAAACTTTGTTTTTTTATTGTTGATGTGGGGGGTGGGGGTTTGTGTGGGTGTGTGTGGTGTGTGTGTGTTTCCCAAATGCAGACAAGCCACATCGAAAAGGGCGTGGGAGCAGCGCCAAGGGTATTTACTCTTAAATTTTAATCAGGTTTTCCCCTTTGGGTTAAAACGTTTGGGCTTGGCTGGTTCACAAACGGGGTTGGCTGGTAGGCCCTTGATTGGGCTTGCTTGGCGGGTTTGGGCTATGTTGGTTTGATGTTCATTTGAATGGGTTGATTAAGTTTTTCTTTTACTGCGGGTTTTAGTTCCGGGGTTTTACAAACCTACCACTTTTGATCAATGGATAAAATTTCAAAGGCTGATGGCAGGCGGGCGGGTTTGGGGTTGGTTGAAGCGGGCTGGGTGGTTGGTTTTAGGCGGGGCGGGCGGGTTGGGTTGGTAGCCTGGCGGCGGGGGTTGGTTTGTTTAAAACAGCTTTCCCTTCCTTTTACTGTTTTTGGGCTAATCCTCGCGGGAAGGTTTGGTTTTTTTGGGCGGGGTTGTTTTGCTTGATGGTAGCTAAAAGGGTTGGGTTTGGGTTTGGTTTGGTTTGGGTGGGTGGGGGGGTTGGGTTTTTTGGCTTTTTTGGCCCTGGTTGGAGGGCTGGTTAGTTCACCCCCTTTTTAATGGCAATCATTGTTTCAAAAGTGTGTGGTGACTGCCCTTTCATACTGTTACGTTGCTGAAAAATTTGGGTTAATGTCTACATTAAAATCATTATCCACGAAGATTTCCTGTGGGGAGTATGTAGTTTTGCAAATAATGCATGTTTTTTATAGTTTTGGGTTTGAAGTTTTGGGGTTTTTTTTTTTATAGGAAAAACAAAAAAAAAAAATCGTGTAAACTGTGACACAGCAAAGCAAGGGGGGGAAATTTAAAGTTTTTTACTTCCCCCGCCAAACCCCTTTTTGAGCCTTTTGGCTGCTACTGAGCGTTTGGGGGTAAAAAACAGTGAGCGTCTTACTGTTTGCTTTCTTGCAAAAGGGGGGAGTACATAAAACGACCCCTACGTCCCTGCAGATCCCTTCAGCATCCCCCCCTTTTAAAAATATGGCCCCTTGAACAGAAAACGGAACCGGAAGGGGAGCAAGTCAAATGCGAAAGGTCAAAAGCCCAAACGACCTCTAAAAAAATGAGGGGAACATTTGTTGGCAATGAAACCTTGGGGGTTGGGTATACAAAAAAAAAATGAGGATGTAGCTATCTGCGAACCCCTAGCTTTTAAACGAAAGTTTGCTCCAACTTTTTATAAGCTTGCAATCCACTGCAAACGTTGAATCGAAATGCTCTGGCCGCCCCCCTTGTATTTTTTTTTTGCATAAAAATTTTTTTCTTATATTATTAATAATGCCCTAAATTTAAAATTAGAATCCCAAATCAGCGAATGATACTGGTTGTTTTTTTTGGGCAAAACCCAATTGTTTAAATGTTTAGATCATCGTACAGTCCTATTAAAATAAAAATGTAGGCTGATGTTCGTTTACAAATATTTTTTTCCTTTTCAAGTACCCTTTTTCGACACCTATATGGCCTCTTTTTGTTTTTGAATCTAAAAACCTTTAATTAAGTCCTAAAATGCCGGGCTTTTGTCACCCATATTTCTATTTGGGGAAAAAAAAACCCGTATCTGTTCAGATCAACCAAATTAGCACTTTCTTTTTATTAAAAACGAAATCTTGCAAGACATAAACATCCATTCAAAATACAACTTAACAACAAGAACAAGATACCCCCCATCATTCTCCCCCTTTCAGATTATAGAAAACATGGGTCCCCACTGCACTACCCCCCTTTAAAAAACAAAATTATTAGGGTTTCTAAATACCAACCTTCTTACAAAGTCCATTTCCATTTTTTTCAGAAAAAAATCCTGGGGTTTTTTTTCTAAGGAAATCCCGTTGTCACATTTTTTAATTTTAAATTTTTGTGAATAGTTTTACATAATTTTTAAACCCTTTAAAATTTTAACCTTAATACAATTCTGGGGGAAACTGGTTTTTTAAAAAAAAAACCCAAATAAAAGGGTATGGGGTTTTAAAAAAAGTTTTCCCCCAGAGGCCTGGGCCCTTCTGCAGTAGGGTTTTTCATTTACATTCTGTTTTTACCCAAATCAATATTTCCCCTTTGAAAGTGGGGGTGTAGGCTACCTTTTTGGGTACACAGCCCTCATCTGGTTTCCCAAAAAATATTTTTTCCCCCCATTGCTTAGCATTTTAGCAGCTGGGTAAAGTAAAACAGGACAAGAAATTCCTCTCGGGAATTTTTCTTTAAAGGGGGAGTTACTTAATTTAACTTTATTTTTTCATTTGATTACTTGTTTTCTATTTAGTTTAGTATAGAAAATTTTTTTTTACAATGAATTTTTTCCCAAATTTTTTACAAACTGCAATAAAACCCGGAAAAGCAAATTTAACTATGCCCCCTCCAAATTTTTCCACAAATGTATTAAAAATTAAAAAAGCTGTTTTATGTTCCCTTAAGTATCTAATTAAGGGGCATTTTTAGGGAATTTCATTGTGTTTTTTTCTTTTTTTTGTCTTCTTTTTTTTTTTAAAGGAAAGCTTAAGCCCTTTTTTAAATATTTTGAAAAGATCAAAACCCCCAGGATTTTCAGTTTTTAATAGAGTAAAAATTCTTTATTCCCAGGAACGGGAAACCAACAAAAAAACCCCATAAATATTCCTGATTATTTTGCAGAACAAGAAATCAACAAAACAGCTAGTCTGTGAACAGCACACCCCCCAACAAAAAACCCTCACTACTGACCATAAACTGATTTCCATGGGGTTTTTTTCAAACGGTTTTAAGGATGGTCTGGTCAAATCTTGGGAGCCACAGGGGGCCATTCAAAAAACCCAAAAGTCTTTGTGTTTTTCTTTAAGGCCTGGGGAAAATTTTGGTCCAAAAAACGTCCCCACTTTCATTTCCCCGAAGGGACATTGAAAGCCAAAACAAACCCTTTCTTTATCAAAACCATCTATCATTAGATTTCGTAAACTGTGTGGCACACGGGTAAGATAAACCCCCTTTGGGGTGCTGAAATATGTGGTTTTAGGCTTTGTTAAGTGATACACATGTTTTGTTACTTTTTTAAATTGTACAATTTTTTAAATAGGGGTACTTACTTCTCCCGGGTTCTTTTTTTGATAGAAAATTTTGAAAATTTAGGATAATTTCACCCGGTGGCCTATCCCTGTTCGAACCAAAAATTTAAAAATGCAAGTAAATTTTGTTTTTTCATTTGCTTCTGAACACAGTGGGGGTGGGAAAACACTTTTTGGGGGGAATCAAGGGTAGATTTCAGAACATATCATTTTTAAAATGTCCCACTGCCTTTTTTTAGGGAATCCTTTAAAATTTGAAAAAGGGAGCGATCTAAATGGTGGTGGAGGAAAATTGGTTGCCTGCGCCCCAATTTTAAACCCTTTTTTGAAGAAAAAAGCGTCAGGAAAGACCCGTACTAAAAACACGTGAATAAGGGAATTGAATAAGGGAAGGGGGGGAACTTTCGCAAATGCACACAAAACAGGGATCATTGTTTTTCTTTCTTTTTTGTTTTTTTTGTTTTTTTCATGTTCATTGTCAGAAAAGTTAAAGTTTTTAAAAAAAATCTGTGAGATGGGATGAGGATATGTAGCATTTTTTTTTCTGAAACATCTCATTTTTTTTGGGGGGGGATGTTTTAAATTTTTTTTGTTCAAAAGTGGGCTACGGGATTTCCCTAAACTGATTTTGTACCCCTTTATGTTCATGATGACCTGGTGGTAATCTCGAACTGCTTGGCCCGTTACAGATTTTGTTTTTTCATCTAGCATTCATGGTTGGCTGGTTTTTTTTACTGATAAATGTGGGATGTAAGCCATTTCAGATATGTGCACCCCTTTTATTTTATTTTGCAATGAAATGTGTGAGGCCTTTTGCGATTTCTTTTTTTTAATTTGGGGAATTTTTTTGTTGTTTACATTTTTGAATTTTTAATTTATTTTTATTTTTTTGGGTGGTGTTGTTTTATGTGGGGGGGTAAATTTTTTTGGGTTGGGGGAGTTTTTTGGCCCTTTTTTGGCTCAACAATGTTATTTTCTATTTGGTTGATTTGGACTTCCCATGAATTTTTATGTCATGCTTTTTTTCTGATTAAATTTTCATGGGAAACTTTGATTTCCATTGTCCCACTTGGGTGAGTACTAAGCTTAACAAAAAGGATTGGTTCACTGACTTATCCCCCGGGTTTGTGGGGTGTGTTTGTGGTTTTTGTGTGTGTGTGTGGTGGGTTTTGTTTGTGTGTTGTGGGGGTGTGGGTTTTGTGTGGATTTTAGATTCAAATTCAAAATTTTTTTTTTGCCATTTAATTCAAGTAGACTTTTTTTGTCACCCAAAAACCCAAAAAAAACAAACATCAATTAAAATCATCTCTTTGGCTCAAATTGATGTACACTAAAGCATGTTTGCATTTTCTTCTCATTTTTTTTTTCTTAAAAATTCATACACATTTTTTGATGATATCTTTTTGATAAATCAACTGTGGGTTATGTCATTTAATTTTTTCTATCAAATGTTACTTTTTTTTTCTTTGGGGGTTTAATTTTTAATAACAATTTGTTTCTGAGTTTAAAACATAAAGAGAACCCTTCATTTGAGTAAAAGAAATTCATCTTCTATCTTGTTACAATTCTAAAATTTTCTGGCCCCTCTAGATTTTATTTTGGTGCCCTCCCTTTCCTCTATCAAATTTAAAAAGTTACAGCTTATGGGGAAATTTACAATACCTCTTCTTTTGATTTTTTTGTTTTTTAGTTTTTTAAGTTGGGGTTTCCCGTCTGTAATTTTTTGGGGACAAAATCGTAAAATTTTTTGTTTTTTTCAAACTCTTTTTTCTGGGGAGATCCCAAAAAGTTTTATAAAATGTCCTCAAACTTTTTTTGAAAACATAACTCAACCCAAAGAACAACAAGAGAATTTGGGTTTGTCCAGACATGTTTGAATCCAATTGGGGGTAAAGAATATTTTTTCTGTGTTGATCCATTTAAACGGAAGTATTTGTCCCGATACAAAAAAAATCGCATACTTTTCAAATAGAAGAGTTTTGGTTTTTAGTTTTGTCAAATAAACCCCAAAAAGGGTATTACTGGGATATATTTTAAAGGTAAGTGGAGATCTTTCCCAATTCCCCAAAATGGGGAAATAATTAATGCTTTTTTAAAGACCCCCTAGCATTTGTTTTCAAAATTTTTCATGAAATTTCTTTTGCAAAAATTGATTTTTATAAAACATGTCGAAAAATTTATCAAAATGAAAAATTTTTCTCCCCCCTTAAAACAAAAGGAAACCAAATTTCTGGGTCCATAGGGTTAAAAAAAGGGGTTTTAAAATGAGTCGAATAAAACGCATTATTATAGTAATTTTTAAATTTTGTCCAGGGAAATTTCTCTTTTAAAAGGGGTACATTGCTTTGTTCCTTTCTTTTCTAAAATGTTCTTGTGTTGTTTCAAATTTCCCCCGTTTTGGGGGAAGAACGAAACCTAAAATGGGAAAAAGGGGGTTTCTACTGTTTCTTAAGGGGGGTTTTAAAAAAGGGGAAAGGGGGGGGGGTTTGTGGGGGTTTTCCCGGGGGTTTTAAAAAAAGTTTTTTAAAAAATTGGGGGGAAAGGATTTTTAGTGTTTTTAAGGTGGGGGGGGGTTTTGGGGGGGGTTTTGGAGGGGTTTTTAAAATGTGGGGTAAAGGTAAAAAAAATTTGGGGGGGTTTTTGGGGGTTTATTTGGGGTTTTTTAAATAATTTTTTTTAATAATCCCAGGGGCTTAAGCATTGAGTAAACCCCTTTTTTTCCTTGGGGTTTTAAATTTTTGGGGTTTTTCCCAAAAATTTTAAAAAGTCAAAAAATAAATTTTTAAACAAATTAAAAAGTTTTCCCCGATTTTCCCCCGGGGTTTTTCTTTTTGAAAACCCCCCGTGGTTTTTTCCCGTTTTTGAAAAAAAGGGGCAATTAAATTTTTAAAATTTTTTAAGAATTAAAAGGGTTTTTGTGGAAATATTTCCGTTTTCGTTAACTTTTAAGAAACCCTTTTTTGAAAAAACATTTTTTTCAAAACGCTTATTTTTAAAATTACCAAAAAACCCCAAAAAGTTTTGAAGTTTTTCCCCTTTGTATTTTCTTTTGGGTTTTTAAAAAGGAAGAACCCATTTTTTCCCTCCTTTTTCTGTCCCGTTTTTTTTCCAAAACCAGTGGTTTTTTATCTTTAAAAATTTTCCCGGGGAAATTATTTTGGGGTTTTTTTGGGAAAAAAAGTTTCCCCCAAAAAAGGTTTTGTCCAAATTTAAAAAACCCCCCCGTAGGGTTTTTTGGGGTTTTGGCGCCAAAGGGGGCAAACCCCCAACCCTGCCCCTCCCTTTTTCCCTTTTGCAACCGGTTTTTTGTTTCCCATTCCCGAGGCCTTTTTTTTCCCTAATTTGGGGCCCGGGGCAAACTTTTTTCTTTTTTTCCGTTTTTGGTTTCCCTTTTAAGTTTTCATAAATTAATATTGAAACGGGGGGGATGGGGGGGGAAGGAAAAACAGGGGGGGGGGGGGGGCCCCAAAAAAAAAATTTTGGAAAGGGGAAAAGAAACGGAACCCAAAAGGGAATTAAAACCCCCTTGGGAAATTTTGCTTTTAAAAAAAACCGGAAATTCTTGAAACCGAAACGAAATGTATTCAAGGAAATTGAAAAAAAAAATTTTCATAAAAAAAAAAATAACAATAATTTTTTCTGTTTTCAGGGGAGTGTTTTTTTGTTTTTTTTAAAAATTTTTTTTTGATTAAAAAAAAAGTTCCCTAACAAGGTTTTATTCCGGTTGGGAAAAGGGGGGGGAAGGAATTCCCCGGGGGGGGGGGGGGGGGGGGGGGAAACCCAAAAAAAAAATTTAAAAAAAAATTTTTAAAAAATTTAAAAAATGGTAAATAAAAAACCCTTAATTAAAGTTTAAATTAATAATCGAAACAAAAATCAAAAAACCTTTAGAAACCAAAAAAGAAGGATAAAGGAAACCCCCCCTGTGCTTTTTTCAACCAAAAAATTCCCCAACTTAAAAAATTTTCCCTCCCTTTCCCAAGGGGACAACTTGGCCCCTTTTTGAAAGGAAATTTTTTTAAAATTTAAAGATTTTTCATTTTTAAAATTTAAAAATTCCCTTAAAAAAAAGAAAGCCGGGAAAGGTTTTTATTTGTGGGGAATTTTTCATCTGAGTTTTTTTAAGGTAGGATGGGTTGAGGCATTTAAAGGGAATTTTTTTGGGGTAACTTAAGGGGTTTGAGTGGGAAACCCCTCAGGGAAACAAAAACTTAATAAAAATAAAATTTTTTAAAAAATTTAAAAAATTTATAAAGTATAATTTAACAAAAATAATAATTTTAAAATTTTTACATTAATTTTTGAAAGCAAAATAAAAAAGGTTTTGGGTTTTTTTTTTAAAAGGGGGGATAATGGGAAACGGTTTTTTTCAAAGAAACCCCCCTTTTGCTTTTTTTTTTTTTTTTTTGGGGGGGTTAAAAACAAATTTTTGGTTTTTTCTTTTTTAAAAAACGAAAAACATTATTTTCCTTTTTGGCGGGAAAAGGGTTTAATTTCTTTGCACCACCTTTTTTTAAAACTAAAAGAACAAAATTGTGGGGGTTGTTGCGGTTTGGAAAGGTTTTGGTTGGGTGGTTCCTGGGAAACCTTTTGGGGGTGTTTTGGGGGGTTTTTAAAGGGGGGTTTTCCTTTATTCCTGTGGTGGGGGGTTTGTTTTTTTGGGGGTTGGGGGGTTATTTTTGGAGTGTTGTAAGGTTGTTTGTGGATTTTTTGTTTTTTTTTTTTTTTTTTTTTTTTTTTGGGGGGGGGGTGCGGGTTTTTTTGTAAAATTTTTTTCCCCCAAAAAAAAACGTAAAAGATCCACGGGGGGTTTTTTTTTTTTGCCCTTTTGGTTTATTTCTGGGAAACCCCCCAAAAAATTTTAATGGGGGGTAACCCCCCATTTGGCCCCTTAATACAAAAATAAAAGGGGAAAAAAGCCCGTATCAGGGTTTATGGCTGGGGAAAAGTTTCGGATCCAAACGAGATTCGAACCACCGCACACTCCGACCGGACCTCTTTTCGCTTTCTAGACAGGCGCGTTACTTCTAGACTACGATCGACTAGTCGGGATTCAGAGACCTTGCCATATAGGCAGCAAGACATAGTCTGGTTTCAGAGATGTGTTCTTTGTTTCTGTTTATATGCTGTTCCTGTATTCAACGTCTGTTCACTACAAGTTATATTAAACAGGTGGGGATGGGGGTGGAGAAGGAAATAAGAGGGGGGGGGGGGAACCTATAGTAAAAATAATAGAAGACATGTGGAAAGAGAATCATGTAACAGACTGGTAATAAAACACCATTGTGAGGCCTTAAAGTGCAAAATTAATAATAGAAACAATATCAAAGAACTTCAAATGAAACACGAAAACTGGACTGTATACAAGACACTTCGAAATAGTAGCAAGAATGTTTTCATCCGAAAGAATTACATCTACAATTTTCGTCTGCTTTCTATGGAGAGTACAACATGCTCATTTGTTAAGCTTTCATTACTTGAAAGTATTTCAAAATATTAAAAAAGCATTAAAAAAAACCAGTCATGCAGGCAAAGTTCTTATTCAGTGTGCAATTTCAGTCTGACCGTGATTCCCAAGGTGGGATGTGTGAGTCAGAGTGCACATTCTAGGTAACTTCCAGGTGTTGAGCTGGGAAACGCACAGCAACAACAACATTCATAATAATAACTTTAAAAAAAATTTAAAGGATAATAATTATAATAATAACAATAATAATAATAATGTATGGAATTTATATAGCACTGAATCTTGTAAAGCACCATACAGAAGCGCTAGATGACTTTTTTCTTAATTGAGGATAATGGATACGCCCCTCCTCGTGTGCTTTTTTTCATCCAGTCCCTGTGGTGGGGTATGCGGTTTTTGTAACTGCTGTAGTCTGTTCCCATCGGCACACACTGGCCTACTCTTTCGAAAGCGAAAATGATTTAACGTGGAGCGCAAGATGTTCTGCGTTCGCCACACCTCACGAGGCCTCGGTTTTTATTTAGTCTCATCCGAAGGAAAAATGATGGCAGGCAGTCCATCCGCTATCTGACGAGGCTTTGAGAAGGGATCAATCATGGGCACAGGGAGGACAACAGTTACAAAATGCAAACAATAATGGCACGGGATGGTAAAACAGGTCATTAATTTTAAAAGCTTTTTCCATTATTCTCGAAAATGCAAGATAAAAGGTTCGTTTGGTTGTTTGTTTTTTAGAAAGTGATAATGTAAACGGTTTGTGTGCAAAGAGGGATCCTTTTGTCTTGTTTTTTTTTTTGGGGGGGGGGGGGGGGGTTTTGATTGAAAACAAAATTGTTGTAATTATTTTTCAAAAAAACGTTTCTATAGATCACAGTTGATATTTTTGCCTTTTTGTGTGTAATCTGATGCAACACTGTTAATGCTATTGCACAATTTTCCTTCGGAAATAAAATTTGAACAAAATGTGTTGTAGTGTGTGTGTGTGTGTTGTGTCTGTGTTGTGTGTGTGTGTGTCTCTGGCTGTCTGTTGATGTGGCTGTGTGTCTGTCTGTCTGTCTGTCTGGTGGTGTGTGGGGGAGGGGATTTCCTCCTCCTCCTCCTCCAAAACAAAGGGACTAACAGATAACATTTTAGCATCGCTGATTCATGGTGTAGTTTATTAGTGCAGCTTAATCATCGGTTTCCCCAGTTCATGCTGGAAGGTACCCCAGCGTACAGATTCTCTCAGCTACAGCGGCAGGGGCACGTCACACCAGCATCTGGACTGGCCACGACTGTCCAACTACAGGGAACAGTACAAGGAGGGAGACGAAGAAGAGGCAGACAGAGAACACGATGGCAAGACACCATCAGAGAGTGGACTGCAGGCTTAGAGTGCAACGAGTGGCTACAGAAAGTGAGAAACGAGGGGGGGGGGGGGGGGGGGGGGGGGGGAGGGGGGAGGGGAAGGGGGGGGGGGAGGAAGCTGGTTGCAAAATCGTCAGTGGTGCTCCCACGGTCTACAGAACTACGGGATAGGGAAAGGTGAAGATGAAGATCCAACCTCACTCATCATACCTTGGAAACAATGTTGCACTACCCACTACCTTGAGCACGTGTATGGGAGTGCAGTCAGCACTGATGTTCACTCCCAGGGGAAAAAATCCCATGGGAAGAAACGAGGGTCTAGGTGATGGCATGCCTGGGCTTGAACCCGGGCTGTCAGATCGCATGCGTAGTAACCGATTAAAAAAAACAAAAAACAAAAAAACACTTTTCAGTCAAGATTCTCGGAGGAGGGGAGGGGGGGGAGAGGGTTCTGCTTGCATAGAACACCCCCTCCCATATTTACCCATAGCCTAGCAGGTCTCCGTCATTCTCGGAAGACTAATGAAGTTGCGCTCTAGATAGTGTATTCTGGCACAGCGTCTGGAGGAGGACGGGATAGCTCAGTGGTCAGAGCACTCGCTTTCCCCCAACCGAGTTTAGCAGCGTTGAGCGTGGTTACCACTTGGACGGGTGACCGTTTGCGCGCCTTAGGTTCAGTACAGTCCCCCAGTTCACCCAAGCTGTAAATGGATACCTGCCCTCATCAGGGTTAGGGAAGGCAAAACAGCGAGGGATAGGAGATGGGCGCCGCCTTCAATTTGCTGGCCCCTGGAGAAGCTGAGGTCTCTGATTCCTCGCTCTCCTACGACCACATAGGTTGTGGGACACCTTCACAGCGTCGGGTGTGGCTCATCAGTCCGACACGGGAAGGACAGTCCTTATTTAGGGCAGAGGGCACAGATGAAGTCTGAGGCTGGACTGTCTGTCTGCCTGGGCTGCAGCCTTTCTTCTTGTTGTCTTCTTTCTTGTGCTGCTGAGCAAGTGTCTCTGCGAACTGGGCACGCATTGTCACCCACTTACAAAGCAACAGTTTGAATAGATTCATCAGCAAGCATAATTGCAAAGTTGCGTTGTAGTGTTAGCGTGCATGCTGCAAGTTGAGCTGGAGGATGACATCCTTTCCGTGAAGTCAAAATGCATGCTGGGTATATCTATGTCGTCCATACACCAGCCAGAGTCGTCTACTCTCTACGAGGATGTGGTGGATTTGTTATTGATGTGTCGTGTGTGTGTGTGTGTGTTAGTTGTGTGTGTGTGTGTTGTGTGGTTGGTGTGTGTTGTGTGTGTGTGTGGTGTGTTGTGTGTGTATGTGTGGATGTGCGTGCGTGCGTGCGTGCGTGTGTGTGTGTGTGTGTGTGTGTGTGTGTGCCAAAATATGGTTTGTTTATGTATGGACAATAAACTTATTCTGTAAGGCTCAGTGGAATAATTTTCTTGGAAAGTAGGAGGCTTTGTTAGGAAGTGTCAAATTCAAAGAAACATCGCTTCTAACCAAACACCCCTCTCTCTCTGTCTCTGTTCCCTCTTCTCTTTCTCTGTGGCTTTCTCTCTCTCTTGGTCTGTGTCTCTGTGTCTTCTTTGTCTCTTCTCTCTCTCACTCACACGCACACACACACACACACACACACAACACGCAAACACTAAAAATAAACGTTTGCAATTTTTCGTTTTTATTATTTGTTACTACCGTTCTGACCTCATACCCTCTCCAAAGCAAAGATCCTCCCAAATGACAACGGCTTGTTTGTTTTGGTAGGTTTCGTTAGTTTCGATGTTTTTATTTGTTTTTGTGTTTTGATTGGCTGCCTGATTCGTCGTTTGCTTTTCTTTTTTATTGCTGTGTTTGTCTTCTTCCTGTTGATGATCTGTTGTTCATTTTTTCCATTTGCCAAACTTGTGTGGTTGTTCAGATCATAATAATAATAATAATAATATAATAATAGTAATAGTGTGTTCTTTGCTCTGAGTTCTTATTTTTCATCTTACTTTTTACTTTTGCATATATTTTTAAAATTTTGGGTTGGTTTGAGGAAGCAAGCACCATCAGGGAAGCACAGCACATCATATGCACACTCATCACACGGAAGCAGGGAGCGAAAGCAAGCAAAGCACCAAGCAAGCCACCCCCCACCCCACATAGCTACAGCAGCCCAAAGCCACCAGCACCCAAGCACCCACCATACCTATTTTCTAATAAGACTCTGTGGCCTATTGTTTCATCTCATCAATTATCTATCCCTCTTGCCTTCAATGACACCAATCCCATCATCCTGCCGAAAAAAGCGTTTTATAAATGTTGGTGTGTGTGTTTGTGTGTAACCGGTGTCTGTTGTGTTATTGGTGTGTGTATGTAGTACGACCCGTGCGGGCTCGGTTTTAGGGTGTGGTATCGGTGTATGGGTGTGTGCGTTGTGTTGTGTTGGGTGAGAGGATTGGGTTTGGGGGGTGTGTGGGCTGTGTGGTTGGGTGGTACGGCGTTGTGCGTGTGGGTGTTGTGGTTATTTTGTGCCTTGTGCGTTTGTTTGTGAGGTTGTGTGTGTGTTGTTTTTGTTTTTGTTGTGATGTGTGTGTGTTTGTGTGTAGTTGTGTGTTTGTGTGTGTTATTGTGTTCTGGTGTGTGTGTGTGTGTGTTTGTTAGTTGTGTGTGTTATTTTTGTGTTTTGTTGTGTGTTGTTTGTGTTCGTGGTTGTTGTTTTGTTGTGTTGTGGTTTGTTTGTGTGTTCGTTTGTCTGTGTGGTGTTGCTGTTGGGTTGTGTGTTTTGTTCTGCGTTATGTACGTTGCGTGGTAAAAACTGTTGTGTGGTTAATTATTGTGGCTGTATGGGTGAAGGGGTGGATCGAAATAGTAAAGCGCTTCTTTGATACAAGATATAGGAGGCTATATAGATTCCATATTTATTATTATTATTATTATTTTTTTATTATTATTATTATATTATTGATTTTATTATTATTATTTATTATTATTATTTATTATTATCATTGTTATGTTTATTTTATTATTATATTATTATTATTATTATTATTGCTACTAAAGGAGCGTGTTATAAGCCACTACCATCTTGTTGCCCACGTTGAATAGGGGTTCAATCACGCCATAATCTGTCTCATGATTATTGACAAAAGAAAAAACCCTATTACAAAACCCAATACCTGGCCTATCCCCCCTGCCAGTGAGCGAGACAGGACTCTTGGCACTTCTTGAAGGGCTGGCCCTTCGCGCACCGCACGGAGCATTTGTCAGGGCCTCAGGAGTTGGTTCTCCGAGCCTTTGACGACGACGCGACGACGACGACCGACGAGAGAAGAAGAAGAGAAAGAGAGAAGGATGAAGAAGACGAGATGAAACGAAGAAGAAGAAGAAGAAAGACGAAGGACGAAGAAGAAGGAGGAAGAAGAAGAAGAAGAAAAAGAAGAAGAAAGGAACAAGAAGAAGAATGAAGAAAGAGAAGAAAAGAAGTGAAGAATGAGAAGAAAGAAAAAGAAGAAACGGAAGAAAAGAAGAAAGAAGAAAGAAGAAGAAGAAGACGAAAAGAAGAAAGCAGAAGCAAGATAGAACAAGAAGAAGAAGAAGAAGAGCAGAGAAGACGAAGAAAGAGAAAGAAGAGAAGAGGAAGAAGAAGAGAGAAAGAAGAAAGAAAGAAGAAGAAGAAGTGACAAGAGAAAGAAAGATGTGAAGGGAAGACGATTGAAGGAAGAAAGAAGCCGAAGAAGAAGGAAGAAGAAGACGAGAAAGAAGATGAAGAAGAGATTTGTAAAAGGAAAAAGAAAAGGAAGAAGAAAGAGGAAAGAAAGAAGAAAGACGGACGAAAAGGAAAGATCGAGGAAGAAGAAGTATGAAAGAAGAAAAAGAAAAAAGAACAGAAGAGAAGAAGAAAAACGAGAAGAGGATGAGAGAGAAGAAGAAGATGAAATTGAAGAAGGAAGAAGAGGAAGATGAAAAGAAGAAGAAAGAAAAAAGAAAGGAAGAGAGAAAGAAAAAGATATTGAAGGAGTTTGAAGAAGAAGAGAAGAAGAAGAGAAATGAGGAAAGAGAAGAAGAAAAGAAGAATGAAGATAGAATGAGAAAGAAGATAGAAGAGAGCAAAGAAGATAAGAAGATGAAGGAAGAAAGAAAGAATGGGAAGAAGGAAGAAAGAAGAAGATGAAAGAAGAAAAGATAGAAGATGAAGAAAGATGAAGAAGAAATAGATTGAAAGAAGAGAAGATGAAGAAGTTTAGAGAAGAAGAAGACGAAAAGAAGAAGAAGAAACAGAAGAAGAAAGGGAGAAAGAAGAAGAAGAAGAGAAGAGACGACTTGAAGAAAGAAGATGAGACAGAAAGAAGGAAAGAAGATAGGAGATGAAGCGAAGAAGAGAAGAAGATGAAGAAAGAAGAAGAACAGACGAGAGATGAAGTAGAAAAAGAAGAAGGAGAAAGTGAGAAAAGAGCAGAAGATAGAAAAACAGAGAAGTAGAAGAAGAAGAAGAAGAAGAAAGGAAGATTGAAAAGAGGAGAGAAGTGATATGAAGGACGAAAAGAGAAAGAAGATGAAGAAAGATGAAGAAGGAGAACGAAGAAGATGTTTGAAGAGAAGAAGAAGATAGGAAGATAAGAAGAAGAAGAGAAGAAGAGAAGATTGAAGAAGAAGAAGAAGAAGAACGCAGATTGAAAGAAGAGAAGAAAGAAAAGAAGGGGAAAAGAGAGGGACAAAATGAAAGACGGGGAAAGAAGAATGCAAAAGAAAGGAAATAGAAAAAAAAGGAAGGAAAGAATGCGAAAAGAAGGAGAAGAAGAAGAAGAAGAAGAAGAAAGAAGAGAAGGAAAATGAAAGAAAGAATGCGAAAGAAGAGGAAAGAACAGAAAAGAAAAGAAGAAGAAAGCAGAAGAAGGAAGAGAAGAGAAGAAGAAGATGAAGAGAGAAGAGGCAAAGAAGAAAGACGACCGAAGAAAGAAAGAAGCAAGAATAAGGAAGGAAGAAGAAGAAAAGAAGCGAAGAAGAAAAGAAGAAAAAAAGATAAGAGAAGAGAAGAAGAAGAAAACAAGAAAAGAATGAAAGAAGAAGAAGAGAGAAGAAAGAAGAAGAAGAAGGAAGAAAGAAGAGAAGAAGCAGAAGAAAGAAGAAGAAGAAGAAGAAAGAAAGAAGAAGAAGAAGGAAGAAGAAAGAAGAAGATGAAGAAGACAGAAGAAGAGAAAGAAGGAGAAAGAAGAGAAAGACGAAGAAAAAGACAGAACGAAGAAAAGAAGAAAGAAGCAGAAGAGAAGAAAAGGAAGAAGAAGAGAAAAGAGAAAAAAAAGAAACGAAAGAAGAAGACGAGAAGAAGAAGAAAGAAAGAAGAAGAGAAAGAAGAACGAAGAAAAAGAAGGAAGAGAAGAAGAAGAAGAAGAAGAAGAGAAGAAGAAAGAAGAAGACAGAAAGAAGAAAGAAGAAGGAAAGAAGAAGAAGCAAGAAGAAAGAAGAAGAAGAAGAAGAGAAGAAAGAGAAAAGAAAGAAGAAGCGAAGAAAGAAAAGAAAAGAGCAAGAAGAAGAGAAGAAAAGCAGAAGAGAAGAAAAACAAGAAAGACAGAAGAAGAAAGAAGAAAGATCGAACCCGACGACCGCGACGACGAAGCAGAAGGAAGAAAGGAAAGAAGAAGAAAGGAAGAAAGACGAAAAGACGAAGACGAAGAGAAGGAAGAAACAGAAAAGAAAAGAAAAAAAGAAGAAGAAAAGAAGAAGCACGAACGAAAGGGAGGAAGACGCCGCGAAGCAGAAGAAGCCAGAGAAGAAAGAGAAGGGAAAGAAGGAAAGAGAAAGAAGCAGCCCGACAAAGCAGAGAAGAATAGAAAAGAAGAAAGAGAAGAAAAGAAGGGAAAAGAAGAGAGAAGGACAACGAGAAAAAGAAGAAAGAAGAAGAGAAGAAGAAAGGGAAGAAGAGAAAAAGAAAAGAAGAAAGAAAAGGAGACAGGAAGGGAGAAGAGATTACGAAGCAGAAGAGAAAGAAGAAAGAAGAAAGAAGAAGAAGAAGAGAGAAAGAAAGAAGCAGAGAGGAAAAGAAGAAAAAACAGAAAAAGCGAACGCGAGGAAAGGAAAAGAAAGACGGAACGCGAGCGAAACAACGCGACGCGCGAAAAGCGAATCGAACGCGACAAAGACGAAAGCAGAGACAAGAAAGAAGAAAGAGAGAAGGGGAAGAAAAAGAAAAGAATGACCGACGAAGCAAGAAGGAAAGAAGAAAGGAAGAGGAAGAAAGTAAGAAGAAGGACAAGGAAGAAGAGAAGGAGAAGAGGACGCAATAGGAAAAAGAAAGGGGAAGGAAGGAAAGAAAGAAGAAAGAAGGAGATGAAGAAAGAAAAGAAAGGAAAGAAGAAGAAAAGACGGAAGACCAACGAAGAAGAATAAGAGAAAAAGAAGAGAAGAAAGAAGGAGGAAGAAGAAAGAAGAAGAGAAAAAGAACCCGACGAAGCTGAAAGAAAGGCAGAAAAGAAGACGAAGCAATAGAAGAGAAGAAGAAGAAAGAAAGAAAGAAAGAAGAAAAATAAGAAAGGAAAAAGAGAAGAAGAAGGCGACGAAGAGACGAGAAGAAAGAAGAAAGAATGGAAAGAAGAGAAAAAGAAAGAAAAGAAGGAAGAAAAAAGAAAGGAAAGAAGGAAGGAAAAAAGAAGGATGAAAAGAAGAAGGAAGTAACGAAGAAAAGAAAGAAGGAAGGAAGAAGAAGATAGGCGAAGCCGCGCGCCGAACGCGCGAAAGCAGAAAAGAAGGAAGAAAGAAGAAAGAAAGGAAGAAGAGAAGAAAGAAGAGAAAAAGAAGAAAGAAGAAGAGAAGAGAAAAGAAAGCAGAAAAAAAGAAGAGAAGGAGAAGAAGAAGACGCGCAAGGAAAGACCGAACGCCCCCCCGAACGAGACCGACGAGGGACCGAGAAAAGAAAACAGGAAGGAGAAAGGAAAAGAAAGGGAAGGAATAGACGAAAGGGAACGAAGAAGAAGGAAAGAAGGACGCCGAAAAGCTGAAAGAGAGAAGGAAAGCAAGAAGAAAAAGAGAAGACGACGACGCGTCGAACGAAGAAGGAAGGAAGCAAAAAAGGAAAAAAGAAAAGAAAGACGGAAAAAAAGGAAAGAGGAGGAAAAAAAAGAAGAAAAGGAATGAAGAAGAAAGAAGAGAGGAAAGACGAAAAAAAGCAGATGAAGAAGAAAGAAGAAGAAAAGAAAGAAGAGAAGATCGCGAAAGCAAAAAAAACGAAACGAACCGACGAACAAAAGAAGAAGAGAAGAAGAAGAAGAAGAAGAAAGGAAGGAAAGGAAGGAGAAGAAGACGCGAAAGGAAATGGACGAAGCAGCAAAGCAGAAAGACGAAGAGAAGAAGAGAAGAAGAGCGGGGAAGAAAGAAGGAAGACGAAGGAAAAGAAAAGAAAAGGAAGGAAAAGGAAGAAAAGAAGAAGGAAGAAGAAATGAAGGACAGAAGAGAAGGAAGAAAGGAAAGAAAGACCCGAAGAAAAATAGACGAAGAAAAAAGAAAGAAGAAAGAAGAAGGAAAAGAAGAAAAAGAAGAGAAGAAAAGAAGAAAGAAGAGAAAGAAGATAGATAAGGAGAAGAGACGATAAAAGAAAGAGGGAAGAAGACGACGAAAGAAGGAAAGAAGAAGAAAAGAAAGGGAAGAAGGGTAGAGAGTTAGATGGAAGAAAAAGAAGAAGAAGAAGAGAAGAAGAAGAGAAGAAAGAAAGAAGAAAAGGAAGAAGAAAAGAAGGAGAGGAAGAACAGAAAGAAGAACGAAAGAAAAGAGAAGCAAAGAAGAAGGAGAAGAAGAAAGAAGAAAAGAGGAAGAAGAAGAGAAGGAAGAGACCCGAAAGAAAGAGAGACGAAGCGCCGAAGCAGAAAGACAAGACGAAAGAGAAGGAAGAGAAAGAAAAAGAAAAAAAAAGAAACGAAGAGGGGAAAAGATAGTAAAGACGCGAAAACCCGCGCGAAAGGAAGAAAGAACAGACCGAGAAAAACAAGAGAAGAGAAAGAAAGAAGAAGACAGGAAGGAAGGAGAAGAAGAAGAAGAAGAAGAGGAAAGAAGAAGAGAAAGAAGAGAAGAAGATGAAAAGAAAGGAGAAAGACCGAAGAAGACCGAACGTAACAAAGCAGAAGAAGAAGAAGAAAGAAGAAGAGAAAAGATGAAAGAAAGAAAAAAAGAGTGATCAGAAATACCGCGAAAGCAAGAAGAGAACCCGCCAAAGAAAGAAGGAAAGAGAACAAAAGACAGGAAAGAAAAGAGAAGAAAGAAAGAAAAGAAGAGAAGAAAAAAGACCCCAAAGGGAACGAAGACCGAAGGAACTGGGCGGAGAGACCGCGACGAAGGGACGAGAAAGAAGAAGTAGGTGAAGTAGACGGAAAAGAAGAAAAAGAAGCAAGAAAGCCAAAGAAAGACATGAAAGCAAGAAAAGGAAAGGGGGAAAAGGGAAAGAAAGGACAGAGAAGGAAGAGAGACCAAGAAGACGACGAAGAAGAAAAAGAAGAAGACGAAGAGAAAGACGAAGGCAGAAGGAAAAGAAGAAGAAAAAGAAGGAGAAAGAAGAATAAGACGCCAGAAGAAGAAGTACGAAGTAAAAGAAGAAAAGAAAGAAGAAGGAAGGATGAAAAAAGACAGAAGAAAAGAGAAGAAAAGAAAAGACCCACGATAAGAAAGAAGAGAGAAGAAAGAAAGGAGAAAGAAAGAGAAGAAAAGGAGAAGAAAAAAGAAGAGAAGAAAAGGAGAAGAAGAAAGAGAAAGAAGCACAAGAAAGGAGAGAAAGAAAGAACGAGGAAGAAGAAGAAAGACCGAAGAAAGAAAATGAAGAAGAAGGGAAAAGAAGAGAATGGAAGAAGAAAGAGGAGGAAGAAAGATAAGAAAGAATAAGAGAGAAAGCCCGAAGAAGAAGGAAGAAGAAGAAGAGAGAAAGAAAAAGAAAGAAGAGAAGAAAGAAAGAAGAAAAGAAAGAAGAACGAAAGAAGAAGAAAGAAAAGGAAAGAAGAGAGAAGAAGAAGAAAAAAAGAAGAGAAGAAGAAAGAAGAAGGAGAGAAAGAAGAGAAGGAAGAAGAAGAAAAAGGAGAAGAAGAAGAGAAGTAGAAGAAGAAGAGAAGAAGAAGGATAGGAGAAGACAGAAGAACGAAAAGAAGAAAGAAAGAGAAGAGAAGAAAGCAGACGAAGAAAGAAAAGAAAAGGAAAAGAAGAAGAAAGGGAGAAGAAAGAAGGAGAGAAGCGGAAAGAAAGGAAAAAAGAAGCGAAAGAGAAAGAGAAGAGAAGAAAGTAAAGAGAAGTTAGCAGAAGACGAAGAAAGATAAGACTAAAGAAGAAAACGCGGAAGCAGAAGGAAACGAAGAGAATAGAAAAAGAAAGAATGAAAGAAGAAAGAAGGAGAAGAAAGAAGAAAGAAGAAAGAAGAGAAAAGAGACGAAGAGGAAGAGGAAGGAGAAAAAGAAAAGCGAAGAAGAAAAAGAAGGACGACGCAGAGAAAGAAGAAGAAAAAGGAAAGAAAAGAAGCAGGGAAAAAAGAAAGAAGAAAGACGAAGGAAACAAGAACAAGGGAAGAAGAAGAAGAAAAGGAAGAAGAAAGGAAGACGAACGAGAGGAAGGAAGAAAGAAAAGAAGACAGGAATGAAGAAGAAGAAGAAAGAAGAAGAAGAAGAGGAAGAAGAGTAGAGAAGAAGAGAGATAAAATGAAGAAGGAAAAGAAAGAAAGAAAGAAGATGACCGAAGCACCGGAAGAAGAAGAAAGACCCGGAGAAAGGAAGAGGGAAGAAGACCCGAAAAAGAAGAAAGAGAGAAGAAGAAAAGAAGAAAGAGAAAAGAAAAAGAAGGACGAAGAAGCAGGAAAGAGAAAAAGAAAGAAGAAGAGAAGAGAACAGACCGAAGAAGAAGGAAAAGAAAGAAGACGAAAAGGAAGAAGAAGGAAAGAAGAAAAAAGAAGGGAAGAAGAAAAGAAGAAGAAGAAGATGAACGACGAAGAAGAAGAAGAAAAGAAGAAGAAAAGAAGAAGAAGAAAGAGGAAGAAGAAGAGGAGAAGAGAAGGAAGGAGAAGAAAGAGAGAAAGAAGAAAAAGAAAGAAGAAGAAGGCAGAAGAAACAAGAAGAAGAAGAAGAAGAGAAAAAAGAAATAAGAAGAAAGAAGAGAACAGAAAACGAGAAGGAAAAAGAGAAAAGAAAGCAGAAGAAGAGCGAGAAGAAGAGAGAACCGACGAAGAAACCGAGAGATCAAGAAAAAAGAAGAAGATAGCCGAAGAAGGAAGAGAAGAAAGGAAGAAGAAGAAAAGAAAGTAAGAAAGAAGTAAGAAAAGCGAAGAAGGTAAGAAGCAGAAGAGCGAAAGAAGAAGAAGGGAAAAGGAACCGCAGAGAAGAAAGAAGAGAAAGACAGACAGAAGCAGAAAGAAGAAGAAGAGAAGAAAGAAGCGAAAAAAGCAGAAGACGAAAACACAAGTAGAAAAAGAAGGAAGAACGACGAAGAGAGAATAGAAGAAGGAAGAAGAATAAAAGAAGGAAGAAGAGAAGAAGAAGAAAGGACAAGAATCTAAGGAAGAAGAAGGAAGAAGAAGAAGAAAAGAAGAAGAAGAAGAAAGACGAGAAGAAAGGAAAAGAAGGAAGAAAAAAGAAGAAGAAGAAAAAAAGAAAAAAAGAAGGAAGGAAGAAAAGAAGAAGAGAAGAGAGGAAGAAGAAAAGACGAAAGAGAAGATAAGAGAAAGAAAGAAGAAAGAGAGAAGAAGAAAGAAAAAAAGTAAGAAGAAGAACGAAGGAAGAGAAGAACGAAGAGAAGAAGAAGGAAAAAGAAGAGAAAGAAAAAAGAAAGATGGAAAGAAGAAGAAGCAAAAGCGAGGAAAAAAGAAGAAGAAGAAGAGAAGAAGAAAGAAAGAAGAGAAGAGAGAAGAGAAGAAGAAAGACAAAGAAGAAGAAAAGAAAGAAAAAAGAGAAGAAGAAAAGAAGAAGGAAGAGAAGAGAAGAAAGAAGAGAAGGGAGAAGAAGTGAAGAAGAAGAGAAAAAGGGAAGAAAGAAGAAAGAAGAGAAAAGAAGAAGAAAGAAAAGAAAGAAGAAAGAAGAGGAGAGCAAGAAAGAAGAAAGAAGAAAGAAAAGAAGGAAGAAGAGAGAACAACGGAAAAGAAGGAAAGAAAAAGAAAGAAGAAAGGAAGAAGGAAGAAGGAAGAAGAAGAAAAAGGAAAAGAGAAAGAAGGAAGAAAGAAGAGAAGAGCAGAAGAAGAAGAAAAGAGGAAGAAGAAGAAAAGATAAGAAAAGAAAAGAAGAAAAGAAGAAGAAGGAAGAAGGAAAATAGAAAGAAGAAGAAGAAGAAGGAAGAAAGAAGAAGAGAAAAGAAGACGAAAAGTGAAAAAGAAAGAGAAGAAGAAGAGAGGAAGAGAAGAAGAAAAGAAAGAAGAAGAAGAAAGGAAGGAAAAGAGAAAAGAAAGAAGGGAAGAAGAGACGAAAGAATGAAAAGAAGAAGAGATGAAAAAGCAGAAAGGGAGAAGAAGAGAAGAAAAAAGAAGAGAAGAAAGAAAAGAAGAAGAAAGAAGAAGGAAGAAAGGTTAGAAGAATAGAGAGAAACCCCAAGAAAGAAAGGAAGAGAAGAAGAAAAAGAAAGAAAGAAAGGAAGAAAAGATGAGGAAAGAAGAAAGAAAGAAGAAGAAGAAAGAACAAG
>CM054160.1:22822725-22845225 GCA_028751875.1 Rapana venosa | reverse complement strand
TATCCCTGCCTTTCAATGACCAAATTCCAATCATCCTGCCGAAGGTATAACTGTGTGTGTGTGTGGTGTGTGTGTGTGTGTGTTACGTGCGTTGCGTTGCGTGTGTGTGTGTGGTGTGTGAGTGTGTGTGTGTGTGTGTGTGTGTGTGTGTATACGTGCGTGCGTGTGTGTGTGTTTAGTGTGTTGTGTGTGCGTATGTGTGTGTGTTGGGTGTTGTGTGTTGTGTGTGTTGTGTGATAGTGTGTGTGTGTGGTAAAACTGTTAACTTATTGTTGGCTGTATGTGAAGGTGTGGATCGAATGTAAGCGCTTCTTTGATACAAGATATAGCGCTATATTAGATACTTTTTTTTTATTTTAGTATTCTTATTAGATTTACTACATGAGCGTGTTATAAGCCATAACATATTGTGCTACGTTGAATAGGGTCAATCACGCATAACCTGGCTCATGATTATTGACTAAAGGAAAAACCATATTTTACAAACCAATACTGGCCTACCGACCTGCCAATGAGGGACAAACTCTTGGCACTTCTTGAAGCTGGCTTCGCGCACGGCAGATTTGTCAGGGGCCTCAGAGTTGTTTTCTCCGAGCCTTGACGACGACGTGACGACGACGACGACGAAGAAGAAAAATGCCGAAGAAGAAGAAGAAGAAGAAGAAGAAGAAGAAGAAGAAGAACAACAAGAACAACAACAACAACAACAACAACAACAACAACAAACACCTTACTTAAAACCAAACTGACATAACTCGAATCCCAAATACAAATCGAATTAGTCGACACGTTAAAAAAGGAACCTTACTTGCGAACAAAGTGGTCCGAGTGTTAGAGGGGTTTTTTTGGTGTTGATTCCTTGTTCTGGTTGTGTTTGTGTTGTTTGCTTTGTTGTTGTTGTTTTGTTGTTGATGATGTTGTTGTTTCAAAATGTCGTGGTTGTCAGCACTTCCACAACATCAGGCACGTATGGGGAACAGTAGGCTTGTCGTCTCAACGGATGGCACGTGCACACTTTCTTGCCTTGAGTCTGCTGCCAGAGCTCTCCCCACTGATGAGCGCTGTCATCCTGAGGATCCGTGCAGGCTGCTCCTTTGACTGCAAAGAAGGAAGGAATGAAGGAAGGAAGGAAGGAAGGAAGGAAGGAATGAAGGAAGGAATGAAGGAAGGAATGAAGGAAGGAAGGAAGGAAGGAAGGAATGAATGAGGAAGGAAGGAAGAAGGAGGCAGGAAGGAAGAAGGAAGGGAGGGAAGAAAGGATTAGGAGGAAGAAAAGGAAGGAAGAAGGAAGGAAGGAAAGCAGGAAGGAATGGAAGGAAGGAAGGAGCGGAAGGAAGGAAGGCAGGAAGGAAGGAAGGAAGGAAGGACGGAAAGAAAGGAGGAAAGCAGGGAAGAAGGAAGGAAGGAGGAAGGACGGAAGGAAGGAAGGAAGGAAGGAAGGAAATAAGGAAGAAAAAGGACGAGGAAGGAATGAAGGGAAGGAAAGAAGGAAGGAATGAAGGAAAGAAGGAAAGAGGAAGGAAGGACGGAAGGAGGAATATGAAGGAAGGAAGGAGGCAAGAAGGAAGAAAGGAAGGAACGGGATGAAAGGAAGAAGGAAGGCAGGAAGGCGAAAGGCAGGAAGGAAGAAGGCAGGAAGGGAAGACGGAATGAAGGGAACGGAAGGAAAGGACAGGAAGGAAGGCAGGAAGGAAGGAAGGAAGGAAGAAAGGAAGGAAGGAAGGATAGGAATGAATGAGGAAGGCGGAAGGATGGAAGGCAGGAAGGAAGGAGGAAAGAGGAAGGAAGGAAGGAAGGAGGAAGGCAGGAAGGAAGGAAGGAAGGATGAATTTTTCTCTTTTTGTGTTTGTTCTCTTTTTGGGGTCTCTCTCTCTTCTCTTTTCTCTCCTCGCTCTCTCTCTCTTTCTCTCTCTCAACACACACCAACACACACTAAAAAAAATTTTTGCAATTTGTTTTTTTTATATTTTTTTTACTCCCTTTTCTGCCTAAACCCCTCCCCAAAAAGCAAAGACCCTCCCAAATGAAAAGGGCTTTTTGGTTTGTTTGGTAGGTTTTGTTAGTTTCGTGTTTGTGGGTTTGATTGGTGATTCGTTCGTTTGCTTTTTATTGGTGTGTTTGTCTTTTCCTGTTGATGTCTGTTCATTCCATTTACAACTTGGGGTTTTTTAATTATAATAATAAAAATTTAATAAAATAATAAAAATAAAAAAATTAATAATAATAAAAATTATGTTTTTTTCCTTCTCTGAGTTCTTTTTTTTCTTCCTTTATTTTTTTATTTTGTTCTTAACTCTTTGGTTGGTTGGGGGAGCCCCATACCTTTTCAAACCTAAGACTTCCCCCTATTGTTTCATCTAACCCCTTATCTATCCCTCCCTTCAATGAAATTCCCTTTTCTTGGGGGTTTTCTGTGTTTGTGTGTTTTGGTGTGTGTTTTGGGGGGTATCGTGCGTGCGTGGTGTGTGGTGTGTTGGTGTGGTGTGTGTGTTGTTTTTGTGTGTGTGTGTGGTTTTTTATACGTGCGTGCGTGTTTGTGGGTGTATGTGTGTGTGGTGTGTGGCTTTTTGTGTGTGTGTTGGGTGTGTTGTGTGTTTTTGTGTGTGGTGTTGTGTGTGTGATGTGTGGGGTTTTTAAAACTTTTAAAATTTTGTTGGTGTATGTGAAGGAGTGGATCGAATGAAAAGCGCTTTGTAAAGTATAGGCTTATGATTTTTTTTTTTTTTAATTAGTATTTTTATTTTTTTACTACATGAGGTGTTATAACCCACTAACTTTTGTTGTACTTTGAATAGGGTCAATCCGCCAAAACCTGATCTGATTATTGACAAAAAAAGAAAAACCCTATTACAAACCCAATCCCTGGCCTACGACCTCCAAATGAGGGACAAACTCTTGGCATTTTTTAAAGGGCCCTGGCCTTAGGCACGGCGGGCATTTGTAGGGCCTCAGGGGTTGTTCTCCGACCCTTTTGACGACGCGATGACGAGACGCGACGAAGAAAAAAAAAAATGCGAAGAAGAAAAGGGAAAAGAAAAAAGGAAGGAAAAAAGGGGAAAACAAAAAACAACAACAACAACAACCAAAAAACAACAAAAAACAAAAAAAAACCTTACTTAAAACCAAACTGACTAAATCGAATCCCAAATCAAATTTGAAATTGTGACACGTTAAAAAAGGAACCTTCTTTCGAACAAATTTGGGCCCGGGGGGTTAGAGGGGTTTTTTTGGTGTTGATTCCTTGTTCTGGGTTGTGTTTGTGTTTTTTTGCTTTGTTGTTGTTTTTGTGTTGTTGTGATGTTGTTGTTTCAAAATTCTGGTTTTCGACTTCCACAACATCAGGCACGTATGGGGAAAAGTGGCTTTTCGTTTTAACGGATGGCACGTGCCCCTTTCTTGCCCTTTAGTCTGCTGCCGAGCTCTCCCCACTGATGGCGCTTTTTATCCTGGGATCCGTGCAGGCTTTCTCCTTTGATGCAAAAAAAGGAAGGAAAGAAAGGAAGGAAGGAAGGAAGGAAGGGGAAAGGAATGAAGGAAAGGGAAAAAGGAAGGAAAAGAAAGGGAAGGGAAAGGAAAAGGAAAGGGAAAGGGAAAGAATGAAAGGGAAAGGGGGAAAGGGAAAGGGGGCAGGAAGGAGGAAGGGAAAGGGAAAGGGAAAAAAGGAAAGGAAGGAAGGGAAAGAAAAAAAGGGAAAAAGGAAGGAAAGGGAAGGAAAAAAGGAAGGAAGGAAGGAAAAGGGGGGAAGGGGAAGGAGGAAGGAAGGAAGGGAAAGGAAGGAAGGAAAAAAGGAGGAAAGCAGGAAAAAGGAAGGAAGGAAGGAGAAGGACGGAAAGGGAAGGGAGGAAGGAAAGGAAGGAAAGAAGGAAGAAAAGGAGGAAGGGAAAGGAAAGAAGGAAGGAAAGAAGGAAGGAAAGAAGGAAGAAGGGAAAAAAGGAAGGGAAGGAAGGAAAGGAGGAATGAAGGAAGGGAAGGAAGGCAAGAAGGAAAAAAAAGGGGGAAGGGGGGAAAGGGAAGAAAGGAAGGAAAGAAGGACAAAAAGGAAAGGGAAAGGGAAAGGGAAAGGCGGGAAGGGGAAGGGAAGGAATAAAGGGAAAGGGAAGGGAAAGGGAAAGGGAAAAGGAAGGCGGGAAAGGGAGGGAAAGGGAAGGAAAAAAAGGAAAGGGAAAGGGAAAAGGGAAAGGAAGGGAATAAAGGGAAAGGGAAAGGGAAAGGAAAGGAAGGCAGGAAGGAAGGAAGGAATGAAGGAAGGAAGGGGAAAGGGAAAGGGGAAGGGGGAAAAAGGAAGGAAGGAAGGAAGAAAGGAAGGAAAGGGAAAGGGAAAAGGAATGAATAAAGGGAAAAAAGGGAAGGGAAAGGAAAGGGAAAGGGAAAGGAAAAAAAGGAAAGGGAAAGGAAAGGCGGAAAGGGAAAAGGAAGGGATGAAGGGAAAGGGAAAAGGCGGGAAAGGGAAAGGAAAGGAAAAAAGGGAAAAAGGGAAAGGAAAGGGAAAGGGAAATTGGGGAAAATAAAGGAAGGAAGGAAGGAAAAAAAGGGAAAGGGAAAGGGGGAAGGAGGGAATGAATGAAGGAAGGAAAAAAGGGGAAGGAGAAAAGGAGGAAAAAAGGAAGGAAGGAAAAAAAGGAAAGGAAAGGGGAAGGAAAGGGAAAGGAAAGGAAGGAAGAAAGGAGGAAAGGAAAAAAAAAAAAGAAAAAAAAGGGGTTTAAAAGGGAAGGGAAGGGGAATGGTTGGGGAAGGGAAAAGAAAGGGGAAGCAAAAAAGAAAAGGAAAGGGAATTAAATAAATGGGGAAAGGGAAGAAGAAAAAAAGGGAAAAAAAGAAAGGAAGGAATATATAAAATAAATAAATAAAGGGAAAGGGAAAAGGAATGAAAAAAAAATGGTTAAAAGGGAAAGAAGGAATGTTTAAAGGGAAAAAGAAGGAAGGAATGGATGAAGGAAGGAAAGGAAAAAAAAAAAGGGTTTGAAAAAAGGAAGGAAGGGTTGTTGGAAAAAAGGGGAAAGGGGGAAAAAGAAAGGAAGGAATGGATGAAGGAAAAAAGGGAAAGGGAAAGGGAAGGAAGGTGGGGAAAGGGAAAAGAAAAAAAATGAAAAGGGCGGAAGAAAACGAATGAATGGGGGGGAAAAAGACAGGAAAGAAAGTAATATAAAACGGGAAAGGGAAAGGCCCAAAAAGGGAAAATGAATGAATGAAGGGAGGAAAAAAGGGAAGGGAAGACGGAAGGAAAAAAGGGAAGGGAAGGAAGGACAAAAAAAACCATGTTTCAAAGAAGGAAGGAATTGATAAAAGGAAAGGGGAAGGAAGGGAAAAGGAAAGGGAAAGGAAAGGGAAGGAAAAAAGGGAAGGGATCGATTCAGGAAAAAAGGAAAGTTTAAATTTGAGGGGAAAAAGGGACGGGAAAAGAAGGAATGGGGAAACCCGGGGGAAGGGAAAAGGCAAAAATGGAAAATGAATGAATAAATAAATGAATGAATGAATGAACAAAGGGAAAGGAAAGGGAAAGGCGGAAGGAAAGGAAGGAAGGGAAACAAGGGTTTTAAAAAGAAGGTTTTAAATGGTTAAGGGAAAGGGAAGAAAGGGGGATGAAAAAAAAACCCGGGAAAGGGAAAAGGGAAGGGGAGGAAGGAAGGAAAAAATTGGATGATGGCAGGAAGAAAGGAACGAATGAAGGCAGGAAGAACGAAAAAAAGGATGGAAGAAGGAAGGAAGGCAAAAGGGATAAAGGGAAAAGGAAAGAAGGGAGAAACAAATTAAAGGGAAAAAAGGGGAAAGTAAGAAATGAAGAAATGGTTGAAGGAATAAAGAAAAAAGGGAAAAATAGAGGGGAAGGAAAAAAGGAAGGAAGGGAAATAAGTTAAAAAAAGAAAGAAAAAATCCATAAAGGGGAAGGAAGAAAAAAAGGGAAAAAAAAGGGAAAAGCGAAAAAGGGTCGGAATGGAATGAAAAAAGGAAGGAATGGAAGAAGGGAGGAAGGTGTTTTTTTAAAGAAAAAAAGAAGGAAGGAATGATGGAAAAATTTAAAAATTAAAGGAAAGGGAAAGGGGGAAAGGATGAATTGAAAAAAGGGGAAATGCAAGAAGGTTTATAGAAGGAATGGATAGATATAAAATTTTCAAGTAAAGTAAGTCAAAAAACACCATAATACAAAAATTTCTTTCCCTACATCAATTCGGGGCCACAAAACATACATACTTCTACATACATTTTTTACATACTTTTTTAAATACTACATACATACATAAAATCAAATTTACATGCAAAATTTCATACACCCCAAAACACAAACATCCCAATAACAACATGATGTTCTTAAACTTTCCAAAATTACATACATACATACATACTACATACATACAAAACAAATTTTTTAAATTAACAACATTCATCATACAACGAAATTTAATACATGCATGCATACTACTTTAAGGAATACTTAACCCCACACAACACCACACACACCCCAACACCACCCTACCCCACACCACACATACAAACAAAAACAAAAAAACCGTCCCGCAAAAGTCCCACACAAACAAACGACAAAACTTACACACACACACACACACCACACACAAATACACCCCCACGCAGGGAAAAACCCACACCACCCCCCCCTTTTCTCCCTCTCTCTCTTCTCTTTTCTCTTTTTTTCCCTCTCTCTTCCCTCTCTCTCTCCTTCTCTCTCTCTCTCTCTCTCTCTCTCTCTCTTTTCCTCTCTTTTCTCCGCCCTCTCTCTCTTTTGGTCCCCCCCTTCCCCTTTCCCTTCCCCTCTCTCTCCCCCACCTTTTCTCTCCCCCTTTTTCCCCCTCTCTTGTTTTTTCTGTTTGTTTTTCGGTCCCCTCTCTCCCCCCCCCTCCCTCTTTCCCCCCTCTTATTTTCTCTCCCCCTCCTTTCTCTCCCTCCCCCCTCCGTCTCCCCCTCCCCCCCCTCTCCCCCCTTTCCCCTTTCTCCCCCCCCCAAACCCTCCCTCCCCCCTTCCTCTCCCCCCCTCCCCTCTTTTCATCCTTCCGTCTCTCCCCCAAACATCTCTCCCCCCCTCCCTCCCCCCTTTTCTCCCTCCTTCTCTCCCCCCTTCCTTCCCTCCATCTCCCCCTTTCCCCCCTTTTCTCCTCTCTTTTCTTTCTTTTCCCCCAAACCCCCCTACACCGTACCTTGTGACGGGCCCAACAGAGGGTTTGGGCGTGTTAAACAGGACCCAGTGGAGGAAATTCCTCACGTTTTTCACCGGGTTTAGTCTTGGGTGCACACACACTCGGCATCGCCCAGCACGAATGTGTCCCCGATGTGACGGTAAGGTGTCAGGTCAGTTTGAACACAGGGCTCTGGGTGACACAGGCGAAGGGAAAGGCGGACCTCCCATAACCTACGCGGCCGTAGGGGAGCGAGGCATCAGAGATCTCCACTTCTTTTTTTTTTCTTTTCCTAGAAGCCAGCATATTGAGGGCGGTGCCCATCTCATCTCCGTCTCGCTGTTTTACCTTCCCTGACCCTTAAAAGGGCAGCAGGTATTCATGTACAACTGGGTGAACTAGGTCACTGTACTGAAACCGAGAGGCGGGAACGGTCGCTTATCCGAGTGGTAACCACGCTCGATGCTGCTTAACTTTGTCTTAGGGAAAGGGGCGAGGAGAGCGAGTGCTCTAACCATGAGCTACCCGTCCTTGGCTGTGGTTGATGTAGATATTATATAATCTTACTGAATGTAAAAATCTTCTTTTGGTCAAAAGGAGAAGGAAGGTGGTAGGATGGTTAAGACGTTTGCCTGCCAACAAGAAAACCGTGAGGTTCTGGGTTCGATTCCCAGCCTCGCCCTTTCTTCCCAGTTTGACCAAAAAAATCGAACTGAATGTCAAAGGCCTTCGGATGAGACTATAAACTGAGGCCCCGTGTGCGAACGCATGAAGAACATCTTGCGCACACGTTAAATCCTGTTCCGCTGTTCGAAAGAGTAGGCCATTGTGTGCCGGTGGGAACATATGACAAAATTTACAAAACCGCATGCACACGGGGACTGGATGGAAAAAAGGCACCTGAATGCTTATTCCATTGTCCCCGAAATAAAATAATAAATAAATTAAAAAAAAATTTTTTTAGAAAAAATCATGTCATCTGAGCGCTTTGATTTGTTGCTTTACAAGATTCAGCGCTATATAAAATCCATACATTATTATTATTATTAAAACGCTCAGACAGCAATTACTGTTGGCCGTCCTATGAGCGAAAAGTGTAATGCGTTGCGCTACCGTTCCGCACCTGACATTTCAGGCACCAGCGCATCTGAATTCGGCGTGGGAGAGAATGAAGTCTATGGGGGCAAACAGGGCAGGAGAATGGACCCAACAGGCTGAACATAGGCAAGATAAGTAATAGGAAAGAAGGAGGTGACATGAAACAAGGAAACGAGGCCACACCAAAGAGAGTGATAGAAAAGAGGGAGTGTTAGTACATACTTTCCTTAATGTTGGGATGTTTATATTGACAGTTTCCACCCCCCCCCCCCTTCCTCCTCTGGCATCCTTATGGAGAGTAGCAAAGACACGATTTGAAGAAGAAATATACAGACACAGATAGGAGAAAGTCAGAGCTACATACTAGAGCCTGTTTTATTCTCTTTCCGTGTTGCGAGGAATAAACAAATAAATAAAGACATAAATATATAAACATATATGTATATTTGTATATATATAGAGAGAGAGAGATATATATATATATATATATATATATATATATTATATATATTATATATATATATATATATATATATATATATATATATATATGTATATATATAGATAGATAGAAAGATAGATAGATAGATCAAGAGATATATGTATATATATCTATATATCTATCTATATATATATATGTGTGTGTGTAGGTATAGATATATATAGATAGATAAAGAGAAAGGTATGTATAGATGCATATATATAGAGAGAGAGAGAGAACTCGGAACTCGGAACTCGGAACTTGTTTAATGTACATCGGCCACTGGGCCACAATACACAAGTAGGAGGAAAAAAAGAAAAAATTTCATCACACAAGTTATGTTTCCATACGTAGCCAAAAATGTGTCATCAAATGTGCATCAAAACAAAATCATCTCACTCATTCACTTCCATTTGACTGTGACAGTGTAGTAAAACATGTAAAAAAAAAACCAGCAATGACTGACATTGTTATACAAAACAATTGACATTGTGTGATACAAAGCAATTTGAAGCAGACCATCAATCTTCAATAAGCATGATTTTTAAATACATTACTTCCATTGATTGAATCCAAATACATTTGCAGACTGTTCACGTTGAAGATAATTTTTACAATTCTTACTATTTCAAAATTGTTATCGTCATAAGCTTTACAATAATAAACTAAGCAGCCCGCATGTCCTCCTGATAAGTTACAGATACGTACATTGATTTTATTTAAATATTGTTAACTGTCTTCAGCTGCGCCTCTATTTCTAATTTTATACCTGTCGTTATTAGGGGCAATAAACAAAATTAGAGCAAACTGGTTGGTGAAGAGAGGAAAAAAAAGTAGTTTTGATGGTAGATAACCACCGCTATAAGCCTCTACCATGCTTTCATTTAAAAACAACAACAACAACAACAAAACAACAACAACAACAACAAAACAAAACCCAACAAACAAACAAATCCACAACAGAACAAAAACAAAATGAAAACCAAAAAGCAATGTATAAATACATCCCATTTTTACTCAGCTCCTCAGCTCTAGGACGAAGCTGAGTGCTGTTAATTGCATGACATTTAAACTGAATCTTGCTTCCTAGCAGAAATCTGTCGAGCATTGTCTTCTTCGCATAGCATAAAAGATGTACTTTGATACCTGCAAAGAAAAACATGTGTTATTAGCATGAAGAACAGCACACAACGGTAGATGAAGAATATTATGAATAAACTTTACTCTGAGATCTGCATACATAGGACAAATATAAATCAAATGGTGTTCATCTTCCTTTAGGTTCTTACAAAAAGGACACATTTTGTCTTGCAAGCTGTGACTGTATCTGTGACGATTGTTGTTTAACGGTAGGACATTTAATCTGGCTTGTGACAAGGCAACTTTAAAGCAATATACATCAATGCTACTAATATAAAATTCTTTTTCAAATACAGTTTTAATGACCTGTAAATGGAGTATCTATCATGTTCACCAATAATATATATATAAGAGAGAGAGAGAGAGAGAGAGAGAGAGAGAGGGGAGAGAGAAGATGAGAGAGAGAGAGAGAGAGAGAGGGGAGAGAGAGAGAGAGAGAGAAGAGAGAAAAGAAGAGAGAGAAGGGGAAGAGAAATATGTCAAAAAACGAGATAGATATATAACTATTATACATTCCCTATAAAAAAAAAAATAAAAAAATTTTAAATGTATTATATCTATCTTTTATTTTTTCTCTTTCATCTACCTAATCTCTCTCTCTTTTTCCTCTCTACCCCCTCTCTCTTCCTCTCTCTCTCTCCTCTCTTTCCTCTCTCTCCCTTCTAAATATATTTTATAAATATAAAAATTTTATATATAAAAAAATTTTATATTTTTTTTTGGTTGTGTGGTGTGTGTTGTGTGTGGTGTGTGTGTGTGGGGTGTGTGTGGTGGGGGTTTAGAAATCAGGCCAACAACGGTCGAAATACTGCCAGTCCCAACGCAAAATAGCCCACTTTCTTACAGCGGCCCCGTCGTAAAGTACTTTTCCCTTTACAACTTTGGGCCATTTGTTCGGGGTTGATTCCGAAAAGTGTGGTTGTGATCGTCTCCCTTTTTTCCGAAACAGTGCACGTGAACAAGTTTAAAAGTAGGTGGAAATATTGTTTTTACAGTAAAATGTACTGTATACAGCCCGAACGCGTACAACTGATGTAAAATTTTTGCATCTTTCACCCCACCCCCTCTTTCATAAAACTCATCATTAAATTCATCATCATCATAGATAAAAAAAACTAACTAATGGAATTGATAAGCCCTTTTTTTTGCAAACAAAATCAAAAGCGCTTTAATGACTATTTATTAAATTTTCTTTTAAAGAAAATTTTTACTCTTGGTCATATTTTTTTTTTTTGTTTTTTTTTAAACTCAGAAAAAAACGAACTTTTGGGAAACAATGCCCCCGTTATACATTTTAAAGGGTATTTTTTTTTAAACCTATGGTAAACTTTACGCATATTTAATACGCCATTTTTTGGGTTAAAAAGAATATTTTTTATCTTTTTTTCTTTAAATTTTTTACGAAAAAGTGCTTTAAACGCAGTTTTTCAATCAACCGAGTGAAGGTGAAAACTGAAACTTTTAAAAGGAACATTTTTTTTTTTTAAAAAACTTTAAGATTGGTTTACAATTCCAAATTTAAATAAAGTCGGGTTATTTTTTAAAATTTATCCGACATTTCAAAGTTAAAAAAAAACAACAGTAACAACAAGCAACAGGGGGGCCTTTTTAAGGAGGGTTTAATGTAGGTCAGTAATGAAAAAAAACGTAATGATCCCTGGCCTGCCAGGCTAAAGTCAGGTGAACATTTTTAAACAATCAAGATAAAAAGGGAATCGAAGGGGAATTTTAAATTAACAATGCTTAAAAAGCATTTAGAAGTCAAAAAGTTTTTTTTTTAAAATGTTGAATTATTAAAAATTTCCAAAAAAACCAAACTTCCTTAGTAAAATATATTTTTATATAGATAGTTTAGAAAAATAGATAGATAGATAGGTAGATAGAAAGATAGTAGATAGATGGGATAGATAGTTTAGAAAGATAGATTAAAGGGATAGATAGATAGATTATTAGATTGAAAGTTAGAAAATTAGATGGGATAGATGATAGAAAATTTAATATAAAAAAGATAGATAGATAGATGATATAGATATTTAAATGGAAGTTAGCTTTACGCTGACCAAAAATATAGAAAAAGGATTAAATCAAAAAATGGGCCCGTTGGACACACCCCAAAACCCAAAACAAAAAAAAAAAAAGAAAATCAAATAAAATCACGATCATTTACATTATTTTTAGTCAAAGAAACAAAAATACAGAAAAAACCTTGCCGCTTTTTGTTTTAAACAAGGGAGCCCAGGGCAATTAGTTTACATTTAATGTAAAATTTGAATTTTTAATCAACAAAAGTTGTTGTCACTACTTTAAGTATCCCCTTTGGGGATCTGGGGGCCCTCTTTCATTTATACTTTCCCATCCCCACATTCGGGAAATTTATGTGAGGAAATTTCCACTTTTTTTATCTTTCTCTCTTTTTTTCCTTTTTTTCCCTCCTTACCTTTCTATATCCATTTGGGCTTATTTTTCCCTTTCACGGCCCTGTTCCCCTCCCTTTTTTGGGAAAAAAAAAAATTTTCCCAAAACAAAAAAAAATAAAATTTTGCCTGGGGAAAATTTTTTGTTCTAGCGGGCCGGGTAGTGAAAATTTTTAAAACATGGGATGGGCAAAAGGGTTTGCCATTAGGGCTGTTTTTTTTTGCCCACGGGGCTTTTTTTTTTAAATTGCAAAATTTTTTGAATTTTAAAATTTTTAAATTTATTTTTTTATTTACGTTTTTTTTGTAACCTAGGGATGAAAAATTAAGCGGAAGGGGCTGGCGTCCTCGCCCCAAGCCGGGTTTTCAGCCCTTTAAGGGAAAAAATGATTGGGGTTTTCCCGGCAGTTTTTTTTTCCCAGAGGGAAAACAGTTTTTGATATTTAAAGGGTTTTTAGGAGGTTGCCGGTTTAAAATTTAAAGTGAAAGTGACGGGAGCGACTGAAATTTGAAAAAAGAGGGACACCCCTGATATGGCTTCGGGGGTCGGTAGGGCAAAAATTCACAGGGAAAGGAATGAAATGGGGGGCCCTTTTTGTGAAGGGAAATAATTTTAAAATGAGTAAAAGCCAAAGTACCAAAGGGCTGAAAAACATCAGAAAAGAAATTAATAAAAAAGGGGGAAATTTATTTTGGGGCTTGTACCCTTGCACAAAAAATCAAAGCGTTGCACCAACCCTTTCCTTACACGGGCAAAAACCCTTTTAGAAAGAATTTGTTCAAACAAGCCCAAATGCTCATGTAAACAAACTGATGACGGGACTTTTCTTTTTTAGCTAAATTTAAAATTGCTTTTTTTTTTTCCAACTTATTTTGCAAGAAATTACGCAAAAAGTTTTACTTACCTGGGAACGAAATTTAAAACGCCCCCTGAAAATAAAAAAAAAGTGTTTTTTTAAAGTTTAATTTGTTCACATAAAAGGGTAATTTTTGGTCACACCACCAACAATTTTTTTAAACCTGTACTTTCCCGTGAATACAAACGATCATTTTTTTCCATCATTCAGGGGAAAGCACGCACGCGGGTTTTCCCCCTTTTAAAATGTACAGGAATGCAGAATACCGTTTGCGGGGAAAAGGGGATATGTAGAGAGACCCATGATCGTACCATACCAAACACCGCACACACAGACAAAATGCCACAAAAACCAGAGGCACACAAAAACACATTTTAAAACATGTTTCGCGTGCAAAACGCACACACTTTAAAACGGGGGCCCCCCCCCCCCTGGGAACGAAATGCTGTACAAAAACCCAAAGGGACGCGCCAAAACATATGCCACCCCTACATTTTAAAAAAATGACAAAACAAACCCCAACACACACACACAAACAACACTCACATTCCTACCCCCCGCGTGTGCGGGCAAAAAAACACATACAAATTTAAACCCCTTTTCAAATAAAAAAGAAAAAAATCACAACCACTCATTTAAGTACACACAACCCCATTTATCATCCAAAGGGGCCCCGTACTTCCTCACCCCAAAATAAAATCCAAATCCCCGAAAAACACATATTCAAATTTCACCCCCCCCCCCCCCCCCACACCCCCCACACCAGGGTTTTGGGCTTTTTCATTCTCGGAAGACTATGGGATTTTGAACACAAAGGGGGTTTAAATTCGGGCCATATTTTGGGTTTAAATGGCTGGCACCACACACACACACAACCCCACCCCACAACACCCACACACAAAACCACACGTGTTGGCCCAGCCCGTTTTCGGGAAAAGACTATGGTTTTGAGCTCTAAGGTTCTTTTCGGGCATAGTTTGGGTTATGGCTGGCACCCACACCACCTGACACACAAACACAAACACCGCACGCCCACACCCCAACACGTTTTGGCGGCCCGAAATTCTGGAAAGATTTATGGAGTTGAGCTTAGGTTTTTATTCTGGAAATATTTTGGGTTTTTGGCTGGCCAGTCCCAACGGGAAAGATTTACCCTGGGCAAAAATAAAATGTCAGACAAAAACACCCCTCACACACTTTACACACAACACACAAAACCACGCACCACGCCCCAAAAACGCAACGCACACCAAGGGAAAACCACCCCCCCGCCCCCCCCCCAACCCCCCCCACCCCCCGCCGGACGGGGACGTACGGAGGGACCCCACGGGTTTTAAGGGGTTTCTGTTTGATCCCCTAAACCTGAAAGCAGGAGTACCAAGGGTTTGCCGATCAGCACAGACAACCCCCATTTGCCAAGTCTGTCCGTTTTCCCAAACACCCGGAGGAGGGAAAGGGAGAAAGAGAGAGAGAGATAAGAAGAGAGAGAAGATGAGAGAGAAAAGAACTCGGATCGGGAACCAAAAAGGAAAAGGTACACTTATACAAAATATTAAATTTGGGTGTTTGATACATATGTATTTTTTAGGAAATTTTTTGCTTTGCCTTCTTTGTTTGTTTCACTGAATTTAGAGAAGAGAGGGAACCCCGAAAGAAAGGGATCTGGAGGCCAAGCCAAAAAGATAAGGGTTTTTTTGGTTTTAGGGTTTTGATTAAAATTTTGGCCCCCCCAACCAAAACAAAAAAAGAGTGGGAAAAAACCCGGATAAAATAACACAATCCCAAAAAGCTCACTTTCAAAAAAAAAAAATAATGAAGAAAAAGCAACAGATGAAAAACCGAAAATTTAAATCAAAGAGAAAGAGAGAGAGAGAGAGAAAAGGGGGGAGAAAGAAAAAAGAGTGGGGAAGAGAAAAATTGAAATATTTATTTTTTATTTATTCTTTTATACCCGAAAGAGGGGATTGTATTTTTTAAATTTTTTTAAATTGTCATTATCGAAAGGGTTTTTTGGGAAAAGTTTTTTTCATTTTTTTTTTCGTTTTAAAACAAATTAAAAAAATATTTAATATTTAATTTATATATAAAATATAAATTAAATTATATATATAAATTTAAATAAATTATATATATTTTTATTTTATATATATAACAGGGGAAAAGGAGGGGAGGGGAAAAGGGGGGGGGGGGGGGGGAAAGAGGAAAATGGGGAAAATTTTTGGGTATTTTTTTATTTGGTTTTTATTTTTTGTTTTATTTTCGTAAAAAGAGGATTTAGGGTTTTTATCAAAACCATTCGTTATATCGAGAGGGAAAGAGGTTTTGTTTTTTTATGTTTTTGCTTTTTTATACGAAAAGAAAAAAGAGACAGAGAGGGGGGGGGGAGGGAATGGGAGAGAGAGATTCTTTATTTATTTTTTTAATTGTTATATCGAAAAGAGAGGATTTTTATGATTTTTTTTAATTTTTTATGTTTTTTAGCAGAGAGGGGAGGATTTTAAGAGAGGGAATTTTTTTAAAACGGGCAAATGGCTGTTTCGTTTAAATTTTTTCCAGCCAGCAAAGAAAAAATTTTCTGAGGGAATATTTAACCCAGAGATCCCAAAATACTTTCCCAATGAAAAATTTAAAGCCCAGAGATGAAATTTACATAAACTCCCAAACACTACTACCATCAGGCCGGGGTTTTACAAAAGACCATTTAATATGCCCACATCAAACAGGTTGCAGATCAAAATCAGCTAATTCCCAAAAAAACGTTTGTGTGCAAATCATGGGGAATTTCGGGGAAATTTTTTGCCCCAAAAGGATAATAAATGTAGTTTCAAAGTTATCAAAATAAATCATCTTTTGTTTTTTTCCACAAGCTTTAATCTTTGGGAAATCCCCAATTCAAAATTTCCAAAATCATCTTTATGCTTTTTAAAAAATTTTCTAAAACCCCAACTGCCCCAAAAATTTTCTAACCCAAAAATATTTTTGGTTTGGGTTTTCCCAAATGTAGAATGAGAAGGAGGAAAAAATTGAAATACAAATTTAACAAAAGTCATTAATGGGCAAAGAAAATTTCTTGTGTATTTTTAAAATCAAAGGTTTTCTGTCTTAATTTGGGAACTTTTTCAAACCATAAACAAAATTCCATTTTAAAAACTAGGGAAAAAATTTCCCCCAACCAGGTTTTTTTTCTCTGATGCCCAATAGTTTTTACCCTTAAAAAAGTTAAAAAATAGAAAAAAATAAAGAACATGTTAGACCCCAAATTCACCCCAAAAAACAAATTTCTGTTAAACAAAAAAAGGGCCCCTTATTCAAAAAAAAAATGTAATAACCTTTTTTTCCAGTGGGGGCCAAAAGTCCATGGCACATTAAAATTTGAAAAAAAAACGTTGGGGCAACTTGTGTACATTTTTAAGGGGTTTTTTTCCCCACCCTTTTTTAAAAAGGGTTCCTTGTTTTTAACGGAAATTACTTTTAAAGCTGGGGCCCCTGGCCGAATCCCTATTTAGTGCCACTGAGGCAACATCCCCTTTAAAAAAACTTTGCCACTACATGGTTTTGGGGTTTTTTATCTTTCAAGCAAACAACGAAAATTTTTATTTCCCGGAGTCGGGATACTGGACAAACTCCCTTAGACCTTTTTTTTTATTTTTCTATCTTTTTTTTTTCTGGGGACACCCGGGGGGGGGTTTTGGCCGAAAACCCTGTTTCATGGCCTAGGGGTTTTTTTCCTGTTTTTGGGTTTTTTGGGTCTAGTTTTTTTTGTTACCGGTATTATTTTGAGTCCTTGTTGTTTGGGAAAAGGGGGGCCGACAAGGATCCCTGTTTACTGCCAGCCCTGTTTAATTTTTTTTTGGAAAACTTTATAGAGGCCCCTCCAGGGATTTCCCCACTTTTAAACCACCCCCATTGGCTGGCAAAACCCCACAACAATTTGGGGTTTCTGAGACATTTACCTCTTGGGGGGAAATAACACAGAGTTTGCAAAAACCCCTTTACGACCAGACTTGAGAACAGAGTTTGGAAAGAAAGGGTTTTGGAGGTGACTCGAAAAAGGGGGAAAGTACTTGTGAAAAAAGCACGACCCACCCCAAAATGCAAAAATTTCCCAAGAACGGCCCACAATGAAGGAGGTAGACGCTTTTAAATCCGGGGTTTGCTAAAACTCACAAAGGACGGGGCCCCTTTCAAATTGCAGAAGTAAAAAGTCAGACTAGCCTTTGGCAACATCTTTAAATGAAAAAACCCTCCCCCTTTTTGGGAAAAAGAAAAGGTTTAATTTTCCCCCAAAAAACTAAAGCTCTACAAAGCCCTAATTCGGGACAATCCATGCGGAAAGGGAATGAAACCTGGACATTTGACTGCTGCAACAGAAAAAGCGAATCCAGCATTTTGAAAAAAAAAGGGAAATTGAAAATTCCCGGGGCATACCCCTGGAGAAACGAATAAACCAAATGAATTTGCAAGATTTAAAATTTTCCCCCGGCTGGCAGGTCCACGGGAAACCCCCTTCTAAACCATCGGCCAAGAAAAAAAAAAGTTGACATGGTTGGGGCCAGGGCCCCCCACAACACTCTCCCGAAAACTTACACCCGGGGAACACTCAAAGGGTTTGGGAAAAAAGGGGAAGAACAGAACAATTCATGGATGGACAACTTCAGAAAAAGGGAAACCAGGATGTTTACTCGGCACTACTGCGCAGACCCCGAGGACCAAGTTGGATGGAGGAGGCAAACCACGCATCGCTTTGGTTTCTCCTCCACGACCCCCAAGGTAAATCGGGACTGGGAAATGATAAAGATTTTTGGCATGGGCCCCATTCGTACACCCTTTGCTAGTCATGACTCCTCCCCAAAGTTTCGGTCACTAGTAGGGGATTTCCAACACGGTTAAAAGTAATGTCTGTACTTTCTTTTTGGGTTTTTTGGTACATTTAATCGCCCAATTATCTTGCCCCATCAGTTAAATCTCTTCAAGGATTTTTTTTGTTTTCCGGTCCATTCTTTACGCACTGTTATTGTCAGGTTTTTGGGTTTTCGTAGCCCCCCTGCATAATCCCTTTATGCTGTTTACGTTTTTTCCCTGCTGAATTGTCATCAACATCCTTCTTTGTCAGACTTTCCCAAAATTTGTTTCTTATTATAAATTTAAGTTTTTTTTTTCCCCTTTTTGTCCCCCTACTGTATTTGTGTCCCCCTTGTCCCTGCCCTTTTCATTGCCCCTTACGGTTTTGTGCCCTCTTTTTTCAAGGTCGGGGGCCTTTGCCCTCAAACTGTATTTGTTTTCCTCCTTTTCAATGTTTTCGGGCCGGGGTCCTCTGCTCCCATCAGGATTGCCTGGGGACTATCTTCGGGTTTGGCCCACTGCAGCCCCTTGTCCTGTCTTTTTCTTCCCAAAATGCACATTTCGCTAAAAAGATGATGTCCCCCCACCGGGTCTTCTGTTTCCTCAGGTTTGCCCCTTTCTGGTAAACTGGCATCACTTTCTATGACTTTTCCCTTTTGATTGTGCCCCCTTTTTGCTTTTTTGGGAACTGGGGGTGCACACTTTCAAATTTGCAGCTTTGACCGGGAAGTACTGGAGATCTTTGCTGCCATCTTTCACAAAGACAAACTTTTTGCTAAGCGGGGTCAATTTTCCTTTGGGTTTTGCTGCTTCACTGTAGGAGTTTTGGTGCGGGGATGACTGGAGTACCCCCTTTCCCTCTATTCTCTTTGCTTGGTCAGCGGGGTTTTTATCTCCCACTTGGCACGGGCCCCTCCTGCCACTTTTGTGGAAGTTTGCGGCTGCCCTTGTTTACTGCGGGACACCCGATGTGGCTGGGGTGACACGCCCCTTTTGGTTTTGCCCTAGAAAAGACCTGTTTTTTCTGCAGTCGATTTTTGTATTTTGCATGTCTATACCCCTTCCCTGGGGGGCGTAAAAAAAAAACCCCGTGCCTTGTTGGTCTTCCACTTCCATAGGGCCCGCTGATAAAAAGGAACTGTTTTGGGTTGTTCCAGTGAATCGGGTTTTTGTCTCCAAATCTTGGACCAGGGGGCCGGGTTTTTTCTTTGGGCACGGGGGTTTTTTTTGGGGAGTTTCTTCTTCCACAGGGGAATGGTGGATTGGCTGCTTATCTCGGGCTTTTCAGTTTTGCCATGGCGAAAGAAGGCAATTTGCCCTGCCCCCAAATGCCAGTCTACATTTTTATCGATGGGTACAGTTAGGTCAGGGGATCCCTTTTGATTGCCACCCTCTTTAGATAATCCCCAAGCTCCCGATCTCCAAATTGGGCCCAAATCTTTTTTCTGCCCCACCTGCAGAAGTGGACGATGAGGGAAACGTGTTTTCTCCTCTCCTAGAGCGCGGTTTTTCCCAGTTCTATATCCCCTTGGGACAGGGCCTTCAGTTGCCATTTATTTGGGGGATATGGTCATTGATAAAAACGATAAATACTTTGCAGTTTGTATTATTTTTCACCTCAAGTTCTTGCACATTGGGGAATTAAAATTACTTTGCTTTGGCAATTGTTTGTGGATTCCACTTGTCAAACAGGAGGGGGAAAACCCACAGAGATGAAACAAAGAGAGAAACGACAAAGAAAAACGAGACAGAAAAAACGATAGAGAGAAGGGGGACAGAGAGAACAGAGGGGGAGGGAGGGAGGGAGACAGAGACAGACAGAAGACGAGGGAGGGGGGGAAAAAGAGAGAGAGGGAAAAAGGGGGGGGAGAGCATTGGGGTTGAAAGGGCTCCTCCCTTTGAAACCTTCCAAAAAAATTGCGGGACAAAACGGGAACCAAAAAACACACAAAACACACAAAACCACACACTCGCGTGTGCCCCGCCGCGCACACAAACATACACCCCAATGAAAAGCGCACAACAACAACAACAACATCAAAACAACAACAATAAAAACCCCACACGCACAAAACACCCAAAACAAAAACCCACCTTTTTTAAATTTAGGGGATTTTCTCACACCTGTGGTAAATGAGACAGAGAGATTTCATTTGGGGCCAAATTTACCTATGACTGCTCATTTTTAAAGTTATCGCTGCAGTGAAGTTTAAAACCCCTTGTCGGGTTCTGTTTTCTGTGTCTGTCTAGTGTCTGTCTCTGGCCCCTGTCTTTGGGTCTGTTGGGTGCCCTGTCTATTTGTCGGCCCTCTTATCCGTGTTTTCTCATTCTGATTTTTCCCCTGTCCTATGTCCCCGCTGTCTGTCTCTCTCTCTTTTTTGTATGTTTTTGGGCTCTCTTTATGTTTTGCCTCTCTGTGTGTGAATCTTTTTGCCCCTTCCTCTCTCTCTCTCTCCCTTCCCCTCTCTCTCTCTCCCCTCTCTCTCTCTCTCTCCCTCTTTTTCTCTCTCTCTCTCTCTTTTCTCTCCCCTCTCCCCTCTGTGCCATCCCCCCCCCTTCCTTTTTATCTTTTTATCTCTTTTTTCTGTCTCCCGGTTCTCTGTCTGCCTGCCTGTCTGTTCTCCTTTTTTTGTCTCCTCTTTTTTTGAAAAACGATAGTTGTAAAATTTTTTGTTGTGGGTAAAATAAACCAGGTCCCCTTTTCATCTAAAAAGGGCCCAATAAAAGAAAAAAAAATATTCAATACTTTTTCTATAACCCTTTGGGGAAAAAAGATTCTCTCTTTTCCCCCCCTTTCTTCCCCTCTCTTTTCTTCTCTCTCTCTTCCTTTTCTTTTCTTCTCTCCCCTCTTTCTCTCTCCTCTCTCCATTCTCTCTCTCTCTCCCCTTTTCTCTCTCTCCCCTCTCTCTCTCTCTCCCTCTCTCTCCCTATTCTCTCTTCCTATCCTCTCTCCCTTTTTTTCTCCTTCTCTTCTCCTCTCTCTCTCTCTCTCTCCCCTCTCTCTCCCCTTTTCCTCTCCCTCTCTCTCTTTCTCTCCTCTCTCTCTCTCTCTCTCTCTCTCTCTCTCTCCCCGAACTCCGGAAAAACATGGGAAAACAAAAAAAAACCCAGGGCAGTTGAATTATTCCTGTTACTTTTGCAGATATGTCTTTCTTTTTTTTCTAGCACACCCCAGGAAACTTCAAAATCAACCCCGAACACATTAAAAATCAGGAAGCAAAACGGGGCCCTTAAATAAAAGGAAAACGATGGATGGGTTTTGGGGGAACCTCTTACAAAAATTGAGGGGGAAAAAATGGATAGGGGAAAAAAAAAAAAAAAAAAAAAGGGGGGGGGAAAGGGGGGGGAAAACAAAGGGTTTGGTTTGTTAGGTTTGGGGAACCCCCGGCAAAGGAAAAATTTGGGGTTTTTTGGGCCAAAAAATTAAAAAACAAAATCAAAATTGGGAAAAAAGGTTTTAGCCTTTTTTTTTGATAGGGAAAATTAAAAAAAATTGGGGAAATGCAAAACAAAATAGAACCTGCTTGCTTTTTTGGTTCCCAAAAAAATTTTCCCCGCCCCTTTCCCGACCGGGAAAGCCAAAACAGAAAATAAGGGGGGGCTAGGGAAAATTTCCACAAAAATTGAAAAAAAAAAAAAATCCCCCTTGTTTTTTTTTAAAAAAAAGAAAAAAAATTTTTTTATGTGTTCCCTTTTTTGCAAACAAAAAAAAACTTTTGACGGAGAAACTGGTTGAAAACTCCTTGTATATTTAAGGGAAACCCTAACTAAAGCATTAAAATGGATTAAAAATAAACAGGTTTCCTTTTTTTAAGAATTTAAAAAGGGCAACAAACAAAATGCTTTTCTTATAAACATAATTTAAAGGTTTTAAATTTTTTTAAAACTGGGCGATTTAAAGGGAAAAAAATTTTTTTTGACGATGAATGGATTTGGTTTTGTTTGGCTATGCCAAAGGGGGGGGTTTTAAAGAAAAAGTTTGTTAGAGGGAAAAAAAGATAGGGAAATTTTGTATTCTTAAAAGGCAAAGTCGTTAAAATAATTTTAAAATTTTTCCTTTTTTATACTCCTTTAAAAATCGTTTTTTTTTGGGAAATGTCTGATTATGTTTAAAAAAAAAAGGAAAAAAATTTAAAATTAGGCTTTTTTTTTTTGTTTTTTTTTTTTTTTTTAACTCCAAAAAATGGTTTTTTTTTATAAGCAAAAAGCCCAAAAATTTGTGCTTTGAGTGAAACAATTTTTTTTTTTTTGCCCTTGAAAATTAATTTTTTAAATTTTTGGGGCCAAAAAATTTGGCTTTTTTACCCCAACCCCAAAGGTTTTTACAAAAGGGTTATTCCCAAAAATTTTCCGATCTTAAAAGAAAAGGAAAAGCAAAAAAGAAGAAAGAAAAAAGACAGAAAAAAAACGGGGAAAATTTTCAAAAGAAAAATTTGGGACTTTTTGGCTTTGTTTAACTTAGGATGTTTCCCAAAAAAATTAAAACCCAGTTTAAAAAAAATTAAATTTAAAAAAAAATTTCCCTTTTAAAATTTTTTTTC
>CM054160.1:22783053-22819725 GCA_028751875.1 Rapana venosa | reverse complement strand
TTTCTGGAAGTGTGTATTTTCAGTGCAGAGGTTTTGGGAAAAGAAAGAGAGAGAGAGAAGAGAGAGAGAGAGAGAGAGAGAGAGAGAGAGAGAGAGAGAGAGAGAGAGACGAGAGAGAGAGAGAGAGAGGGAGAGAGAGAGAGGGGGGGGAGAGAGGGAGAGAGAGGGGAGAGAGGAGAGAGAGAGGGAGAGAGAGAGACAGAGAGACAGAGAGACAGAGAGAGAGAGAGAGAGCGCGCGAGGGATTTATTCATTAGAGAGAGAGAGAGAGAGAGAGAGAGAGACAGAGAGAAGACAGAGAGAGAGACAGAGACAGAGAGAGAGAGAGAGCGCGAGGGATTTATTTATTTATTTTTATATTTTTATTTATTTATTCTTTTATATCCAGGATAATGGAATAAGCACTCGTGTGCTTTTTTTTTACATCCAGTCCCCGTGTGTATGTGGTTTTGTGAATTCTGTCATCTGTTTCCACCGGCACACAACGGCCTACTGTTACGAAAAGCGGAACAGGATAACGTGGCGCAAGATGTTCGCGCGCACGGAGAGAGAGAGAGAGAGAGAGAGAAGAGAGAGAGAGAGAGAGAGAGAGAGAGAGAGAGAGAGAGAGAGAGAGAGAGAGAGAGACAAAGAGACACAGAGACCGTGACTTAAACAGAGAGACATAGACAGGTACAGACAGACAAACAGACAATATTGATAAACTACCCGATGACAGTTATTGGGCAATGACCCACGAAGAAGTCACCTGACGACATAGAACCAGTGATCAATAATAGTTCGATTGGAGAAGATTTAAAAAAACCAGTTTGATCGATTAGCTGATGAACTGATTGATTGATTGACTGAATAATTGCAGATTGGTGATAGATTAATTGTTTGGCTGCTTAATCGATCAGTTGATCCATCTGTTGATTGTTCGATTGATTTGACGGATTGTGTGCAGAGAGTATCCTTGAGTCTTCAAGAGAAACACGGATTATCAGCATTCTGGCACTCATCCTGCTTCTCGCCATCATCGCCTTCACCGTCTTCTTCATCTTTTTCTATCGACGTCGGTAAGAGAGCAAGCAGTACACATTCAAGGCAGACACAGCCTGAAACACGGACGACTACTTCAGAATGTTATAACAAAAACGCAAAGAAGCATTGTTGATGGATAATGGATAATGGTTAGTGTGACAGTTAGATGATGGTTAGTGTCAGAGCCTCTTGGAGAGAGAGGCATGTGCCCGAACCGACTCCTCAAGGAGTTCTGGCAGAGAGAAGTTAATGAACTAAAATGCTCATATTTCACAGAATTGTGAGATGGCAGACTCCTACTTTGCACTACACTCTCAACTCAACTCAACTCAACGGAGGGAAGGTGGCAGGATGGTTAAGACGTTCGCCTGCCAACAAGTAAACCGTGAGGTTCTGGGTTCGATTCCCAGCCTCGCCCTTTTCTTCCCAGTTTGATAAAAAAAATCGAACTGAATGTCAAAGTCCTTCGGATGAGACTATAAACCGAGGCCCCGTGTGCGAACGCGTGCACAACATCTTGCGCACACGTTAAATCCTGTTCCGCTTTTCGAAAGAGTAGGCCATTGTGTGCCGGTAGGAATAGAGGACACAATATACAAAACCGCATACACACACGAGGACTGGATGTAAAAAAGCACATGAGTGCTTATTCCATTATCCTCGATAAAAAAGCACATGAGTGCTTATTCCATTATCCTCGATAAAAAAAAAGCGCTTTGATTTGTTGCTTTACAAGATTCAGCGCTCTATAAACTCCATACATTATCATTATTATTATAACTCAACTCAACTCAACTCAACTGTCTCCATCGCCTGCTATCGTCAGTAGCAGCTCCACGCAATGCCACAACCAGGGTTCACCATCACTTTCTCTGTCTGTTCCTGCTGAGTTCTACGATCTCTTGCAGCTCTTCTGATGATCACTGATCTCAGTGATGTTGGCAATGTAGGATGATGTAGGATATTGGTGGTGGTGGTCTGCCTCTTTTCCTTCTGCCCTCAACCTTTCCTTGGAGAACTCTTCTCCATCAGACTTGTCTGCGTATATTTGACTGTGCTATGTCAAGTATAATGAAAGATAAGATCGCAGAGCTGTGTGATCACGACTTCTGCATAACACTGTTTGCCAAATGTTGTTAATGATAATAAAAAAATAGAATAGAAAAGGAGAGGAGTGCCGGAAAATTGGGGGCCAGAAGATGCAGGCTGAAGAGTCTGATCCAAACTCTTTCTGTCTGTGTTATAGCAAGTATAATGATAAGATCGCAGAGCCGTGGGATCACGACTTCTGCATAACACTGTTTGCCAAATACTGTTGTTGGGTGTTCCCTAGCTTGACATACTTGGGGGGGGGGGGGGGGGCACTCAGAGTATTCCTCCTGTCTCACTCATTAATCCTGTAACCACTCACTGACCTGCCTCAACTGTCGGCATCACCGGGTAGAATAGAAGCTGCTCCGCCCAATACCATGATCCTCCTTCTCCATTTGCTCCGGTCTTCACTGGCCCTGCTGACGTCATGGAAATTCAGGCCACTGAGCTTAGGAATGACGTCAGTGAGAGAATCTGGTAGTCTACCTTTTTCTTGTCTTTTTGCCATGACCATGCCTTGAAAGGCAGTCTTCATATCATGAGATCTGTATCTTAGTTTAGCAGTACATGACCTGCATCTTTCAATTTCCTTTTAGTCATTAATGTTCTAAGTTTCTGAGTTGTTCCAGTTCGTGGAGAATGTTTCCGTGAATGTTATTCTTCCATTTGTCCAACTGACCCTGAGCTGTTTTCTGAAGAAAGCACATCTAGGCTGGATGCCTCCGTTCTGTTTTTTCATCGTCTTTTCATTGTGTCCAGAATTCACAGCCATGTGGCATAACAGGCCATACCAAGCATGTCATTCTTTTTACTTACAGCAGGTGTTGTTGAGTTGGATCATTCTACTTTTACTTATGCCTATTCTTGTTCTGTCGTCAAAGCAGTGCCCCTACGACCCCGGAGGGGGTTATGGGAGCAGATGAGATGAGATGAGATTCTTGTTGTTATGTCTCCGGTACGTGATCTATCAGTATGGTTTGCCCGAGCAGAGGTATTCAAAGTCTTTCACATTTTCTGAAGGAGTTTTGTCGATCTTTAGTTTATGCTCTGTTTGGCAAACTGCAGCGCTTTTTGTCCTTTTAGTATTGAGCTTGAGACCAGTTCTTCTTCTTGTTACGTTTACTCTGCGCTGTGTAATACTCTCTTCGTGCTTGTGATGTTGGTTAGCGGGGTGTTTCATCAGCTTAGCACAGATTTGTTATATTTCTGCCACCTATCTTAAGACCTATGTCCTCAATATCAGACTTTCTCATGACTTGCTTCGGGTTTATGTCGCAAAAATACGAGAGTAAAAAGATGCATCCTTGTCTAACTCCTTTTCAGAGTTGAAAAAATTTCCTATTTATTATTTCCTTCTCTGATAGTTCAGGTTTGGGTCTTCATCAAGTGAGGAAAATCAAGGAGATAATGGGCTTTGTAAAGCCTATTTAACACGTATTGTTATTCCTGAGACCACGAGTGCAAACTGGATGAAAAGTTCGCGTGTTTGGCTGTTTTCTATCACAAGGCCATACAGGTAATCAGCACCCCCCCACCCCCCAGTCTCAGACTCAGAGGAGTTTTCTCTCTCCTTGAATGGAAAGCACCCTAATTTGTACTAAGAGCTTGTTGTGGGTAAGGACAATACCCACACACCGTACCTGGTACAGCAGCATTTTCAGGTAGGACCTGACACTTTGCTCACAACAATGGCTGACAAAGCTTTTGGCCTGGGCCAGAATTTTTTTTTGGGGGAAAACTGCAGCATACACTGTAATTTTATTAGACAATCACAAAGTTTTATAAAAAAAAAATTGAAAGTAGGAATATAAGTCAGATTCATTCGCAAGAAGGGGCAAGAAGATCGTAATTGGACGGAATAGCCTAGTGGTTAGAGCATTGCGCTGGCAATTTGACGACCCGGGTTCGATTCTCGTTCAAGGGGATATTTTCCCCAGGAGTTAACATCAGTGCCGACTCCACTCTCCCCAAAAGTCTTTCGGATGAGACTATAAACCGAGACGCCGTGTGCGAACGCACGTAGAACATCTTGCGCCCACGTTAAATCCTGTTCCGCTTTTCGAAAGAGTAGGCCATCGTGTGCCGGTGGGAACGGATGACACAATTTACAAAACCGCATACACATAGAGACTAGTTGTAAAAAACCCACATAAATGCTTATTCCATTATCCTTGATATAAAAATAATAAATAAAAGAATAAATAAAAAATAAAAAATAATTGTAGTCAAAGAGATCCAGAACTGTTCAGGGTAGTTAGTCTGATGCCCATGAACTACAGTTTGAGCGAGGGACTCTCTCGGATGCTACTGTGCTAACTTTAATGTACAATGGATGAGTAAGAGTGAGAAAGCAATGGACAGGCGTCCCATACGTCTGCAGTCTTTAGTTAGCGTAGCTTTCAGAGATTAGCTTTTCTAGGGACCAGATCCTGCTTGTGTTATCCCCGCAGTTTATCTGCCCGTCAGTTACGCAATCGTAGGATACCTTCCCTCCAATACTGCGTCCTTTACTAACGACTTTGTAATGCATTTTTCCTGTCTGCAACTGGATTTAATCCCCAATCAGGGTGGCGTTTTTTTTTCTACACATTTTTTGCCAGGGACAGCTCTCTTGTTGCCGTGGGTTCTTTTACGTGCGTTAAATAATTATGTGTAACACAAGGGGACCTCGGCTTATGGTTTTATATGAAAGACTAGAGCCCAGACCACCTCTCATGTTCTAATGGAGGGTGAGGGGTGGGGGGGGGGAAGTTTCGGGTCCGAACGGGATTCGAACCACCGCACACTTCCGATCCGGACTTTTGGCTTTCTGGACAGGCGCGTTACCTCTAGACCACCGATCCACAATCGTACATTGTATATATGGAAATTGTTGTGTTTTTATATATAATAAAAAATGGTAAATGTGTCCCATAACCTATAAGGTCGTAGGGGAGCGAGGCGTCAGAGACCTCACTTCTCTAAGGGCCAGCATATTGAGGGCGGCGCTCATCCCCTCTCCCTCGCTGCTTTACCTTCCCTGACCCTAGAGAGGACAGGTACCCATTTACAGCTGGGTGAACTGGGGGAACTGTACTGAAGCCAAGGCGCGCAAACGGTCACCACATCCAAGTGGTAACCACGCTCGACGCTGCTTAACTTGGCTGGGGGAAAGCGAGTGCTCCGACCACTGAGCTATCCCGTCCCCTTATATATATATATAGATATATATGTCACTTGTTTGCATAAGCATCGTATGTGAACTCCTCGTTGGGGCGGGTCTCATAAGAAGCTGTAGCTTGATGTCTTTCCCCTGCTGCTGTATTGATGGGGTTTGCTTCATATGTTGTATGGTCCCTGGATAAACCCATGTAGAAACCTAAGGTATAGACTCTCCTTTTCAGAATGGCAAAGAAAGCAGCGAGACGAGGGGCATCAGTAACTGGAATAGAGATGGAACAGCCACTGCAGCATCCGGTGGTGAGTTGCGCTCATCACCAGCCTTGGTTTTAGTTGTTGTTGTTGTCGTTGTTGTTGTCGTTGTTGTTGTTGTCGTTGTCGTTGTTGTCCGGTTTGTATGGGGTACTTCCACTGGTCCCAGTTGATGCGAGTGATGGTGTTGTTTGTTGCTATTGTGCTGATCTTAATGATGTCATCATCATCATCATCATCATCATCATCATCATCACCACCACCATCATCATCGTCGTCATCATCGTCGTCGTCATCATCATCATCATCATCATCATCATCATCATCATCATCATCACCATCATCATCATCATCATGAAGTCCTGTCAGGGAGCCCCGAACCTTCTGCAGATGATCGCCCCTTACAGACTGAGGAGCTGACTGAAAGACAACGTGTGCATCTCTACGGGTAACTGTTGCCCTCTGAGTTCGACTTTTGGCTGCCAGGTTTACGGGATTAGCGAGGCCTTAGGACCTGACATCTCTGGACCTCCTTCACCATCAGAGGCTGAGAATCTGCTTTTTGGAGCGTGTCACAGTACGCCTTGTTCGTAGTCCCTGTGTTCAAGGGGGGAGAACCTTCTCTGAAAACCGCTGTCTGAAAGAGACTCTGAACTGCTACATGAGAAACGTATGTGGAATGCAACAAACGTCCTTGTCGCCGTGGTTTCAGCCTTTAGTCTAGGGCTAAGAGTGGGGAATAGTAGTAGTTAGTAGTAGTAGTAGTAGTAGTTAGTAGTAATAATAATAATAATAATAATAATAATAATGTATGGAATTTATATAGCACTGCATCTTGTAAAGCAACAATCAAAGCGCTCAGATGACTTTTTTTTTTAAATCCAGGATAATGGAATAAGCATTCATATGCTTTTTTTTTAAACATCCAGTTCCCGTGTGTATGCGGTTTTGTAAAATTTTGTCATCTGTTCCCACCGGTACACGATGGCCTTCTCTTTCGAAAAGCGGAACAGGATTTAACGTGTGCGCAAGATGTTGTGCATGCGTTCGAACACGGGGCCTCGGTTTATAGTCTCATCCGAAGGAAGGAATCCTCTTCTTCCGTCCCTCGCCTGGGCCTGAGATCCTCCCTGATCTTCAAGATGCAGGTGTCGACTTGGGTGTCACCTGAAACGTCCTCAAGGAAGGAAGGTGGCAGGATGGTTAAGACGTTCCCTTGCCAACAAGTCAACCGTGAGGTTCTGGGTTCCATTCCCAGCCTCGCCCTTTCTTCTTCCCAGTTTGACACACACAAAAATTGAAGTGAATGTCAAAGTCCTTCGGATGAGACTATAAACCGAGGCCCCGTGTGCGAACGCATGCAGAACATCTTGCGCACACGTTAAATCCTGTTCCGCTTTTCTCGGAAGAGTAGGCCATTGTGTGGCGGTAGGAAACAGATGACAGAATTGACAAAATGGCATACACACGGGGACTGGATGTAAAAAAAGCACATGGGTGCTTCTTCCATAATCCTCGATATAAAAGAATAAATAAAGAATAAATAAATAAATAAATAAATACATGAATAAATAAATAAAATGAGAGCCTAAGCAGATGGCGGAAGTCCAGGCAGTTCAGCTCGATCTTGCCACTTCTAAGAAAGGTGTCAGCAGTTCACCGGTCTACAAGGTTCTTTTGCCAGGAACTTCGTCAGTCTTCTCTCCTCTTCTTCTTCTTTGCGTTGCCTGGGTTATGTTTTGAGACCAGATCTTCTGAGGAATTCAGCAGTTGCCTGCAGGTCATCCACCGTGCTGTGCAGTTTCTGCTCCAGAGGCGTGGGCTCAGGCCACACTTCCAGCCTATACGTCTGGAGGAGGGTCCTGCAGTCTTGTAGGATGTGGGCCGTATCCTGTTCTTCTTCTCCGCAGGGGCACATAGCAGATGGTGCAATTTTCAATTTTCTGTGGAGGTGTTTATTCAGCCTGTTGTGCCCTGTGCGTAGTCTGAAAATGACCACCTGTGCTTGTCGTGAAAGCTGGTGATAAGGGTCTGGTTTGAGTGGTGATCTGAAGAGAGATTTGATGATGGTTTTCATCTCCATTAGGTTGACAGTATTGTTCTCTTGCTCCTCTCTTGCCCCTATTTTGGCCATCTTGTCTGCTTGTTCATTTCCTTTAATGCCGCAGTGGGAGGGGATCCACTGGAGCTCTATGCGTAGGGCGTTAAGGCTGTGCAGTGCCTTCTCCAGATCTGTCAGTTGTCCGGCATTATAGGACTTTCTCTCCTCTAACATGAGCAGTTTCACTGATGGAGGAGGGAGTGGCCTACGCCGCATTCTGTCCTACCATCAAGGAATCCGCACTTTCCAAGCACTTGCCATCAGACAGCTCGGTGGACACTGCTGAACTTAGCTCTCTTTGTTGTGCCCCTAAAACAGACTGAAATAATCTCAAGAGAAATACGTACAAATATGTTACAAATGCCTCCACAAAGCAGCACCTTCCTACCTCTGTGAATGTCTTCACCTGTACACTCCTTCTCGTTCCCTCCGCTCTGCTGCAGATATCTTGTGCTTAAGAACACCTAGATTCAACCAGTCCACCGTTGGCCGTCGCTCTTTCTCTGTTTCTGGTCCATCGATCTGGAATGACCTCCCTCTCTCCCTTTGCCAAAAGCCTTCTATGAGGTGATTGGATCCGGCCTTTGGTGTACTATGATTGTGTTTTCCAACCTTAGGTTCTGACCAGTTGTTCCTTCTCTTGTGTGCCCCTAATTAATGCCATACCATGCCGAATGTATCATTTCCTTGTGATGTCCGCAGTGCCTGTGAGGAGTCTTCACTGTAAGCTCTTGCGTTGTCGCTAGGCTGCGTGTCATGTGCGTTCCAGAACTTAGATTGTCCGTTTGCTTTTCTCTCTCCAAACTATGGCGTTTCAATTCTATGGAGGTATTGGATGGCTATGGATTTTTACTATTCAAATATTCCCCTTTCCATCATTTGTTCATCAGACACTCTACACTGCTGAATTACTTTTGTGTTGCCCCACAGTGTCTGGAGAGATACGTAATATGTAAAAGCTTCAGGAGACTTCTACCTCTGTGAATGTCTTATGTAACATTCAGCGCTTTTGATTTTGTGTTGTTGTTCTCCAGATTGGCCTGTCTCTCTTTTGTATTTATGTATCCTTCTTCTTTTCATTCTTTGACTTTTATCGTTATTATTTTTTCTAATATTTCCTTTTATCTATTTTCTGTTCTTCCCCCATTCTGGAGTATAACTTGTCTGTTCGTTCTCTTATTTCGTTTGAACTTGTAAGCTGTTGTTTGTTCTGTTTGAATTGTCACTTTTTGTTCTTTTTTCTCCGTTCTTCTTTTATTCTTTCTTTTTTTTCTTTCTTTCTTTCTTTTTTTTCTTTTTTTCTTTCTTCTTTCTTTTTTTCTTTCTTTTTTCGTTCTGTTCTTTCTTTCTTTCTTCTTCTTCAATTTCATTTTTTCTTTCTTTCTTTCTATTCTTTCTTTCTTTTTTCTTCGTTCTTTCTTTCTTTCGTTCTTTTCTTTCTTTCTTTCTTTCTTTCTTTCTTCTTTCTTTCTTTCTTTGTTCTTTCTTTCTTCTTTCTTTCTTCTTTCTTTTTCTTTCTTTTCTTTCTTTCTTTCTTTCGTTCTTTCTTTCTTTCGTTCTTTCTTTCGTTCTTTCTTTCGTTCTTTCTTTCTTTCTTTCTTTCTTCTTTCTTTCTTTTTCTTCTTCTTTCTTTTTCTTTCTTTCTTCTTTCTTTCTTCTTTCTTTCTTTCTTTCTTTCTTTCTTTCTTTCGTTCTTTCTTTCTTTCTTTCTCTTCTTTCTTTCTTCTTTCTTTCTTTCTTCTTTCTTTCTTTCTTTCTTTCTTTCTTTCTTTTTCTTTCTTTTCTTTCTTTCTTTCTTTCTTCTTTCTTTCTTCTTCTTTCTTTCTTTCTTTCTTTCTTTTCTTTTCTTTCTTTCTTTCTTTCTTTCTTTCTTTCTTTCTTCTTTCTTTCCTTTTTTCTTCTTTTCTTTTCTTTCTTTCTTTCTCTTTCTTTCTTTCTTTTCTTTCTTTCTTTCTTTTCTTTCTTTCTTCTTTCTTCTTTCTTCTTTCTTTCCTTTCTTTCTTTCTTTCTTTCTTGTTCTTTCTTTCTTTCTTTCTTCTTTTTTCTTTATTTCTTTCTTTTTTCTTCTTTCTTTTCTTCTTTCGTTCTTTCTTTCCTTTTTCGTTCGTTCTTTCTTTCTTCTTTCTTTTTTCTTTCTTTCTTCTTTCTCTTCGTTCTTTCTTTCTTTCTTTCTTTCTTTTCTTTCTTTCTTTCTTTTCTTTCTTTCTTTCTTTCTTTCTTTCTTTCTTTCTTTCTTTCTTTCGTTTGTTCTTCTTTCCTTCTTTCTTCTTCTCTTCTTTTTCTTCTTCTTTCTTTCTTTCTTTCTTCTTTTTTCTTTCTTTCTTTCTTTCTTTCGTTCGTTGTTCTTTCTTTCCTTCTTTCTTTCTTTCTTTCTTTCATTCATTCGTTCTTTCTTTCTTTCGTTCTTTCCTTCTTTCTTTCTTTCTTTCTTTCTTTCTTTCTTTCTTTTTTTCTTTCTTTCTCAACAAACGCGTTTTGCAAGACGGTCTGTGTTATAGTAGACGAAAGGTTTATTGGCAAGAATGTCCAGACAGCTTTTTTTGTTTTTTTGCAGAGTTTGGTGGAACAGGTGCCGGAGGATAACAATGCCGAGAACATGAAGGAGGGAAAACAAAAGAAATGGTATCAGTTTGGGTAAGTGCCTGTGTTAAGTCTGATTACGTTAAACTTACTGGTGCTCAAACTGTCTGACGCTTTCAAACCAAATAAAAAAAAATTCCGGGTAAGTGTTTTTGTGTTTATTTTGAATACATTAGAATTGCTTATACTGATGTTTCCGGACACTTTCAAACCACAATGCATTATGTCGATTTCGGATAAAATGTTCGTGCTTTTTAGTCTGAATAACAATTCTGATGCTGAAATTGTCTAACTCAAACCAAACACATCGCATCAATTTTAGGGTAAATGTCCGTGTTTGGTCTGATTACACTGGGTTGTCCATATTCAAACTGTCTGACTCTTTCAAACTAAATTCATTATATCGATTTTGGATAAGTGTTCGTGTTTATTATGTTGTTTTTGTTGGTGTTGTTGTGCGTTCCCCAGCTTAACACTCTGAGGTCACCCAGAATATTCACCCTGACTCACTTATCCCGCCTGGGAATCCATGTGAGATTGAAATTGCAGCACTAAATGAGAAGTTTGCGTGTATGATTTTTTTCCTAGTACCTCGCAACAAAGACAGCCATCCTCCGACTTCAGAGGATTTTTCTCTTTAAAAGGAGAGTGCAGGTTGTTATGTTAAGAGCTTGGCATGGCTAGAGGCAATCTCAACCCAACATTTTACAACATGACGATATTTTAATGTGGGTTTTAATGTTTTTGTCTGTCTGTCTGTCTCTCGTAAAGTTTTTATCTCACCAAAGTCCTATAGCCAGCCTTGCTTATTTCGGTTTTCTTTATTGCCATCAAATAACGAACATATCGTGCTTAATTTTGCGTTGTATTTATATTTACAGCTTTTCAGTTACGAGAAACATTATTGTCATGATTTTCCAATATGTGATCATATCATTGGAACTTGCAATGTTTTTCTTTTACATGTCGTTCTGTTCACATCACACTTTTGCCCCCTTCCATATGGGGCTATGGCCTTAATGATTAAACTGTCTGAAGTCTGAAGTCTCTCTCTCTCTCTATCTTCTCTTTTCTTCTCTTCTCTTCTCCTCTCCACCCCTCTCCTCTCTTCTCTTTTCTTCTCCTCTCTTCTCTTCTCTTTTTTCCCTGCATGTCTTCCAGCTTTTACTACTACTACTACTACTACTACTACTACTACTACTACTACTACTACTACTACTACTACTACTAATGTATGGAATTTATATAGCGCTGAATCTTGTAAAGCAACAAATCAAAGCGCTCAGATGACTTAAAAAAAAAATTATGCATGTGTATGCGGTTTTTAAAAATGTTGTCATCTGTTCCCACCGGCACACAATGGCCTACTCTTTCGAAAAGCAGAACAGGATTTAACGTGTGCGCAAGATGTTCTGCATGCGTTTGCACACGGGGCCTCGGTTTATAGTCTCATCTGAAGGACTTTGACATTCAGTTCGATTTTTTTTGTCAAACTGGGAAGAAAGGGCGAGGCTTGGAATGGAACCTAGAACCTCACGGTTGACTTGTTAGCAGGCAAACGTCTTAACCATCCTGCCACCTTCCTTCACTTAATAGACAACTACAGGATGTATTTTGCGAGACCTGCGTCATATTTTGTTTGTAAAACGCGTTTCTATTCCACCAGTAGCTAGGTTTGCTTGCAGCTATTAAAAAATAAAGACACCAAGCTAACCAAGTTAACCTCTTCACTTCACTTCACCTATTCTGTAGTCCGTGGACCGTGGGGGGGGGGGGGGGGGGGGCACTACTGAAGATCTTGCAACCAGCTTCCTCCACTCCCCGCGGTCCTCTGCTTTCCGTAGCAAGTCGTTCTACTCAAGACCAGTCCAACTCTCTGATGTTGTCTTCTTCCCATCGTTTTCTCTGTCTGCCTCTCTGTCTCCCTCCTTGTACTGTTCCCTGTAGTAGGACAGTCTTGGCCAGTCCAGATGTTCGTGTGACGTGCCCCTACCACTTCAGTTTGCGGGTTGTTTTTTTTTACTGAAGTCAGGAGGGTCTTCATATGGTCGGATTACGTTTTTAATTCTGGTTTTTCACTTCATTAGTGATGGGATCTCAGTATGTAATGGTTGCTGACTTGCCTCTGTACAGACACTGGCAAGTCTTTTGTTGAGAAGGATTTCTGGATTTTTTTAAAAGTTGTACCAGGCATTCAGCGGTTTTTAATGTTGGGCTTATGTTCAGTTGTTATTCTTGATCACTATGGTTTGCCCAAAGTATGTATCCATTGTCACCACATTTACGTTGAAACTAGTATTTGCCATGATATCCCTGCCAGGGTGTGTGACCTGTGTGTGTGTGTGTGTGTGTGTGTGTGTGTGTGTGTGGGTGTGGTGTGTGTGTATGTGTGTGTGTGTGTGCGTGCGTGCACATTTGGACTTGATGGAACTATTAGTTGGTACTGGTTGTATGACTGAGTGAGAGAATGAGTTGAGTGCAAGCGCTTTGATTTGTCTCTGCAAGATATAGCGCTATATTATAAATTCCAGTAATTATTTATTATTATTTAATAATTTTTTCATGTAGATTTGGCTCTTTCTGTGTCTGTCTATGTCTGTCTGTCTGTCTGTATGTCTCCGTCTCCCTCCACTCTCTCTCTCTCTTTCTCTCTCTCTTCTCTCTCTCTCTCTCTTCTCTCTCTCTCTCTCTTCTTTCTCTCTCTTTCTCCATCTCTTCTGCCTTACCATTTTCCACTGCTACAGTGTGGGTGAACTTTATCTTATGCTACCATTTTCCATCCTATAGTATGTGTGAAATTTATCTTATGTTTTCATTTTTCATTGCCATATGTGAAATTTATCTCATGCTTTCATTTGTCATAGATACAGTATGTGTGAAATTTATCCTATGGTTTCATTTTTCATTGCTATAGTATGTGTGAAATGTATCCCATGCTTTCATTTGTCATAGATACAGTTTGTGTGAAATTTATCCAATGCTTTCATTTGTCATTGCTATAGTATGTGTGAAATGTATCCCATGCTTTCATTTGTCATAGATACAGTATGTGTGAAATTACCCTATGCTTTCACTTGTCATTGCTATAGTATGTGTGAAATGTATCCCATGCTTTCATTTATCATAAATACAGTTCGTGTGAAATTTATCCTATGCTTTTATTTTTCATTGCTATAGTATTTGTGAAATGTATCCCATGCTTTCATTTATCATAAATACAGTTCGTGTGTAATGTATCCTATGCTTTCATTTTTCATTGCTATAGTATGTATGAAATTTATCCCATACTTTCATTTGTCATAGATACAATTTGTGTGAAATTTATCCTATGCTTTCATTTTTCATTGCTATAGTATGTATGAAATTTATCCCATACTTTCATTTGTCATAGTTACAGTATGTGTGAAAGTTATCCCATACTTTCATTTTTCATTGCTATAGTATGTGTGAAAATTATCCCATGCTTTCATTTTTCATTGCTATAATATGTGTGAAAATTATCCCATGCTTCCATTTTTCATTGCTATAGTATGTGTGAAGTTTATCCTATGCTTCCATTTTTCATTACACTCACACCCCTGCCCCCCTCCACCCCTCCCCTCCTCACCTGGTGTATTGTGGCCTAAGGCCGATGTACCATTAAACCAGTTAAGAGTTCAGAGTTCATCTCTTCTGCCTTCTTTGCCACATCATACACTACTCTTCCTCAGACATGCACGCACACAATCACACACTTCTACACGTACTGAAATACGCCCTAACAGGAGTAGCAGCGTGAGCGAAGGTGCATGCACGCGCACACACACACACACACACACACACACACACACACACACACACACAACACACACACACACACACACAGCACACAAACACGCACACCACACACACACACAACAGCACACACACACACACACACCACACACACACACACACACCACCACACACACACACACACACACACCACACACACACACACACACACCACACCACACACACACACACACACACACACACACACACACACACCACACACACACACAAACACGCACACACACACACACACACACACACACACACACACACACACACACACACACACACACACACACACCACACACACACACACACACACTCTCTCTCTCTCTCTCTCTCTCTCTCGCACACACAGGGGGGGGGGGGGGGGACAGGATAGCCCAGTGGTTATAACATTGCGCTCGCAATCTGACGAACCAGGTTCGATTCCCGTTCAAGGGGATATTTTCCTCTGGAGTTAACACCAGTGCAGACTCCACTCTCCCCAAAAGTCCTTCGGATGAGACTGTAAACCGAGGACCCGTGTGCGAACGCACGCAGCAGAACATCTTGCGCACACATTAAATCCTGTTCCGCTTTTCGTAAGAATAGGCCAATGTGTGCCGGTGAGAACAGATGTCAAAATCTACAAAAATGCATACACACGGGGACTAGATGTTAAAAACAACAACCACGAGTGCCTCTTTTATTATATTCGATATAAAAGAATAAAATAAAATAAATAAATACACGCACACACTCTCACACACACACTCTCACAAACACACACACACTCACACACACACACTAACACACACACACACACACACTAACACACACACACACTAACACACACACACACACACACACACACACACACACACACACACACACACACACACACACACACAGACAATTATATCACTAGTGCTTATGTCCACAGAAATCTTCCAAGAGCAAGAAGACGCACGAGGATGAACATCTGATGGCATCAATTGAAGAAGCAACACCAAGAAACGCCCAACCTGCTGTGCGTGGTGATGTTACTGTTATGTCGATCGGGTAGCTGTAGTAAGGTTGATGGTGTAGTCGGCGTAGTGGCAGTAAGTAAGCATCCGTCAGTCTCGTAAGACTGTGCAGTTGCGCTCTAGGTGCTTATCCTCCAGAGCGCAAAGCCTGGTTAAGTCAGTATGGAGGGAGAGCTGTTTGTACCCATGCAGCAGACCCCTCCACCCCCCCCCCCCCACCCCCCAACCACCCACCCACCTCTCCACGTCGCTGGAATGGTCCATTGGAAAGGCAAATCGCCGATACACATGGTTCCAGTGCCGTCGCAGGAGTTGCTGCCAGAACGATGCTGTCTGTATACAGCTCTTCAGATCCGACTACCCTCCAGGATGGTGTCTTAACACGACCCCTGTGTGCATGCTGGGTTTTTTTGTTTTTTTTGTTTTGTTTTTAGTTTGTCATCCGCTCCTACCGGCACACAATGGCCTTCTCTTTCGAAAAACGGCACAGGGTTTTTAACGTGTGCACAAGACGTTCTACATGCGTTCGCACACGGGGAAGGGGGCCTCGGTTTGATATATCTCATTCGAAGGATGATCTAGTTGTTGTATGGGTAGGGATGTTGAGCGTCGTGTGGCTTTGACGTTAATTGAGTAGTCGGGGTGGATTGATGGTGCTCTTAGGATCTTGATCTCGTAGTTATGGAGGTGGGGGGGGGATCAGGCGGCTGGGGTGTTTATTGGATACCTACGATATTGAGCGTGCTGCTTGTTTCCCAGCGTGTGCTGCTGTTTATCGTTTTGTTGTTGTTGTTGGCGTTGCTTGTGTAGTTGTTGCGTTTATGATACTGTTACGGGTTAGTTTTTTTTTATATTGTGTAATGGTAACGTATTGGTTGTCTTCTGGGTAGGTTGATTGTGTCATTGTTGTTGTTGTTGTTGTTGTTGTTGTTGTTGTTGCTGTTGTTGTTGTTGTTGTAGTTCTTCTTCTTCTTCTTCTTCTTCTTCTTCTTCTTCTTCTACTTCCCTCTTTTCCTCCTCCTTCCCATCAATATTATTATTTTCTTCTTATTATTTTTAAAAGATTAAATTGATCATTATCATAATCATTATATTCATCATCATCGCCATGATGATGATGATGATGATGATGATGATTGTTGTTATTATTATTATTATTAGTAGTAGTAGTAGTAGTAGTAGTAGTAGTAGTATTGTTGTTGTTGTTGTTTTTCTTCTTCTTCTTTAAGTAGTAGTAATAATAATAATAATAATAATGTATGGAATTCATATAGCGCTGAATCTTGTAAAGCAACAAATCAAAGCGCTCAGATTTTATTTCATACCACTTTAAGTCACGGCAGATTTCTTTCAGTGAAATTCGGGCTGCTCTCCCTGGGGAGAGCGGGAGAACGCGTCGCCACTTAGCGCTGCGCCACCCTTTCACCCTTTTTTTTTTTTCCTGCAGCTGTATTTGTTTCCCTATCAGAGTGGCTTTTTTCTAAGAATTTTGCCAGGGACAACTCTCTTGTTGCCATGGGTTTTTTTACGTGCGCTAAATAATTACGTGTAACACACGGGACCTCGGTTTATCGTCTCATCCGAAAGAATAGCGCCCAGACCACCACTCATGGTCTAATGGATGGGGGAAAAATATCTGGTCCAAACGGGGTACGAACCGTCGCACACTTCAGACCCGGACTTTTCGCTTTCTAGACAGGCGCGTTACCTCTAGACCACCGATCCATGGTCGAAGTAGTAGAAGTAGTAGTAGTAGTAGAAGTAGTAGAAGTAGTAGTAGTAGTAGTAGTAGTATTAGCGCTACTACAGCGGTAGTAGTAGAAGTAGTAGCGATAATGGTGGTAGTAGTAGCGGCAGCAGCAGCAGCAGCAGCAGCAGCAGCAGCAGCAGCAGCAGTAGTAGTAGTAGCAGCAGCAGCAGCAGCAATAGCAGTAGTAGTAGCAGCAGCAGCAGCAGCAGCAGCAGCAGTAGTAGTAGTAGTAGCAGCAGCAGCAGCAGCAGCAGCAGTAGCAGCAGCAGCAGCAGCAGCAGCAGCAGCAGTAGTAGTAGTAGCAGCAGCAGAAGCAGCAGCAACAGCAGCAGAAACAGCAGCAACAGCAGCAGAAGCAGCAGCAACAGCAGCAGCAGCAGTAGTAGTGCGGTCATTGCGTGATGCATGTTGCAATGACGGTTATAGTCACCATTTTCTTTATTGACGTTCTGGTCATTGTTGTCGTGGTTTTCTTTGCAATTATTTCTGATGCTGCAACTGCTGTTCAAGTTCGATTTTCTTTGGTGTTTTTTTTTTTTTTTAAGGCGCTTTGGCTTTGTTGGCTGCGTAAATATTTCCACATTTTGCCTTTCTGTCTGTCTGTCTCTGTTTGTTTGTTTGTTTGTTTGTTTGTTTGTTATTTCCCAGGGAGGCGGGTTGGGGGGTGGGGGTGGAGGGTGGGGGGTGAGGGGTGCGTTGGAGGGTACAAGTTGTCTTTGAGTTTTGCTTGTAATGTTTGTTCTTTGATTGTTTCAATAATTATCCTTTTTTAGTTATTCATTTTTTTCTTCTGTTCCTTCTGGTTTTTTCTCACCTTTTTTTGTTTTTGTTTGTTCTTTCTTTCTCTTTCTTTGTTTGTCATTCTTTTATTCGTTCGTGCTTTCTTTCTGGGTTTTTGTTTTTTTCTTCGTTGTTCCGTTTTTTTTTCCCTTTTTCTTTTGTTCTTGTTGTTTGGTTGGTTTTGTTGTTGTTGTTGTTGTTGTTATAGTTATTTCTTTTTGTTTTTCCAATTTTAAAAATATTTTGTTCCTTTTTAATTGGTGTTGTTTTCGTTCTTTCTGCCTTTCTGTTTCTTTTTTGTCTTTTTTTCTTTTTCTTTCTTTCTTTTCTTTCTTTCTTCTTTTTCTTTTCTTCTCTTTCCTTTCTTCTTTCTCTTCTTCCCTTTCGCTTCTTTCTTCTTTCTTTCTCTTTTTTCTTCTCTTTTCCTTTCTTTCTTTCTTCTCTTTTCTTTTTCTATCTCTTTTTCTTTCTTTTCTTTCTTCTCTTTTCTTTCTCTCTTTATTCTCTTTTTCTCTTCTTTCTTTTCTTTCTTCTCTTTTTTTCTTTCTTTTTTCTTTCTTTCTTTCTTTCTTTCTTTCTTTCTTTTCTTTCTTTCTCTTTTCTTCATTTTCTTTTTTTTTTCCTTCTCTTTCTTTCTTTTTTTGTTTTTTTCTTCTCTTTTTCTTTCTTTTTTTTTTCTTTCTTTCTTCTCTTATTTCTCTTCTTTGTTTTGTGTTTTTTCTTCTCTTTTTTTTTTCTTTCTTTCTTCCTTGATATCTCTATCTTCTTTTTATTTTCTTCCTTTACTTGCTGTTTTTGTCGTTTTTTTTTCTCTTTTTTTGTTTTTTCCTTTTGTTTTCTTCCCCTGTCTTTTTGTCTTTTTTTTCGTTTCTTCCATCTGTGTTTCTTTTTTTTTTCTTTCTTTCGTTCTTTGTTTTTTTTCTTCTGTCTTTCTGTCCCCTGTTCTTTCTTTCTTTCTTTTTTCTTTCTGTCTATCTGTCTTTTTTCTTCTGTCTGTTTTTCTTTCTTTTCTTTCTTTTTTCTTTCTTTCTTTCTTTCTTTCTTTCTTTCTTTCTTCTCTCTCTCTCTTTCTTTTTTTCTTTCTTTGTTTCTTTGTTTCTTTCTCTCTCTATATATATATTTCTCTTTCTTTCTTTCTTTCTTTTTTGTTTGTTTGTTTGTTTCTTTCTTTCTTTCTTTATCTGTTTCTTCTTTTTATCGTTATTTTATTATGCTTCTATTGTTTCTGTGTTTTGTCTTTCTTTTCTCTCTTTGTATTGCTATCGTTCGTTTTCTTTCTTTCTGTCCGTCTTTTTTGTCGTTCATTCTTTCTCTTTCATTTTTTCGTCCTTTCTTTCCATCTTACATTTTTCAGAGAAAGCAAGGTCATGGTAAACTGTCAGATTTTTTTCTTTCTTTTGCTAAGTATCCTCCTTTCCATCTAAATGTCCATGTTTTCCATGAATCGAGGAAAACAATCGACAACTTTTTGATGCAGTGGGGTGGGTTGTTTTTTACACTTTCGTTACATATTTTGCAACAACTAAAACCCCAAACAGTCTTACTTTGCATTCAGACTATCACCCTTGATGTTATGGACAGCTAAAGACGGGGAGAGGGAAAAAGGGGAAGGGAGAGCATGGACTCATGGATGCACACAGGACTCAATTCCGAAATACATTTTTGTCTCTTGGTGGGTACTTTTGATAACAGAATGACACATACACCTCCTTGCCTTTTTGTCCCTTTTCGTTTTGAAGATTCAGATTCAGATTCTGAATATTTTATTGCCATTTAAGTCATATAGACTTATTTGACACAACAAAAACATCATCATTATTATTATTATTATTATTATTATTATCTATTTGGGGTAAAAGTGAGTGGCGTAGACAAATGGGTAGGCTTGTCTTTAAAAGGAGTTAAGAAGTGTTCGCATTTAATCTGATTACATTAAAGTTGCCGATACTCAAATTGTCTTACACTTTCAAATCAGATTCATTATATCAATTTTGGGTAAGTCTTCCTGTTTAATGTGAATACATTGAGGTTGCTAATACTCATTATTGTCTGACGCTTTCAAATCAGATTCAATATATCAATTTTGGGTAAGTGTTTGTGTTTGTTATTATGACATGGACATTGCTGATGCTCAAAGTGTCTGACTCTTTTATACCAAATTTATCGCATCAGTCTCGGGTAAGTGTTTGTGTGTATTATGATTATAGTATTAAAATTGCTGATACTGAAAATGTATCACAGTTTTAACCCAACTTTGTGATAGCATTCTCAATATCTATACCTGATTTCAGCACCTGGGGTTTATCACAGTTCTTGATTAAACCATTGACGCTGGGGGGAACAGCAAAGTGAGAGGCTGTATGACCAGTGGCTTTTCCACTCATGGAAATCCACTTTACAGCTTAGTCTTTAGTGATCGACTATGACTCTCTGACTAGGAGGCTTGACTCGCACAGTCCTTATGTGCTGCAGCCCTGGGGGCTAGCTGGCCTTTGGAGAACATCTCCAGCGCTGACTGTCCTTATGCCCACTTGGCCGAGAGAGTGGGGATGTACTGTGGGCAAGGCATCTCCACTATAATCAAATGTCTGCTCAATTTCCGAAACAGCAGCTGCCTCCTCTGCTGTTTTGGAGGTCATCGTCGAACACGACGGACAAACATACAAAAATGCCTGATTTACTGTTTAAAGACAAATTGTAGACTCCTCTGTCAAATGGTCTATTCAGGCAATGGAAGCAAATGTTGTTAGTATTCACACACACACACACACACATACACACACACACATACACACATACACACATATACACACTTACTTACTTACTTACTTACTTACTTACTTACTTACTTACTTTCATCACAACTTACCATGTCTGCAGAGATCCAAGAGCAGTGAGATGTCCGAGGCGGTAAAAAAAACCACAGTGGAAACTCAAGAACCACCGAGTAACCTTCAGCCTAACGTGTGTAATGATGCTATTAGTGTGCTGTTAGTCGTGTAGTTGTGTTGTTGCACGTGTAGTTGTGCTGCTTATCGTGTAGTTGTACTGCTTATCGTGTAGTTGTGTTGTTGCACGTGTAGTTGTGCTGCTTATCGTGTAGTTGTGCTGCTTATCGTGTAGTTGTGCTGTTACACGTGTGGTTGTGCTGCTTATCGTGTAGTTGTGTTGCTAATCGTGTAGTTGTGCTGCTAATCGTGTAGTTGTGCTGCTAATCGTGTAGTTGTGTTGTTGCACGTGTAGTTGTGTTGTTGCACGTGTAGCTGTGCTGCTAATTGTGTAGTTGTGTTGTTGCTCATGTAGTTGTGCTGCTAATTGTGAAGTTGTGCTGCTAATTGTGTAGTTGTGCTGCTAATGGTTTAGTTGTGTTGTTGCACCTGTAGTTGTGCTGTTGCACGTGTAGTTGTGCTGTTGCACGTGTAGTTGTGTTGCTAATTGTGAAGTTGTGCTGCTAATCGTGTAGTTGTGTTGTTGCACGTGTACTTGTGTAGTTTATTGTGAAGGAAGGAAGGTGGCAGGATGGTTAAGACGTTTGCCTGCCAACAAGTAAACGTGATGTTCTGGGTTCGATTCCCAGCCTCGCCCTTTCTTCCCAGTTTGACAAAAAATCGAACTGATTGTCAAATTCCTTCGGATGAGACTATAAACCGAGGCTCCGTGTGCGAACGCATGCAGAACATCTTGCGCACACGTTAAATCCTGTTTCGCTGTTCGAAAGAGTAGGCCATTGTATGCCGGTGAGAACAGATGACAAAATTAAAAAAACCCACATACGCCAAAAAAAAGAGGTCATTTGAGCGGTTTGATTTGTTGCTTTACAAGATTCAGCGCTTTATAAATTCCATACATTATTATTATTATTATTATTATTATTATTATTTTTATTATTATTACTATTATTATTATTATTATTATTATTATTATTATTTATTGTCTAGTATTTCGTTTGGACCCCAAAATTCCCCCCCCCCCCATCCATTAGACAATTAGTGGTGGTCTGGCCGCTAGTCTTTCGGATGAGACGATAAAACGAGGTCCCGTGCGTTACACATAATTATTTAACGCACAGCAACAGGAGAGTTGTCTCTGGCAAAATTCTGTAGACAAAAATCCACTCTAATAGGGAAACAAATACAGTTACAGACAGGAAAACAAAAAAAAAACAACTGGGTGGCACTACTCTGTAGCGATGCGCTCTCCCCGGGGAGAACAGCCCGAATTTCACGCAGAGAAATCTGCCGTGACTTAAAGTGGTATGAATAAATAAATATATCGACAGTTGTGCTGCTTATCGTGTAGTTGTGGTATTGATAATTATAGCTGTGCTGTTGATAATGTAGTTGCAGTGTTATTATTGTGGTTGTGTTGTTGATAATGGAGTTGTAGTCTTGATACTATAGTTGTGATGTTACTTGCGTAGTCGTAGTATTGATGATGTAGTTGTAATGGTGATAATGTAGTTGTAGTGTTGATAATATAGTTGCAGTGTTGATAGTGTAGCTGTTGTATTAATGGTGAACTAAAGTAATCAAAACGTTTAACAAAAAACCGCACAGATACACTAGGAAGAAGCATGACAAAGGGGAAAAATGTCCATGACTTATGCAAATGGTGTGTCTACCTGTACATTTTATCACACTAGGAAGGAAAGAGGAAGGAAGGAAGGAAGAAAGGAAGAGCGCGCCATTGTCAACCGTTTACATAGTTTGTTATTTGCAGTTTCAAAACAGGTGGAATTATTAATAAGTTCATACTCCGTTTTGACAATGTCAGTGTTATCATATAAGCTTAATTTGTCAGTCCCCATATAGAAATGTATTTTCAACTTTTTCATCTAGTTTCAGAAGATCGATCGTTTGACGGCGAATAGTTAAATAATGTGGACAGTGAAAAAATAAATAAATATTCAACTGCTTGGTCAAGGTGATCACATTGCACAAGATAGATGGCTCAGTTGATGTCTCTTATCTAGATCAGGGTTGAGTTACTTATTTCGATCTTCTGTCTGCAGTGAATGATTTTGCTGGTTTCGTCTTCCATAGTAAGAGTAGTCCCAAGCTAGTACATCTCAATCTGTGAGAAAAAATGTTTACATTGGCTGATAGGAGTGCTGGCTTGCACGCGCTCTGGCACTTTGTTCCAAAACCTGGTGGTGGGCGGAATAAAGAAGCATCAGAATTATGTTTCAGTCCTACTTTAAGGTACTTTTCTGTTAAAGGGTCTCCGTCTGTGGTACGGATTTTAGGAACAAAGTAATAGAGGGAGTACGTTTATAAGATAGCTTGGAGCATTGCCCTGGATCACTTTAGGATAAATCACCACTTCATGCCTACCTTCGCTTTCTTTATAAAACTACCCAAACCCTTTTTCTTAATAAACTTTTACTTGACACGTATCACTGTCGGATCCAGTAATACCGTGCAGAGCGTATACATGGGGGTATTTTAAAGTATCAGTTACATTCTTGATGGAACTATCCCAGATTATATCCCTGCAATCAAATATCGGTAAAATGCATGATTTATATATACTGTTTAACGTGTTTCTGTTCAGCTCGTACTTACACGACCTTAAACAAGGAATAAGTAGGTTACACTCACTTGCAATACCTTTTTTACATGCTTATTCCATTGACAGCGTCTTTAGATTGTAATATTAATGTTCATGATGAGGAACATCTTGTAAATGAGTGTGCCCAATGTTAATACTGGCAATAGGCTGTAATCCCTAACAAAATTCACTAATTTAGTTTTTAAAAAACCCAACACATTTCACTTTTTAAAATTGTGCACATTTATTTACCTTTAAATATCTCATTTCAAAATTTAACTTCTTAGTTGAGGATATCTGAGTGCTAGAGGCACACTTGTATCGTCTGCAAAAAAGTTTGATATCTGAAATTATGTCGATAACAATATTATTAATGCGGACAAGAAACAGACGGTGTAAAAACACAGATCCTTGTGGAACACCAGCATGCACTGTTTTTGTACAAGACATTTCTCCCTTGATAACTACGGCCTGGGTGTGATCTGACAAATAGTCTTCAAACCATTTTAACAGGCTGTCTTTGATTCCAGCAGATTCGAGTTTTGCCAGAAGATCTTAGTGCCATACTCGATCAAAAGCTTTAGATATGTCAATATATAATATATAGCGTGGTTTGTTTCGCCTGTATGAAAATCTGAACATGAATTGTTATATACTTGTAAAAGCTGGTTTATTGTAGAACATTCCTGCATAAATCCATACTGGCTACCTGTAAGAATGTCATTGGTTTTCAAGACAAGTGATGCAGAATTGTGGACACATCTTTCAAGTACTTTTCCATGACAGCTTAGTACTGAAATGGGTCGGTAGTTGTCACGTGAAGTCCTTTTTGGGGACCACTTTTATGTATGGGAGCAATAATATGTGAATGTTTCCACTGTTTTGGAAATACCTATGTTTGGAGTGATTTATGAAAGAGGAAGCTCGAGGGTTCAGGAATAGTGCTAGCTGTTGATATATCTATTTAGGAATAAGATCTGGTTCTGATGATTTGTGGTTTAGTTATGGTTTATTGGGTAATTGTATTGATATGATTATCTAGCGCTTTGATTTGTTGCTTTACAAGATTCAGCGCTATATAAATTCCATACATGGTCCAAAAAAAATCACTCACTCACTAGGGAAAAAAATCACTCACTCACTGGCCCTGTGGTCAGAGTGATGCGCTCGTGATCTGCTGTCCCGGGTCGATTCCCGTTCAAGAGGATTTGTCCTCTGGATATAACATCAGTGCTGAATCCACTCTCCCCTAAAAGTCCTTCGGATGAGACTATTAACCGAGGTCCCGTGTGCGAACGCAGGCAGAACATCTTGCGCACACGTTAAAACCCGTTTTGCTATTCGGAAGTGTAGGCCATTGTGTGCCGCAGGGAAACGGATGACAAAATTGACAAACTGCATACATACGGGGACTGGATGTAAAAAAAGCACATGAGTGCTTATTCCATTATCCTCGAAATAAAAGAATAAAACAAAACCCATCCATCTGTCCCTCCCTCCCTCCCTCTCTCCCTCCATCCATCCATTTATCCGCCCATTCATCCAACCCTCCATCTATCCATTTATCCACCCATTCATCCAACCCTCCATCCATCCATTTATCCACCCATTCATCCAACCCTCCATCCATCCATTTATCCGCCCATTCATCCAACCCTCCATCCATCCATTTATCCACCCATTCATCCAACCCTCCATCCATCCATTTATCCACCCATTCATCCAACCCTCCATCCATCCATTTATCCACCATTCATCCAACCCTCCATCCATCCATTTATCCACCATTCATCCAACCCTCTATCCATCCATTTATCCACCCATTCATCCAACCCTCCATCCATCCATTTATCCGCCCATTCATCCAACCCTCCATCCATCCATTTATCCGCCCATTCATCCAACCCTCCATCCACCACACACTCATTTACAATTTGGTCAGTATCCATCATTCCATAGATGTATTGATCAGGCAATCAAAGAGAAACACAGTCAATCAGTCAGTCAACCAATCAATTTGATATGCATCCCATCAACCAACGAATCGTCCAACCGATCAATCAATCCGTCCAGCAACTAGATCATCCATGAAACGTACATTTTCAAAGGTTGTGTACGCATTGTGTGCGTGAGAGAGAGAGATTAAGTTTTTAAAATTTTTTTATTTCATATCGAGGATAATACATTCAGTCCCCGTGTGTATGCGGTTTTGAAAATTGTCATCTATTCCCACCGGCACACAATGGCCTACTCTTAAGAAACGCGGAACAGGATTTAACGTGTGCGCAAGATGTTCTGATTGCGTTTGCACACGGGGCCTCGGTTTATAGTCTCCTCCGAAGGACTGTTGGGAAGAGGGGAGTCTGCACTTGATGTTAACTCCAGGAGAAAATATCCCCTTGAAAGGGAATCGAACCCGGGTCATCAGATTGTGAGCGCAATGTTCTAACCACTAGGCTACCCCGTCCCGAGAGAGAGAGAGAGAGAGAGAGAGAGAGAGAGAGAGAGAGAGAGAGAGAAGAGAGGAGAGAGAGAGAGAGAGCAGTGTCAGAGAGAGAGAGAGAGAGAGAGAGACAGACAGACAGACAGACAGACAGACAGACAGACAGAGATAGAGACTGAATCCGAGAGACAGACTGACAGACAGACAGAGAGACAGACGGACAGACAGACACAGACAAACAAACAGACACAGAGAGACAGACACAGTGAAAGACAGAGAGACAGATGGTGACGGTTGATAAAGCTTTGTGGCCGTAGCGAAAAGAGCAATGGTCAGTAATGACGTGAGAAGGATGGCGATGGTAGGGAAAGATGACCACGCCAGTGACAATGAATCTCTTTTGGTTGTTTCTACGGGGACGGGATAGCTCAGTGGTCGGAGCACTCGCTTTCCCCCAGCCAAGTTAAGCAGCGTCGAGCGTGGTTACCAGTTGGATGGGTGACCGTTTGCGCGCCTTGGCTTCAGTACAGTTCCCCCAGTTCCCCCAGCTGTAAATGGGTACCTGCCCTCTTTAGGGTCAGGGAAGGTAAAGCAGCGAGGGAGAGGAGATGGGCGCCGCCCTCAATATGCTGGCCCTAGAGAAGTGAGGTCTCTGACACCTCACTCCCCTACGACCTTATAGGTTATGGGGCTCTTTTACCTTTTACCTTTACCTTTTTGTTTTCTACAGAAAACGGCTCCAGAAGAATCGAGCAGCGGCAAGGAAAACGGTAAGAAAGGCAACAAGAAAGGAAAGAAATGAAAGGAAGAGAAAGAAACGAGAGGCAGAGGAGGAAGAAGCAGCAGCAGCAGCACAGAGAGAGAAAGAGAGAGACTTGTGTGTGAGAATGTTTTACTTGTGTCTTATCATTACGTAACTGTCACTGTTTTCTAGAAATAATGTTCACTACTCTACTTCTTTATGTATCTATCATAAGTGTAGTATGATTTTAATCTGGACAATGTTAATAACAGCCAGTGCTGCTGGGGATAGTGTTGGTCAACTGAAAATTGTATGCAATGTCACATGGTTTGAAATGTGTTGTGTAATCTCTCTCTCTCTCTCTCTCTCTCTCTCTCTCTTCTCTCTCTCTCTCTCTCTTTCTCTCTCTCTCTCTCTCTCTCTCTCTCTCTCTCTCTCTCTCTCTCCTCTCTCTCTCTCTCTCTCTCTCTCTCTGAACGTCCTACCTATAGTTTAATCGTGTATACTAGTTGTATTGAGAAATGTTTGATTCATAGTTTGCATTCTTTATCTGAATGGGTGTGTCGAATGAAATTGATTTTTATTCACCCTTTTGTCTAATGATCTTATTCTTTGTGAGGGGAGTGTCTTTATTCATCAACATTCTTATATGATTTTGTCCATTTGTGACTGTAATCACGAGATTGATTATGATATCGGAGTCCAAGAATGATTGTGTTCAAAACTATGTACCATACACTATATGGCGCTCTCTCTCTCTCTCTCTCTCTCTCTCTCTCTCTCTCTCTCTCTCTCTCTCTCTCTCGACATTAGACATACCAAATGTTGTGCAGTGTCTGAAAGATTCAAGCAAATGCAAGTTCGAAAAATTTTGTCCCAACAGGAAGAAAAAATCAGATTGGTTTGATTGTGAGTGTAACACAACAAGGAAGGAAGCAAGGAAAAATAACTAATCTATTTAGAAAAACCAAGAAAAAAAGAAGACAGGATTTCATATGTTGAAGTTAGGAAAAGGTGTAAAAGGCTTCTTAAAATGAAAAGACAAGCTTGTAGAAAGCAAGAGGGTGACCCCCTAGCAAGGGAAATTCTTAGTCCATCACGCATAAATCTTGCGCCCACGTTAAAACCCGTTCCGCTTTTTGGATGATTAGGCCATTGTGTGCCGGCTGGAATGAATGACAAAACTGACAAAACTGCATACATACTGGGCTGGATGAAAAAAAGCACATGAGTGCTTATTCCATTATCCTTGAAATAAAAGATTACAGATGGAAAAAAAATCTTTTGGAAGAAGTTAAGAGGAATGGATTGTACAAACGAAGAACGAGTTTCTAGTAATATTTTCGCAGATAGCTGGTTTAACCATGTTGACAATATTTTCCAAAATGATAATATAGATGGTAATGAGTGTGACGTTGAAATCGATTTGTCTGATGAAGCATGCCATGTTCCTAATAAAAACACATCAGAAGATGAAGTTATCCAGGCCATCAGAAAAATTAAGAATCGCAAAGCCTGTGGGATAGATGATATATTTGCTGAAATGTGTGTGTGTTTACATTTGAATTTGTAAAAATCTATTAATTGTAACTGGTTGCATGTGAAAGACTAGGATGAATGAAAGCGCTTTTATTTGTCTTTTGCAAGATATAGCGCTGTATAAATTCCATGCATTCTTCTTCTTCTCCTTCTTCCGTTTCTTCTTCTTCTTTCTTCTTCTTATTTTTATTCTTCTTATTATTATTAAATGCTGAAAAATGGTAGCAAAAAAGTTCAGTCATTTCTTACAACACTATGTAGTCAATTGTTTTTTTTTAAAAGGTGTTTACTCTCATAATTGGTCTAAATCTATGATTATGCCATTACATAAAGAAGGAGACTTTGTAAACGTAGAAAATTACATAGGAGCGTCTCTTTGAAGCACAGTTGTTAAACGACACATAACAGTTTTGAATACATGGCCGCACAGGGCTAAACAATATCATTTCAGAATGTCAAGCAGGTTTCTCCCCCCAAAAATGTCTACTGTTGATCAGATATTTACTTTATATGCTGCAATTTAAAATTGTATAGTAAGAAGGGTAGAAAATTGTATGTTGCCTTTGTAGATTTTAGGAGGGCGTTTGATTCAGTTTGTCATTATAAGCTTTTGCACTGTTTTAAAAACCAGGGTGTGTGTGGTCGATTTTTGGCTTCACTGAGGGCCATGTATATGTCATTGTTGTTTTGTGTCCGCGTTAACTCTGAATTAACTCTCATGTTTGAAACACCACTTGGAGTCAGACAAAGATGTGTTCTGCGTCCTATAGTGTTTTTGATTTTCAAAAATAGTTTGCAAATCACGTGAATGTTAAAGGTAAACATGGGATTCGAATGATGCCTGGTGCTATGAAATTATTCAGTTTACTATTTGCAGATGATACAGCATAGATGTCATTTGGGGGGAGTGGACTTTTGTAGCAAGTGAACTTCAAAACCAATTAGATGTTTTAAAGAACAGTTGCGATAATATGAAGCTATGTGTAAATATTGATGAAACTAAGTAATGGTGTTTAGAAAAGGTGGAATTTTAGGGAGACGTGAAACATTTTTTTTGATGGGGACAAGTTAGAAGTCATAAATAGCTATTGCTATCTAGGATTCAACTTTACAACCATGATAAGGGCAACAAGAGGTACACTTCACTCAGCAGCTAATGTGAAAAAGCAGTAGTTCAGGTTAATAGGTTTTTTTTTAAAATGTAAGGAAATGACAGCCGGTACCTTTTAAAATATTTTTGATATTAAGATCCAACCAATATTAATTACGACTTGTAAGAGATGTCTTGGTGTTCCAGTCAAAACTCAAAACAAAATGGAAATACGGCAAATATCCACGATATGTGAATATATATATATATATATATATATATATATATATATATATATATATATATATATATATATATATATATATATATATATATATTATGCATGAGATATATGTTTAAACTATTGCAAATGAGTAGGGAGATGTTACCACGCAAAGCATATGGAATGCTACTTGAACTTGACAAATCTTGTAAAGTCTGTTGGGCTTCAAAGGTTAGAGATACTGTGTATGGCTGGCTTTGATATAATTTGGTTTCAACAAGGTGTTAGGGATATAAAGCTATTTTTACAAATAATTCAAACAAAGGCTTGTTGACATGTTTGGGCAAGAATGGAATGAGGCTGTAAGAGATTGTGATAGGTAAAAGCTTATAGGACATCAAAACTGTTATTTGAAAATGAAGTTATATTTTGGATAAAGATATGTATTGTTTCCGAGTTGCCTGAACACAATTAAGATTGAATGTATCTCCTTTAAATAATAATATGCATCATCGAAGTGAAGTTGCCCAGTGAAGAAAATGTATCCATGGTGCCATGACAAAATTGAAAATGAACATCATTTCACATTGTGACAGGGCGCTAATTAGCTTATCTCCCATATGATCAGGGCAATGTGTGCTATTTTGGGACACACGTGCAAATTGTGCAGCCCTCTGTTTGTTGGGTGGTAATTATTGTAAACAGTCTTTGCATGCACTTTACATTCCCAGAAAATGTAGAATTTATGCAGCCTCTTTTTAAAGGTCACATCCTGCCCTAGCCGAGAAGTTGTACAGAGTTGTAGTTGAGAAGTTGTACAGAGTTGTAGTGGAGAAGTTGTACAGATATCTCCACCCTGTTACAATATTTAAATGGGCTGTATATGATGATCTAGTGCTAGTTTCTCAGCCTAGGCTTCTGTTAAATGTCTTACTCAAGGCTACAAATCTTAATCACAGGCACAATTTATCCAGGTTATTGCCATAAACGGGAAGGAAAAAAAATCATGTTGTAAACATTGATCTAAATGCTGTGCTGAAGTTAATCAAATGAGAAGGGTCATTTTGGTAGCATTGCTTTAAATGTTGTGTCCATGTAATATAATGAGAAGGGCCATGAGCTATGGTTTGTGTGTGTGTGTGTGTGTGTGTGTGCAAGCATGGACACAGCAATTCTGTGTGTGTGTGCGCGCGTGCGCGCCCGTGGGAGCATGGGCGCCCACGTGTTTGTGCAAATCAATTAGGGGGTGGGGAGTTGAGTGTAAGTGTGAATGTGGGATGACAGTTGAGGGAGCCTTCTGAGTACAATGGTGGGATGGAAGTTTGTTGGGGTATTTTATCTGATTGAGAGGACAGGGGATGAGTGACTATTGTTGCTCAAGTGATGTCTTGCATGGTTTTGATTGCTACCCATTTTCTCTTTTTATGACATGGATGAGCACAGTGTTGTACAGTATTTTTGCATACAGGATTGTGTTTACATTGTATTAGCCTTAGGGCTGACATGGCTGTATTTGGTGGGCGCACTTTTCTGGTGTGGTAAATGAACAGTGGGTGATGTTTTCAGTTGCTTGAAACGTTTTATTTTCTTATTTGCTACTTGCTTATTCGCCCCTTTTTATCATTGTCATAATTTGATTGTTTATTTCGTATTTTTGTTTGCAATAGTTTGTGAGTATTGTAACATTTTTGAAACTGCAAAAGTTAGTGAGTATTAAAAGACTTCAACTGTCGTGACTTGAGATGATGGGCTAGATGTTTGTATTTTGTATGTGATAAGGTGTAAACTTATCAGGTATAACTCCATCAAGAACTTTGTTCACAGACCTGTTATCTTTTTTGTGGTATCCTGGGGAGCAGTTTAGGTGACCTGCGATTTATTTTAGCTGTGCTTTGTCTTGATTCTTGGTCTATGTCAGCCTTTATTTAGTCATGATTTTGGAATATACAAATTCAAGAGAATACAGTTTTGAGTGCATGTCAAGCTTTGGTGCCCGAGCCCTACCAAAGTTTACGATAAGTTATACATCATTTTTTGTGTTGTTCTTCCATTTTTTTGCCCTCAAAGTGTATCGTAGCCTAAGGCCGATGGACTTAAAACAATTTCAGAGTTGAGGGTTGAGAGTTCTCTCCCAGGGGGAAAAATCCTTTTATGTTCCCTTACATGATTTTATTTGAATCTAAGGCTTATATTTCTCTTAGCATGAAGTCTATTGATGACGTCCATGCGCATCTGTGTGTGTGTGTGTGTGTGTGTGTGTGTGCGCGCGCGCGCGCGAGCCTCGCGTGTGTGTGTGTGCCTGTGTGTATATGTGTGCCTGTGCGTGTAAATCATTATGCCATTATTTTGCTTTAAATGTTATGCATACTTTTCTCTTTTTTAGTTATCTGGGACACACACACATGTATATATATATATATATATATATATATATATATATATATATATATATATATATATATATATATTATTGTATTCTATTTCGAGGATAATGGAATAAGCACTCATGTGCTTTTTCCATCAGTCCCCGTGTGTATGCAATTTTGTAGATTTTGTAATCCTTTCCCACCGGCACAGAATGGCCTACTCTTCCGAAAAGCGGAACGGGTTTTAAAGTGTGAGCAAAATGTTCTGCGTGCGTTCTCATACGGGACCTCGGTTTATATCCTCATCAGAAAGACTTTTTGGGAGAGTGGAGTCGGCACTGAAAAATCCCCTCGAACCAGAATGGAACCCGTTTCAGCAGATGACGAATATATCACTGTAACCACCAGGCTATCCCATCCCCCTTTGATGTAGTTTGTTATTGGTAGTGCTGCTTTGTTTTGGTTTTCTGTTTCTGCATTATTGATGTTGCTGTATTTTGCACAAAGAAATGTTATGCCTTTGCTTATTTTTATTTTTATTATTATTATTATTTTAAAAAAAATTACTATAGTATCACTGAAAAATACGCTTTAGCTGTGCATTTTTTAGTTTGCTTAATTTCCGTTTTTCTCTAATTTAGTTTTGGGATGTAAGAAGAGAAATAGTTCTACTTATGTGTGCAGTACAACGAACACGTTTGTTTGTTAGTGTGTGTGTGTGTGTGTGTGTGTGTGTGTGTGTGTGTGTGTGTGTGTGTGTGTGTGTGTGTGTATTTGTGTGTGTGTGTGTGTGTGTGTGTGTGTGAATGTATTAAAAAAAATTATTATAGTATTTTATACCACTTTAAATCACGGCAGATTTATCTCCGTGAAATTCGGGCTGCTCTCCCCGGGGAGAGCGCGTCGCCACAAGAGCAGCGTCACCTATTTTTTTCTTTTTCCTGTCTCCAACTGCATTAATTTTGTTTCCCTATCTGAGTGGCTTTTTCTACAGAATTTTGCCAGGGACAGAAAACTCTCTTGTTGCCGTGGGTTCTCTTACGTGCGCTAAAGAATTATGTGTAACACACGGGACCTCGGTTTATCGTCTCATCCGAAAGACTAGCGCCCAGACCACCACTCATGGTCTAATGGATGGGGGAAAAGTTTCAGGTCCAAACGAGATTCAAGCCACCGCACACTTCCGACCCGGACTTTTCGCTTTCTAGACGATCTACGATGTGTGTTTGAGTGTGTGTAAGTGTGTATGAGTGTATGTAAGTGTGTATGTGTGTGTGAACATTCAAAATATATTGGAACTAGTACAGACACAAGCGTGATATATTTTGAAAAAAACAGTAGTGAATTTTTCTCTCGCTCTATCTCTCTCTGTCTCTCTCTCTCTATATATATATATATTTACACACACACACACACACACACACACACACACACACACACACACACACACACACACACACGCTGACGGACAGAAAAATAAACAAACAAGAAGCAACAATGGCAGACAAGCAGAGAGACCGCGAGACAATTTTTCAGACAGATACAGATAGAGACACCCAGAAAAAAATAAACCCTAGACAAATCACAAAATGAAAGTAACAAAAAGACAAACAAAATATAAGCAACACACACACACGCACGCACACACACACACACACACACACACACACACACACACACACACACACACACACACACACACACACACACACACCAAACATGAAATAAACCAAATTAACATACAAATGGGCATCTAGATAAACCAGAAATGGTAATGTCCTTATCAAACATTTATGAGTTAAGTGGTTGAAAGCTCTTCCAAATAAACGTGCACATGGCCAGATAAACCAAACAGAAATGTTCCTATCAAGCATTTAGGCGTGAACTGTTTGAAAGCTCTTCCAAATAAACATACACGTGGCCAGATAAACCAAATGGCAATGTCCCTATCAAGCATTTAGGCGTGAACTGTTTGAAAGCTATTCCAAATAAACATACACGTGGCCAGATAAACCAAACAGCAATGTCCCTATCAAGCATTTAGGAGTAAAGTGGTTGAAAGCTCTTCCAAATAAACGTGCACGTGGCCAGATAAACTAAACAGCAATGTCCCTATCAAGCATTTAGGCGTGAACCGTTTGAAAGCTCTTCCAAATAAACGTACACATGGCAATATAGCCCGGATGGCAATGTCCCTATCATGTGTTTAAGAGTGAACTTGTTGAAAGGTCTTACCTGTATCATCACCTAACAATGTGAGTGCTCAGAGTCTTTGTAGGACACCTAGTGCGGATGAGTGCTTGTGAGACGTTCCCAAGCGTAACACCCTGTGGGTCACCCACACAATACGCACTGCGTTTCACACACTCACCACACCTTGGGATTCACTGCGCTCTCTGGATAATTTTGCGTGCATGGCTGTTTTTTAAATACCTTGCACTATCAGGTCAGGTGCCTTGTGTTATGCACTAAAAAAGCCACAGATTCGTGTCCTATATGGGTTGAAAGAATTTTACGGACTCCAGCAGGCTCCTATTCAGAGTAAGTGTGCTGTGGGCCCATTAGGAAGACTGGGACCACACACAGTCGAGCTTCATCTACTTTACAGATGCGAGTTTGAGAGTGTTGTTTAAATGACCTGACCAACACTGACCATATCATCTACCCTACCTCAACCTCCATCCTTTCCTCATCTCCCCCCCCCCTCAACCCTATCCTCCTCTACCCTCCCCTCCACTCTGTCTTCCTCTACACTAGCCTTCACCCTGTCCTTCTCTACCCTACTTTCCACCCTGTTTCGTCTACCCTACCCCACCCCCGACCCTGTCCTCCTCTACCCTAAGCACCCCTGTCGTCTTACACCCACCCCGACCTTGAGGTCTACCCCACCATCCACCCTTCCTCCTCTATCCCACCCTCCGACCTGTCCTCCTTTACGCTACCCTCGACCCTTTCCTCCTGTACCCTACCCCACCTTCCACCCTGTTCTCGTCTACCCTACCCCACCCTCCACCTTGTCTCCCCTGCCCTACCCCACCTTCTACCCTGTCCTTGTCTACCCCCGCCTCCGCCGTATTCTTCTCTACCCTACCCCCACCGTCCACCCTGTCACTGTTTTCCCACACCCTCCACCCTGCCCTCGTCAACCGTACCCCACCCTTCACCCTGTCCTCCTCTACCCTACAAAACCATGTCGTCCTACATTCTAACCCCACCTTGTCCTCTACCCCACCCTCCACCTTTTCCTCCTCTACCTCACCCTCCACCCTTTCCTCCTCTACTGTACCCTAGACCCTTTCCTCCTCCACTCTAGCCCATCCTCAGCCTTCTTTCATTCTGCCACTCCCTCCCTTTATCACTGGAATCTTTCGAAGTCTGTGAACTCAACCTTAACATACCCGGCCATTGTATTACTGTCTGTTGCATTTACCGCCCACCTCCTCCTAGTCGTAAAAACAATCTGACATGTTCCATTTTTCATCAAGAATTCCTGTTACTCCTTGATCACTACAGCCTATCTCCCAATAAGTTTATTATTCTTGGTGACTTTAACTTCCAGTTTGACAACCAGTCTTCTCCTGATGTTAAGCTTCTTTCTCTTTCTTTGACTAACCACTCTCTCTTTCTTCCAGCTGCTAAATGAAGCTACACACAGATCAGGTCATATTTTAGACTGGCTCATCACTGATATTTCACTAGATCTGGTCACATCCGTACCCCGACACTAATGAACTACTTTCTGATCAATCTGGCATTCTTTTCTTCCTCAATATTGCAAGGCCTATCCACAACAAGTGCATCACTTAATGCAATTTCAACGCCATAGATATTCAAACTTTCTCTATGCAAGCTGCTGAAGGCTGTGCCCAAGATGTTCTTCCTGCGTTTGCACACGAGGTCTTGGTTTGTAGTCTCATCCGAAGGACTTTTGGGGAGAGTGGAGGCTGCACTGATGTTAAATCAATCGCACCGGGGGTCGTCAGATTGCGAGCTCAATGTTCTAACCGTTCTAATCACCAAGCTATCTAGTCCCCCTGTGTGTGTGTGTGTGTGTGTGTGTGTGTGTGTGTAAGAAAGATCGAGAGCGAGCGAGTGAGCGAGCAAGCGAAAGAGAGAGAGGAGAGAGAGAGAGAGAGAGAGAGAGAGAGAGAGAGGAGAGAGAGAGAGAGAGAGGGAGAGAGAGAGAGAGAGAAGAGAGAATATGTATGCATTTACGTGCATGGCTATGAATAATTGTGTGTGTAAGTGGGTACATGTGTGTATGCATGCGCGCGCGCGCGCGTGCGTGCGTGCATGCGCGCGCGCGCGTGTGTGAATCTGCGCAAATATTTATATGTGTGTGAATGTATGTCCATGTGCGCGAATGTATATAATTATGTGTTAGCGTGTGCATGTGTGCATGTATGTGTGTGTGTGTGTAAGTTTACAAACACTTGCACCTACACGTTCATAAATGCATACGCTTGTGTGTGTGTGTATATATATATATATATATATATATATATATATATATATATATATATATATATATATATATATATATATATTGTATGTGTGTGTGTGTGTGTGTCCGAAAACAATCTTGGTATCCTCCCCTCATCCCCTAATCATTCTACTCCCGAAGCGCCTGCATTAAGTATTTTGTGCGTGTATATTAATTTCTGACAGGCATTTGAATACATCTTAAGTCAGAGTTGTTTGCATAAGACTGATTAAGTACATTACAATGTAAGGAATGGGAGAGGAGAGAGAGAAGGGCAGGGGGGGGGGGGGGGGAGAGAGAGAGAGAGAGAGAGAGAGAGAGAGAGAGAGAGAGAGAGATTTCTATGTGGTTAGCATCTGAGATCCTGTGCACATAGTAAGAGAGAGAGAGAGAGAGAGAGAGAGAGAGAGAGAGAGAGAGAGAGAGAGGAGAGAGAGAGAGAGAGAAGAGAGAGAGAGAGATAGAGAGAGAGAGAGACAGACAGACAGACAGACAGACAGTAAGAGACAAAAGATATAGACATAACAGACAGACAGACAAAGATTTCTATGTGAAGCGTAGCTGAGATCTTGTACACAGAGAAACAGAGGGAGGAGAGTGAAAGGGGAAAGAGAGGGGTGAGAGAGGGAGGGAAAGAGGGAGAAAGGGAGGGGAGAGAGAGAGGGAGGGCGAGAGA
>CM054160.1:22729888-22782553 GCA_028751875.1 Rapana venosa | reverse complement strand
CACAAGAAAACCCAACAAAATATGGTTGTATTGGCAAGACTAAAGTGAAAGATTTTTATATCGATTTCTGGTTTCTCGCATTTGCCAACATTTGTACTATGCTAATTTTCTGGAAGTATGGAACTTCCATTTCACATGTCTGCAGTAACAAAATTTGCAGTGTAGCAAATTTTGTGAAATAATATATTCTATCAGATCACTGTGATAATACAGTGTGGTACAGGTTGTCGGTTTTTGTTCAGCCTGTCTTATTGCTTTCACCTTTGTACCCAAATGAAACCTTGGTTGTGTCAAACAAAAAAATGTAGTTTAGTCTGTTGTTTTTTTTTTTAAAGTTGGTCGTTAACTTTGACAAGCAGTTGTACGAAACACGTTGCTGTATGTTTTGGTTGTGGGAGCTTTAAATCACTGTGTTCAAGCTGAAGAAAAACGTGCCTTTCAGCAAGCAATGCTGGTGGACAGCTAGTCTTGTATTTAAAGGGCTTGCCTTTTTTAAAAATTGTTTTCGTGTCATCCACAACTTATACATATTGTGTTGAAACACGTATAGTTTTCTTGGACTTAATTACCTCAAGTGTTTCCTTTATTTTTGCTTTTTTCTCTGTCTTTTTGGATGATACTTCATTTAAGGTACTGAGTGCAAAGTGAAGCAGTTTACTGCTGACGCCTTTTTTATTTTTTATTGCAAACGATAACAGTTTGGGTATTGTCATCTTCTGTATTGCCCATTGTAGCTATAGATTTTTTTATTCCAACAAAGCCTGACTGGAAATGTATGAAGCTGAGGATATATGTTTTCAACCCGATTTTGATTACCTTCATTTGTGATGATAGAGGATGTACACAAAAAAATTTGTTAGTTGTAATAAGCATTTGCTTCCTTTTTTTTTCCTGTATTTCTTGACAGCCCTGAAAAAAATTAATGAATAAACTAAAAATTGTTTTGTAGTTTTTTTTTTTTTTTTTTTTCAAAGTGGTGACCACACACCACTGACACTTGGTTACCCAAACTGATTTTCTTTCCTGAGAATATATAAGTTTGCACAACTGTTTTAAAACATACAAGCTAATGTTTTGCATCTACCCATTCAAGGTGACTGTGCTTTCTGGCTGTAAAGATTACATGGCTGGAACTGAAACGCATTTTGTCACTTCTGTGTTTGAAACCTATACTAGGATTGAACACAATCATTCTGGTAATTTTTCCGAAAGGTATGAGAAATTGAAAAGCAGACGAAAAATCAGTGGGTCTGTCATTGTGCCACTGCTGGTCAGAGCATTGAAAAAAGCCTATCTCCCCCTTCAGCCAAAAAAAAAGGCTGAAGTTAGGGTTGGGTAGCCGGCTCGCAGCTGATAGAGAAGGGAAATGGCAGAATGACTTGTACACAGGGCCGTCAAACGTTGATAAAATGTCATACAAATCTGATGAAATGTTCCACACATCTGAATATGTTCTACAAATCTGAAATATGATACAAATGTGAAATGTCCTACAAATCTTATGAAATGTTTTACAGATCTGTAATGTTCTACAAATCTGCCACAAGAAAAATAAAAAATCAAACAAAACTTGACTAAGGTCTTTGTTCAGAGTTCTGTTAATGACTGTTTAGTGTAGAGTATGTGCACAAAATCTCGGCTACACATCTGTCTGTCTGTGCCTGTCTGTCTGTCTATCCCTCTCTCTCTCTCTCTCTCTCTCATCTCCTCTCCTCCTCTCTCTCTCTTCCTCTGCTTCTTCTCTCCCCCTTCTCTCTCCCCTCTCTCTTCTCTCTTTTCTCTCTCCCCCTCTTTTCTCTCTCTCTCTCTCTCTCTCTTCTACCTCCCTCCCCCCTCTCTCTCTCCCTCTCTTTCCCCCTCACTCCCTCTTTCCCCCTCACTCCCTTACTCCCTCTCTCACTCACCCTCTCTCTCCTTCTCTGACTCTACCTCCCTTTCTCTCTATGTGCACAAGATCTTGGCTACACATCACATATAAATCTGTCTGTCTGTCTGCCTCTGTCTCTCTGTCTCTCTCTCCCTCTCTCTTAGTATGTGCACAGGATATCGGATGCACACCACATAGAAATCCCCCTCTCTCTCTTTCTATCCCCCTCCCCTTCTCTCTTCCCTCTCCCATTTCTTACATTGTAATGTACTTAATCAGTCTTAGGAAACAACTCTGGCATCTTAAGATGTATTCAAGTGCCTGTCAGAAATAAACATACACGCACAAAATACTTAACATGTTATTTTTTTCCAAAATGAATGTTATGTGGCTGTGAATTAAATGCATCCGGGACATCCCCTCTCTCTCTCTCGGTCTGTCTGTCGGTCTGTCTGTCTGTCCCTCATTCTCTCTCTATTTATCTATATATCTGTTTATCTATCTATATATCTATCTATCTACCTATCGACCAATCTATAATAAGTGTGTGTTCTGTGTGTGTACTAAACTATACGCTACCATACCAATGAAAGCGCTTTATAAATAACTTAATATTTTATTTCAATAGGCAGAAACAAATAACTATCCACCCACAAATAACTATCCACCCACAGTCACACACTGACGTTGAGACTATATCACACAGACTCTTATGCAAATGAGCTCTCTGCAAAATATAAAGCACATAATTTATGCAACGGTAAGGTTATCCAATAAATATCTATATTTGCAGATTTGTAGATTTAAAAATAAGAAAAAAACTTGAACTTGCGCCCATGCTTAGCACACATGCACGCGCGCACGCACACACCTGCACACAAAAACACACCCCACATTTCACACACACTAAAACACTACACACACACTTCTGCATAATGAATTTAAAATATCAACACATGAATAAAACAAACGCTTTTATACTTGTAAAAAAACTACAAGCAACACTTTAAACAAACAAATCAATCAGCAATAGAGGGAAAGAAATGAACCAACAAAAAAAAACCCCCTACAAAAAAAAAATAGTAATAACAAAAGCCATAATTAAATAATTTTAAAAAAAAAAAAGGGAACTATTCACAATATAGGAAATTGATGAACAGATTTTTTTTCTGTACCAAAAATCCCCCCCCCCCTTTCCCCCCCCAACCGCCCCCCCCCCCCCCCCCATCCCTTCATCCCCCACACCCCGCAAAGGCGTTTCCTTCCTCAAGCTGGCTGTATAACGAAGGGAAACGTCAGTTTGTGGTGATTTGTAAAGCTTTTTATCTCACTGATTAATTTAATAAAGGCGCTTCAGTAGTAGAATAAGTAGGGGATGGGGGGAAGGATATCAAGATTGTATGGGGTCACACACAAACACACACACACACACACTCACACACACATATATATTTTTATAGATAAAATATATTATATATATTTTTATATTATAATAATATATATAATTTAAAATATATATATAATAAAATATTAAATATATAAACGCATCATATATGAACGTTAGATGAAGTGTTTGCAAACTCACACACACACACACACACACAACACCACACACACACCCCACACACACACACACACACACAACATACTACACACCGTACATGCCCCGCATGCACACTCAAAAAACATGATTATATACACTCGCGCACATGGACAGGCATTCACACAGATATAAATACTTGTGCACAAACAACACACACACACACACACGCCACACGCCGCCACGACACACACACACACACACACACACACACCCACACACACACACACACACACACACACACACACGAGCGCACGTAGCACTCCCCACACACAATTATTCATAGCCATGCACGAAAGTGTATACATATTTTCTCCCTCTCTCTCGCTCCTCGCTCTCCTCTTTCTCTCTGTCTCTGTCTCTCTCTGTCTCTGTCTCTGTTTTTGTCCCTGTCAGTTTTTCTCTTCTCTCTCTCTCTCTCACTCCTCTCTCTCCCTCTCCTCACCACACCAACACACACACACCACCACACACACACACACACACACACACACACAAAGTGGGGGACAGGATAGCCTTGTGGTTAGAACATTGCGCTCGCAATCTGACGACACCGGTTCGATTTTCATTCAAGGGGATATTCTCCCCTGGATTTAATATCAGTGCAGACTCCACTCTCCCCAAAAGTCCTTCGGATGAGACTACAAACCGAGACCTCGTGTGCAAACGCAGGCAGAACTTCTTGCACACAGCCTTCAGCAGCTTGGGTAAGAAAGTTTGAATATCAATGGCGTTGAGATTGCATTGGGTGATGCACTTTTTGTGGATAGGCCTTGCCATGTTGAGAAAGAAAAGAATGGCAGAATGGTCAGAAAGCAGTTCATTAGTGACGGGGTACGGATGTGACCAGATCTAGTGAAATATCAGTGATGAGCCGGTCTAAAATATGACCTGATCTGTGTGTAGCTTCAGTTACCAGCTGGGAGAGAGAGTGGTTAGACAAAGAAAGAGAAAGAAGCTTAACATCAGGAGAAGACTGGTTGTCAAAGTGGAAGTTAAAGTCGCCAATAATAATAAGCTTCTTGGAAGAGAGGCTGTAGTGATCAACGAGTAACAGGAATTCTTGATGAAAAATGGAACATGTCAGATTGTTTTTACGACTAGGAGGAGGTGGGCGGTAAATGCAACAGACAGTAATACAATGGCCGGGTATGTTAAGGTTGAGTTCGCAGACTTCGAAAGATTCCAGTGATAAAGGGAGGGAGTGGCAGAATGAAAGAAGGCTGAGGATGGGCTAGAGTGGAGGAGGAAAGGGTTGAGGGTACAGTAGAGGAGGACAGGGTGGAGGGTGGGGTAGAGGAGGAAGGATGGAGGGTGGGGTAGATCACAAGGTGGGGTTACGGTGTAGGACGACATGGTTGTGCAGTTTAGAGAAGGACAGAGTGAAGGGTGGGGTAGGGTAGACAAGGACAGGGTGGAGGGTGGGGAAAACAGGGACAGGGTAGAAGTTGGGGTAGGGTAGAGAAGAACAGGGTGGAGGGTGGGGTAGACGAGGACAGGGTGGAAGGTGGGGTAGGGCAGGGGACAACAGGGTGGAGGGTTGGGTAGAGGGGGGCAGTGGGGTAGGGTAAAAGGTTACATGTTGGGGTAGGATAGGGGAGGACATGATGGCGTAGGGCAGAGGAGGGCAGGGTTGAGGGGAATGTTGACGAGGACAGGGGGTAGGGTAGAGGAGGACTGGTTAGAGGGTAGTATTGAGGAGGACAGGAGGGTGGGTAGGGTAGAAGAGGACTTATAGAGGGTGTGATAGGATAGAGGAAGACAGGCTGGAGGGTAGGGTAGAAGAGGACATATAGAGGGTGTGATAGGATAGAGGAAGACAGGCTGGAGGGTAGGGTAGAAGAGGACATATAGAGGGTGTGATAGGATAGAGGAAGACAGGCAGGAGGGTAGGGTAGAAGAGGACAATGAGGGTGTGATAGGAAGGGGAAAACAGGGGAGGGGGGGGTGGGGGGGGAGGGGAAAAAAAAAGGGGGTGGATGGATAGAAAAACGGCGGAGGCAGGGGAAAAGGAAAAAATGGGGGTGTAAAGGGAAAGGGGGAAAGGCTGGGGGGGGTAGAGGGGAAAAAGAGGGTGGAAGGATAGAGGAAAAGGGGAAAAGGTAGGAGAAAGGACAAGGGGTGGGTAGAAAGAAAAAAGGGTGGGGGTAGGGAGAAGCGGGGAGGTTGGGGTAGAGGGGACAAAAGAGGGGGGGAGGTAAAATAGGAAAGGAAGGAGGAAAAAAAACAGGGGGAAAGGGGGAAAAGAGGAGGGTAGGGGGGTAGGAAAAACGGGGGGGGTTGAGAAAAAGGGAAGGGATTAGGAGAGGTAAGGTAAAGGAAGACATGGTACATAGGGAAGACTTGGATTAAACCCCCACCCTCCCTAAAAAAACACATAGACAAAAACACACCGCGCGCGCGCGCGCCCCAAAAAACTGCGTGCACTACGCATCACCTCCACACGCCGCATCCAAAACCCCCAACCCTTTCCCACCACTCACACACAAAACAACACACATACATCAACAAACACTTCACACTCCCCCCCACTACCAAAACCACACTACACACTCCATCAGAACAAAAGACAAGATTTTTCATTTTTATACATGTTTAAATGCTTTCAGAGAAAGGGAAAAAAGGGGGGCAAGCTCAACTACACTATTTATATAAAACCAGGGAACTTTGCACGCGCGATTCGGCTTTCGCCTCATCGGACCAATAATTGCTAGGTTTTATATAAAAAACTAAAACAGTTACCTTGACGCCCCCTTTTCACCTTTCTCCTCTACTAAAACTGAAAGTAATTCTATTTATTTTTGATGGGTAAAACTATAAATTATGGGTTAAAACAGAAAAAAAAGTGCAAAACCTTGCCCAAGCTCCATTAAAGCTATGTGCACTTTAATCCGGATGCTTTTATGGAGCATGGGCAGAGGAAAAATGATTTCCTGGCATTCACAACTTTGGAATGCGCACACTGCATTCGCACCACAACACATTAATTCATAATGGAAAGTTGGACAGCACAATGTTATATATTTAACATTAATAAACATTAATAAACAGTTGTGTGTGTGGCATTCAGAGTACAGCAAAATCTAACCAATTTCATTTTTTACTGTATCGAAACGAAATATAATTATTAAAAATCGGGGGACTACTGGGAATCGGAATGGGAATACCAACCAAACACCAATTTGTCTTGGCCAAGGCGACAAACTGCTAGCAAGTCTGCCACCCGCGTGGGCAAAAGATTGTGTAAAATATTAACTTTATATCTTTCAGCTTAGTATGGTGCAATAAAACCAGCTGGCTTTCTGATTGGCTGAATGACTCGCGCGAGGCGGCTGGCCTAGTGCACACAGCCACACAGCCAGTTGAATGATTCATACAATTAGTATGTGTGTCTAGTGCATGTTCTTGTGTAAGTGTTTTAAAAAATGGCTATTGGGTTTTAATCGACACCCCCCCCCCCCCCCCCCCCCCCCCCCAATATCTTGTTGGTTGATTGTTTTGAGTATTAGTTTACTTGTTTGAGCTCTGAGTTTAGTTTTATTCTTTCTCTTTCTTGTCCGTCTGTTATAACATCATTCTCCCGAAGGCAATTATTAAACCCATCTCTGTCTTTTTGTTGAAAAATTACAACGACATTGATTTGTTCAGGTAATCTTTTAATATGCTATTATATTTTTGTGATCAGAAACCAAACAGATATCTGTGCATGTCTCCCACTGCTGAAAGCAGTTAGACAAACTATTCCTTTTTTAACAATGTCACGCTCTGACAGAGCAGTCGTCTATAAGAATAGGGGTTGGCCTATTTTCAAAGAGCCTGTAATAGTTTTCTAAACACTTCGCTTAGCCTAGTCAGAGGGATTATCTTAATTATATTCTCATCTGGTCCAAATTAAATTTTTCTCTCTCTGTATGTTTTATTGTTGTGTAGTGTTGGACAGAAATATAACCATGAATCGAATGATTTTTGTACACTGTTTGTAATAAATCATAAAACAAAAATACAGTCTTGCCACAGCAGTTTGCCCCACTTATTAGAGAGCAGTTGTGCTCTTTTGTAGAAAAAACTTAGCTCGGTCCATCAGTAAACCAATCTCTTTTAGTCTGTTTTCCTTCTATGTTGAGCCTTTCTCTGTGCATCCATCACTAACAAATAGATATATTTTTATGGGCTCATCATTTTTCTTGCTCTTCTCTATTTGTATAGTATTCCTTTCTGAGCGTTTTCAATGCGTTTCTTCTCTGAACACATGCAGTCTTATTCATCATCTGTTGATCTTAAGTTCAACCCCACAATGCATATTTAGATGTAGGGTAATTCATTAAGCTAACATTATGTAGATGTAAAGATTGCTTGTTAACACCAGTAGTGGTATCATTGTGTTGACCTGCAGCAAGTAATTTTCTTACCTCATCAATGTGTTGATATGGTAAATAACTGAGGATAGAATTGATTTGGTGGGCCCTCTATAGTACTTGATAAATGTTTAATACCGGAGATTATGAACCTCTCACTTAATCTGGGAAAAGGGGTGGCTGGTTCTTCAAACAGCATTAAATATTTCCTTTTAATGGATCTTGGCCGGTAGTGTTCAGATTTTATTGTTCCACACAGTATTGCTTTACTCTTCATTATTGTGCTATGATTAAGCACTCTTTTCTAATAAATAGCAAGCTTGACTGATTGTGCTGTGCAATCAAGGCGGTTTGTGCAAGCTCTGGGTGATTGACAACATCATACTTAAAGATTTTACTAGATATTTTGTACTTTTTTTTGGCTGTCAGCATCCACTGGATTGTAATAACACGAGCACTGTCGTTAAGGTCGCTCCATAAGACAGTCTATTCTCTGACGTGCGCCCTGATAGTAAGGCATGTGAGAGCTGTGCTGTTCATAGTCAAGAGGAATACAAAACCTGTTACCATAGCTTTTGCTATGGCAAGCATACTTTTTTCTTGTTTCCCTTATCAGCAGAACCTACTCTGTGTTTTTGTCCCTTCTTCATCCTGTTGCCCTGATAAATATAAGATCATCTCTTTTTTCTTTTGTCATCCATAAATTTATAGATCAAGAATATGTCGGCATTAGTTTATTGACTGTATCCTCTCTGCTTCTAGCTTGACACTAATATTTTGTATAAGTAGCCCTACCTAAGTTGCTACCACACTTCTGTTGGTATATTCAGTCTTCAGACATCTAGTTCATCTGAAAAGCAAGCCTAGTTGTGCCTGGAACAATGGACATCATCTTTTTCCTAATTATTGAAACCTAACAGTCTAGAATACTGATTTCATCTAATAGTGGAGGGGATTTGTTTGTAATAACGATGTGTCTGTCTGTTTCCTTTAATGAATAAGGAATTTTATAAAAGTCTGTTAGTGGATCAAGGATTGCTCCAAAATGTTTGTTGCGCCATCTTTTTTATAAGTAGCAAAATAAAAAAAAAACAATAATAGAATAATGGATAGACTATGTATAGATATGGACGATGTGTTTACGACAGCTGATGATATGGGTGAAGCGACAGCCTCTGTTGCACCCTTGCATTCTGTCAGAAGAGAATTATTAGGAAAGCAGGGTTAAAGATTTTCAAACAAGTTTGGGACACCAACGGCCAGATAGTACTAGACCATACTGGGGACTATGATATGGGACAACAAAGACATCTGTATGCTGTCTGTAACTGACACAGGACAAAAGTTTCTATTAACAAAGAAAAAATAATCCAAATCAGTTCTAGCAAAAAAATACACTCAAGCATGAAGGAGGACTAAGTGTTGCTATGCAGGTAAACTTGGTATTAGTGATGCACTGTCTATAACAGACTGCCTACACAAGCCGTTGCACAACTACAAAATGCTGAACAAAACCTACCAACGAAACATGAAAGTCTACACATGAAGGACCTAGAACAGTCGGCAAACTCAACTACTGAAACTATTCTAGAGTTGGGAACTAGCTTCACAAGCAGGACGAAGACACAACACTGAAAACAATATAATGATCAACCCATCTACCCATGGCGGTAATAATGGGGCTCAATCAAGACGACAGAGTATTAGAGGCGTAACTGATTAAATAATTTGCAAAGCTTGGAGTGTAGACTCACGCATGTAGATCTAGAAATGAAGAGGCTTAGCTGAAGAAGCGATGCAAACATTTGACCAGGAAGTAAAAGAAAGAATCACTCAGCGTCTAAAAAATCTGCAAGATGAACGCCAAGCAAGATTAGTACCTTGATCATAACAGACAACAACTAAAGTCTCTGGTTATAGAATAAAAAGAATACAAATACATCGAAATTCTTTTATGAAAATACAACACTAGCTGAAAGAATCGTTACACTGTTTCGCGGCTTGGCATAACACTTGTCAGTATATTTACTGCATTGTGTTTCGCTTATTAGCACACTTTGGGTATGCGCTGACAGGAAGCACACTTCCGCCACCCCCACCACCACCACCACCTTCCGCCCCCCCACAGGCACAGATCTGGGTTAGGAAACCAACTCGGTCCTTAGCTGAGCTATTAAAAAAATTAGACTACAACAGTTGGCGACGCTCTTACCGGTTTAATTGGTTTAGTTGTTAGCTAGCTATTATCAACAGCAGGAAAGTTGTGGGATTTATGGAAGAGATTTTGGGCGTTACTGGTTTTTGTTGTTGGTTTTCTTCTTTCTTAAATTAAAGATAAGCAGGCGCTTTTAAACAAGTATACATGGTTAAAGCGTTATGCGTCATAGTGTCTGTCTTGGCGTATAATTAATTTTTTTGGTGTTTTCATGTACAGTGTCTTTCATGTTCAGGTCTTACTACTTTTCATGTACTGCATGTCTACACTTTCATGCCACAGACTTTCATGTTCATGGTACTTACCACACTTGTTGCAGTTGCTGTTTTGTTTTCACTTTCATTTTTTCCAAGCAGCTTATCATTCCTGTAAATAATAATATTGTTGTGTGTAGTTTGTAATTGTTGCCTATTTTTGTACTGCATGTTGGAAGGCAAATATATAATCCATGTCTATAGCAAAGTCTACCTTAGACGGGCTTAGTGAAGGAACATACTGTTAATGTTTTATACTAGCAGGTAAATCAACAGGCTGAGTTAATACTGTCTTCAAGGATTTGCTAGAAATAGCTTCTGTGCATCCATACCCACTTCCATTAATATACTTGTTCTCGTTTGAGCTGGTTGCTAGCCGAGCATACACCACACATTGGTTCTACCGGAGTTCATTATTCCTATCTTATCATGAGTCTTGTTAACCCTTTCACTCTTATCTTGACTAAAAGTCGTTCTTTGACATTTGCCTTGCTCTTTGCTCTACTGAACCTAAGTGTTTTAGAACGTGCCTGATGAGAAAGATGTATATGGAGGCCACAGTCATTGTTAGACTTCCTTGTGCTCACACCCAATACAAAGTTCCCATCCTTGATTTCTTGTCATGTCTTGTCTGAATACAGTACTAGAAATCATTATTAAATCATTGGCACAACCTCTCATACGACTTCAATGTTTAATCCTACTATTAAAGGGATTGATGTTACGATCTGTAGGCAGGGGGACCTGCAGTTCAGACTGCACACGCCCCTGAATTGATAGTACACATGAAACTGTAACACAGACTTTATATAACTGGTTTGGATGTTCATGTGGTAGATATGACACACCACAGCCCGTAGTTGCACTGTGGATAGCAAAGTTTAAGTGGTTTTGGTTGGTAAAACTGGCATTAGGATTAGACAGCCACGCTTTTGCTGTGCCATCATCCTTTATTGGTGGGTTTAAGTCATGACTTCAGTGGCGTCTGGAGACTGTTACCTTCGAAGATCAATGTCTGACACAGCAACATCTAGCTTTATTAAAAGTTAATAGTCTTAGGGTTTATAGTGAGGGACCAGCCTCTGTAATTTGATCCTTATTATATGTATACATTATTATTTATAGTAGATTAAAATGTTTTTAAAACACTTACAAAAATCCAATCAGGTGTTCCTTTAAAACTAGCCATTTCCTATTGACAAACCGTACAACATAAAACTGTTGATTTGGCTGAGGTCTTCTACAAAGTTCATGGACAAACATCGACAGCAGCAACAAGCTGGCTTAAAAAATATGATCTTTGAACTAGAGCGTTATAAATTGATTTTACTGGGGCAAGATGGTTATTATGATTTTCTGCACACTGGAAAGGGAAGCTTCTGCGGCCCGCGGCTTCACAGCAAAACTCAACCCTAGCTAGTCTAAGAGTATCTTCTTACAGACTTCTTCATTATAGGATGCCAAACGTCTTGCAGAAATGCTTGGGTTTGACATAGACTGTTGGGAGTAATCTTTGTTGATGTTGCCGAGGACATATATTATGTGGGGGTTGTGTTGAAAAAGACCATTGACTTGGCCAGTAAACTCTTTGCTTTTTGTACACCGGTCTCAGTTTAAACAACACAAAACCAAGTGGTCCTGGAAAGCTTCTGCATCATCAGTCTTGTCTTTAAAGATTTCCTTTCCACCCAGCAGAGCAAGTGTACTGTGGAAATGCAAAAAAAAGCAAACCCCAATGATTCTACTCACTTCAATTCAAAGAGTAGAAGATGGCTTCCTTGAACATCTGTATAACAAATCAAAGAAGCAGCACAAAGAACAGTTTGGACTGTAAAAATTTACATATTACATTAGAAAATAAAATAAATAATATAATATATATACCGTAAAACCATTGTCACGCGGTCCTGTAATAAGAGCACCTGAAACATGCCAAAACTATTGAGCTTAATAGGATCTTGGTGAGGTACAAGAGTTTTGAGAACGGATGGGAGATTGGTGAATTTTCGCTTTTGAGTATACAAACTGTATGGATACTACAAGATTACAGCAATAGAAGAAGCTAAGAAAACCTCCCCTCGGTTTCCTAAACTTGAAACTGTTGGTAAATGTTGGAAGCTGTGAAGCATTAGCAGATGAGATTTTACTTACAACGTAAACATTTAAAGCTATAAATGGCACATCAAACCAGCATCGAACTGGCAGATCAAAGTTTGAGTTTATTAGTCAATACACTCTCTATGCGCCCGACAGAAACTTTCCGTAAAAAGCCATAAATGCTGGACCATTAGTGAACCATAGCACTAGCCTATCAATCAGCTAGTGAAATGAAGTAAAGATAATAGCTTTACTGAATATGACTCGTTACATGCTCAATTGAAAAGACTCTTGTGGACTAACCATCAACACATTGCTTCGTTCCTTCCATACTTTCATCGGGATGATCAGTACAATTGGTGTTTTGTTCTGTTGTTTGCAAGAGAAAGAAAAGAGCTTCTTTCTTGTTCATGGATGGGATTACTATTTACTGCGAACGACCTCGGCGTTGTTGCCTCGCATTTGCTATTGATATTCGGAACAACGGCGGTGACAATGACATTGAACGGGAACATTTCCAGTAATAAAGTCAAACTTGCCTAGGACCCACCCACAGCTAACACAATTGCATCCCTCAATCTACACCACATTTGACCTCGGTTGCAGATCTATTACATCAGATGTTTGTATACACGACAATCAATTACAAGACTTTACTGATGAATACAATAAAAATTACACACATTTTTTTAAACCAGTTTTTGAGAGATGACGACCAATAAAAATCTAAAGTTCCTATGTGCACCGGATCCTGAACCTCTAATGATAATGCCTAATTACTTTCGTTTTGACAAACATTTACACAGATGCAGATGACATTGAGCAACAAACTAGCCGAAGTTTTACAAAATGCAGGCGTAGGTAAATCGAATTTACTGTGTTGAGCTCTTATTGATACAGGTACAGCCCAACACTGTCTACAGCCGCAGCGGAACAGGTCATTTGCTCTCTTGGCTACTGGAATTTGGTGCTCCTGATCTATTGCATTGGGCTCTGTTTTACAATAACAGCTGGAGCCTGTTCATTTGTCACATCAGTCTTTTCGAAGAAGGTTGTGCGGTTATAACTCGAAAAACATGATGCTATTGTTGCCTTGACATTAGCCAAGAAGCTCATTCAGGACTCATTATTAGCAAAGCTCTAACAGATTATACAATATCAGAAGGTAGAGTTCAAACGTCTTCAGGATGACTACGATGACTACAAGCGTCAAAAGTTGCATCCTCCAGAAAAACAAACAAAAGCTAAGCCTTGTGGACATTGACTCAATTAAAAAGGGACATACATAAAAAAGGGTATCTGTTTGGCCTAGACAATACTCAGTTGGAGTACTCTATTAAAGGAGCTAAGGGAATTACCTGTGGTAGATTCACTGCTTCATACCGTAGCAAAAACAAAAAAACAAGAAGCAATTAATTAATTAATTAATTTTTTTTTCTTACTATATGAGTTAGAGATTTTAGTTGAGGCTCAGTATGGACAAAGTGTTTCAGACAATAGAGCTAAATGTTACACAAGCGCAAAACGTTGTACAAAGCATTCAAGATGCAATCGCACAATTACCAGACAAGATAACAATCGAACCACCAGTAAAGGTGCAGTTAGTTGCCGAGATTCAGTACAACACAGCAAACAAAGAGGAACTAACTGTTCATGTGTCAACAACACAACAAGCACTGAACTCCTTTGAAGAGCTTAATACAATATGGGCAGATGAGATGATGCGCAACTTCGAATATTCTGCAGAAACAGCAAGAATGAGGGGATCAGGATGGACAGTTGGTAAGGTTCTTAAAATAGATTTAAAGCGAACAAAGTTTAGGCCAATTGTTGGTAGAAGTTACATTCCTCTTGTCACAAGAAATAGTTGCTAGAGAGCTGTGCTGAAAATAAGAACAAAGACTGACAAGTGTTTTATGTGGTGTGTTTTTTGGCTAGTTATTTCATGTGACAAAGAATGCAGAGAGAGTTTCAAACTATCATGAAATTGCAACAAGCTTAACGTCACAGGCTATTGGACCTTTCTTGTAGGCTGGTAAGAGTTATTGATCTCCTTGAGGAAGGTTAAATTCCACCTAATCAGTGTGAATGTCTGTACATTGGATGATTGATCTGGCAGTACTTCTTGTGGTTTAAGGACCAATTAGGAATCTCAAAAGGTCTCCAACATAGGTAACCTGACAAGAATCATGTTGATCCTTTTATTAATCAGCATCGAAGCATCCCCACGGGGTGGCGGAGCCACGGTCTATCACTATACACTAATTAGAACCAATGGTAGATTGTTGCACAGGTACAAAAACATAAACAAAGGAAAGAGTTTTGCAGACGTTGATTGGTTCTTTTACCATCTTTACAAGCAGCGCAGACAAAACACAGAATGCATTGTAGAGCGAGGTTGAGCAATCACTGAAACTTGTCACACACACAAAGCCAGGAAGCAAAGTGTACTTCAAGAAATATATTAAAGATGCAAAAGTGTCCATATGTAGTGTATGCTGACTTCGAGTCTATCATTGTACATACCAAGGACAGCACCGGAACATCTACTATAACACCATTTGCTCAGTAATCATCAAGTCTGTTCATTTGCTTATGTTGTTGTTAGATCTGACGGAGGACATACAGAACCATCTTTGTATAGAGGACCAGACGCAGCTAAGCTATTTCTTGAACACATGAAAGCGAATCATAGTCACTTCTCTCAGCAGCTAAATTTACAAGAGATTATTATGACAGAAGAAGATCAGGAGCAGTATGACACAGCCACACATTGTTGGATTTGTGGTAATTTATTAACACCAGATGTGCCAGACAATAAAACAGTCAGAGATCATGACCACATCAGTGGTTTTTATTATAATTTTTTTAAAGCTTTAATATATTAATTTATATATTTTATTATTATTTAAGTACTATTTAAGATTTAATTATATATTTTTTTAAAGTTATTTTTATTTAATAGATTTTTATTGATAATTTTTTATTATGTTAAGTTTTTATCAAAGGAATTTAATCTTAATTTAATTTTTTTTATAAAGTATAATTATATCCTTAAGAATAGGTCTTTCAGAGATTAGGAGTAATGCCGGCACGTCAGAGACTCTACACTTATCTAGGGCTCAAGCATGTATTGTACAGAGCGTCATCGTCTCCCAGTGAGTTCCTTCATACCCTGCGAACTGTCTTTTACTTCGCAATTTGTTTTCCTGTACCATACATTGAGATGATGGGTACCTCATTTACTAAAGACTGGTGTGAACTTGTCTTGGAACTTGTATCTTAAGTAAGCCTAAGTGCGCTGAAAACGCAGTCAAACCATCATAACTGGTAACTCTATGCTTCCCAACACCTATGCTTAACTTCGAGCATGGGGTGAGCGGGGTAACCATTACTTTACAATTAAAAAGGATCTTGGTACCTTTGTTGTCATATAATCAACCTCCCTTTATATCGGTATTCTCTCCACTTGGCTGACAGTGCCATTCATGACCTCGTGTTCTAGACTGGAGCAAGCAATTATAACTCTTCGCTCACAGGTCATTTGTTCTATGGCTTACGGTTTTTTTTCTTTTTGTTCTTATTAATTTATATTTTTTTTTTTAGTCTCTAAGCGTATATGCTAATTTCTCAAAGTTTCAGTTGTCTAAAATTGATCTTAATAACACTAAGTTAGGTATATTGCTGACCTGCTCTTTATGACTTTAATCCCACTTGGTATTATTATTCCTTTTGAAATGTGCAACAACTTGTGGTAAAAAAGTGTCTCTGTTTGCTTATGTTGTAGTCTATCTCTTTAGAATAGTAATCTGACTTCTTAGCTGTACACGAGCTAAGGTCTATGTCTCCATATATATAGATTACTAAGAAAGAGGATAATGATTTGTTATAGAAAGGCCAGTCTGTAATAGCCTAGTAATAAGTTAGGTGTAGCATTTTGGCTGTGTTCTACAATGATTCTCTGAACTAACCCTAAGTGTAACTTTTTGCGGTGCACTGTTCTGTTAAGTTAGTATTTGTACTACTATACCATACATTATGTTTTGGCTATCGTATCACTGCAGCTTAGTGTTTGGTATATTTGTTGTCTAATTTCTAGGATATCAGTCTGTCATATCGTACTAGGACGTAAGACTTAAGTGTCTATACCTTATTATTGTAATAATAAACCATTCTTTATGGTCAAACTAAAACATAGACTATGCCTACTGACTCAAAACTCATATGGATTTGCACAAAACTTTAAGGTTTTCTTTTTTCTTTTTTTCTCTCTCAGAAAACACTGTACCCCTCAGCCTTGTAGTCTGCTTAAGCTGCCTCACCAAATATGCATGTGTGGGATCAACCACAGTAAGAACAAAGCAATCCTCATTTGTCGATCAATTCCATTTTATACGAGACTGTTCTCAGTTTCACCACCTGTGTGTGTTATAATCTATGGCTTCCTCCCATAAGAAAAACGACCCCCAACATCACACAACGTATCTCTTTCCTCAGTTTATGACGTATTTCTTTCTGTAGCCATAATCTTAGTTTTCTAGAATATACACCCCCCCCCAAACGAATCCCATATAATATCCCCACCATTTCTTTCTTTCCCTGGTTTTGTCACCCCCCCCCCCCCCCCCCCCCCCCCCCCCCCCCCAACCCCATCTCTCATTAGACGCCGGAAGACTAGCGCCCTGTATCACACTTTTTTTTTGGAAGTTTCTTGTAAGTCGTTAGCAGAACTCTGATATGGTTTTTCAACAGCATCTCTCCTCGTCGATCTTAGCTTGGAATTACGATATTAGGTTGAGAGTCTGTACGCTCAGATACTGTCCCTCAGCCATGAGACTGGTACCACTTTGTACACCTGGGGTGGTAGTGTAGTAATATGGTAGTTTAAGTATTGTCTTGTCTTAGTGTTCAATCAACTACAACGATGCGATGTCTTGGGGAGTTCAGAACCGTCGTCTACTCTGGATCACAGAGTTTCTAGGAACCGCCATCCGTACCTTAAACTCACTCAACTCTCGCGGATACCATGTACTAAAGTACCTTTTCTTTTTTATTACTTTGTATAAAACCATGTGTGAGAATAATCATAAACATTTTTCCCTTAGTACTGTCAAGGACTTTTATACCGATGATACTACGAAGTCTGACCCCAACTGCCCAATGACTAAACCTTATTTGCTAACTTGGGGTGACTGTTAATTCTGACTACACACATCCTCTGATTCATGTTTATAGAGACTGACATGCACTAGATTGATTACTGTATTAGACTCTGTCACATCCATGTTTTCCATTTCAATATTTTCTAGTCTCTTTGGAACAATTATTCTTTTCAATCAGGTGATGTAAGCTCATAATATATCTGTAACATCCTCAAGCCCTAAGTTTTGTTCCACACCAATTTTCATATTTGAATTTTTGTTCGTTAAGAAGCCACTTTATTTTTTCGAGGTCTAGATTAATGTCTGTGCTCTAGCAGGCACCAAAATAGTTGATGAAGCATGTTGCATCAGAAAATGGAGTGCGTTAAGTGTCTACATCTCGATGTATGCTGGATAATGCTATAACACTAAAATAGTCCTACAGAGTCCTCATAAGCGATCCGCGACAAGCAGCCAGCTCGTTGCTTGCCATCAAGACTCAATGTTGCAGTTATGACTCAACTATAGGCACAGTTCTATAGCAGCAAAGTCTCTGTGTAACTGATGAGAATAGACAATAGGGACAGAATAGGCCATTTGCTCATTCAGTGATTCAGGACTTAGATGACTATGTACCTGACTTCTATCTGCTTAAATAGCTTGTCCTCTAGTGTAGTTATTGCTGCACATACAGGTTCTGATGGGTGTCGTACTTCATTAGAGTCTCTCTCTTGTGCTCTTAATCGAGCTGATGGTACTTTGCGGCTAATTACAGAAGATATATAGTTCGTGATATGACATCTAAAAGTCAGACGATCAAGCTAGCAGATAACCGCGAATAGTATAGACTACGTATCCTTATGAGTACAGTCCCCCTCGCGGACCTCACTTTGCGCCAAACGCTCTTGCTCTCTCTGTAATCTGAGACTGATGCTCAATGCACTCGCACTATAAGTAGGAAGCAATATGTGTTCATTCATGTGTGTGTTATTGAACATGGCATAAGGGTGTAGTCTAAGTGTCTATCGGATGTGCCACATGAGGAAGCCTCTCTCTAACTGCCTTCTCGAATGTATGTTGGTGTGTGGGGGGGGATCGGAGCATGCTCGGGCGTGTTTCTGTGGTGTGTCATTGGCACTATTCATGAGTATACTGTAACCTAGTTGTTCATCTGGTCATAGCTAGTTCTTTCCACTGATGCTCTCATCCGTGCTCCAAGATTGTTAGTTGATGGTGAAGATTTGTTGTCGTGGGGATCTGTTCCGCTCACTGCACGCTGCTTAGTCTACTTGTGTGAGTGACATTGTGTCTGTCGACTGACGGTCTGATAGAGAGAACTAAGAAAGGACGGAACTGAAACATTATGGACTAGGGACCCATCCACTGAGATGGTGTACTGAACACAGACATGTCGTTGATTGCCATGCAGAGCGAATTTGTTCTCTGGTGTATTAGGTGTCTCTGTTCTATGTAGAGTTTAGGTTGGTGTTGTTGCAAGTCATTTTGTGTAATCTTGTTGTCTGTATTCTCTTACACCTAATGTACGCGATTCGCAGAATGTAGTTGAGTGCGCTCTGTCCGAGTAAAAGGGCTACGTGCGAGTTGTTCTTTTAAAAGATCAGTATGTGAGACATGCATGCTGCAAGTAATGATAAGGCTATCTCCAAGCAGTCTATTTTCCAGAAGCCATCTAGATGATCCTAGCTAACAGTCGTTCGCTGAAACTTATCATATGTCATCTTGCTAAGGCTATAGATGCTGAACTATCTGTTTGGAGGGAGGTGGATGGTTAGGCGAGTGGTGACGCAGGTGATTCTCAGTCTACATGGCTTCCCCACGTCAGCTAATGTCAACTCTCTATCAGGTATGTGGTAATGCTGCCTCTATTAGTGCTTGACTCGATAGTGCTCTAAAAGCTTGTATTGTCCGTCAGGACTGGACTGCACTGGTTTATCGAATTCTCGTAAGGTTGTCTTCTCTGGATGAGACTTAGATTTAGTCATATCCGCAGGCCGATGACGACTACTGATGCTTGAAGCGCATAATACGAGCAGTAAACATCCACATTAAGCGTCGATCAGCAGAATGGTGAAGATCTCTTACCGATAAGAATCCACCAAACGCTTGTACCCGATGCCGACCTTATCATACTCGGCAAAGAGTAGGCACATGTGATTGTGTCTGTGGTGAACAGACGTGAGCACAATGATCTCTGAGCAAACTGCTCTACGATCACTGCACACATACTAATATAGTGCATGGGTGAATTCCTCTTACTGCGTCGTTTCGATCGTGTTCGATCATAAACCCCTCCCCCCCCCCCCTCCCCCCCTTTACAACCTATCCCCCTGTTATGAACACTAGATTATTGTAGCTAATTCATGATATAACTCAGTACAGTCACTCGAAGCAGTACACTGATACCAGCAGGGGTTCTGATGATCTGCTAAGGAACGTATCTTCTTCTTTTGCTCAATTCGCATGCTAGTCTAAGAGTGCATTGTCTTCCTTGAGTGGCTGTATGAAACAATGTCAGTGCTTGCGTTGTTGTTGAGTGATTATGTTGTTGTTAGGAACATAGTGAATGTATGAATTGATCTGCACTTACAAAATGACATAAGAGTGCTTTCAGACTCATTGTCGCTCATAAGTACGTGTACAGTCTACGAGTCTGTCTCTGCTATGTAAGAGAATAACACTGCACTAACACCAAAGCTATCTATGAGTTCTAGACAAGCTCTGTCCGATTTGAGACAGATCTTATCCGTTGCGACTATGCCATATCATAGGATGAAGACTCGGTGCTGATCAGAGATGGTCAGTCTCTAAGACTGCAGTACGGACAAACCAGTATTAAATCTCGGAGTCTTTACGCTAGCTGCTGGTGAGCTCGGGCGTAAGTCTGTTGGGTAGCAATGCTGCAGTAAGACAACAGTTCTCTCTTGTGATGTAGTACTGTGAAGGTTAGAGACACTCACACCGCGCGCGCTGAAGGGTGAGAAGAGACTTGTACACTCAGACATCAGCACTCTTTCATCCGTGTCGACAATACCCGCAGATAAGCTCTACTAGCATCTCAATATGAATCTTGATACTCAGATCTGATCGCATCAGTGCTTCGCGTGAGGATCAAGTCCAGCTCATGTGTATGCAGCTGCGAGCTCTATATTCGCCAAATAGTGTACAATGTGCGGGATTCGATGCGTAGTAAGAGTGCAATGTATAATGGGCTTAGTCCAGGTAAGATAGTGACAGGAAAATCTGTAACGTCATCTGCAATCTTTCGCCTCTATCTCATGTTATTCGTATAGTAAGGAATAGTGTTGGTGTTTGAGGCGAAGGATGCTATAGCTGTTGCAGTCAAACAATGTGGTGTGTAGTGAGTAAAAGCAAGGTGTTGGCAAACATGTGTGGTCAATGACAAAGATTTGTCAGTGCATGATAAACTACAAATGTAGGCTCGCTCTTAGCCTTAGATACTGGCTACGTAGCCTATATAGAGATGAAGAGACAGTATCTCCGAGCTTCGAACTGCCTCAAGCTACAAGCGCGGACCAAGATCTGACACCTCTCAATACGTGGCTAGAACGAAAATGACCTGATCTTGTGCATCTTAGGATGTCTCAAATGACTGATAATACTATTGAATTTGCCTTGCTCGCTGCTAGAGTGCTGACTCCAGTACGCACACTTGAGCAGCTTTTGCGCCGAACAAGTAATTATTTGAGTTGCTAATAATACTTGTTTGTTCCTTAGATCGACTTGTAGCATGCACGAGTGCGAAGATCATAAGATGCGAATCTTAGTTATACTCACGATATCCTGCGTAGTATAGGTGAGATCTATTATTTCATCAATTTTTGGGTCAGCTAGAGTAGTGTGAAGATCATGTGCATTGTCTGCTAGTCATTTTATGATAGTGCGCAAAGATCAGTCTATATTTAAGAGATTAGTGTAGTCGAGTATTGCGTAGTAATGGTAAGCTAAGTGATCATACTGGTACAATAAAAGTAAGATGGTGCAATATATAAAACGTCGCTAATTCATAGGCAGATACTCAGCTAGGATAGAGGAAGACAGCTGGGAGGTAGGGTTGCGTAGAAGAGGACATATAGAGGGTGTGATAGGATAGGAGGAAAGACAGGCTGGAGGGTAGTGTTAGAAGAGGACATATAGAGGGTGTGATTGGATAGAGGAAGACAGGCTTGGAGGCTTATAGGGTAGAAGAGGACATATAGTGGGGGTGTGATAGGATTGAGGAAGAAAGGCTGGTGGTTAGGGTAGATGAGGACATATAGAGGGTGTGTTGATAGGATAGAGGAAGGACAGGCTGGAAGGTAGGGTAGAAGAGGACATTAGTGGGTGTGATAGGGAAAGAGAAGACAGGCTGGAGTGGTTTAGGGTAGAGAGTACAGGGATGGTTAGGGTAGAGGCCCGAGGACAGGGTAGAGGGTGGTTAGGGTAAAATGAGGACAAGGTAAGGTAGAGAAAAACAGGGTGGAGGATAGGATAAAGCAGGACAGGGTAGGGTTGGGTAGGAAGTACAGGGTGGGGTAGTGTAGAAAAAGGAAGGATTAGGAGTATGGTAAGGTAAAGGAAGACATGGTTACGATAGAGGAAGACTTGGATATAATACCCCCACCTCTCCCTAAAAACACACATAGACACACACACACACGCGCGCGCGCGCGCGCGCGCACAAACATGCGCGCACGTACGCACTCACGCTCACACGCACGCATCAATACCCCCAACCTTTCCCTACCAGCTCACACACACACACACACACACATACATACATAACATCATACCACTTTCACACTCCCCACACTCACACAAATCCACACTAACACACTCAATCAGGAACAAAAGACAAGATTTTAACATTTTCATACATGTTTATAATGTCATTTCAGAGAAAGGGAAAAAGGGGCGCAAGCTCAAACTACGTACTATTTATATAAAACCAGGCAACTTTGCACGCGCGATTCGGCTTTCGCCTCATCGGACCAATAATTGCTAGGTTTTATATAAAAAACTAAAACAGTTACCTTGACGCCCCCTTTTCACCTTTCTCCTCTACTAAAACTGAAAGTAATTCTATTTATTTTTGATGGGTAAAACTATAAATTATGGGTTAAAACAGAAAAAAAAGTGCAAAACCTTGCCCAAGCTCCATTAAAGCTATGTGCACTTTAATCCGGATGCTTTTATGGAGCATGGGCAGAGGAAAAATGATTTCCTGGCATTCACAACTTTGGAATGCGCACACTGCATTCGCACCACAACACATTAATTCATAATGGAAAGTTGGACAGCACAATGTTATATATTTAACATTAATAAACATTAATAAACAGTTGTGTGTGTGGCATTCAGAGTACAGCAAAATCTAACCAATTTCATTTTTTACTGTATCGAAACGAAATATAATTATTAAAAATCGGGGGACTACTGGGAATCGGAATGGGAATACCAACCAAACACCAATTTGTCTTGGCCAAGGCGACAAACTGCTAGCAAGTCTGCCACCCGCGTGGGCAAAAGATTGTGTAAAATATTAACTTTATATCTTTCAGCTTAGTATGGTGCAATAAAACCAGCTGGCTTTCTGATTGGCTGAATGACTCGCGCGAGGCGGCTGGCCTAGTGCACACAGCCACACAGCCAGTTGAATGATTCATACAATTAGTATGTGTGTCTAGTGCATGTTCTTGTGTAAGTGTTTTAAAAAATGGCTATTGGGTTTTAATCGACACCCCCCCCCCCCCCCCCCCCCCCCCCCAATATCTTGTTGGTTGATTGTTTTGAGTATTAGTTTACTTGTTTGAGCTCTGAGTTTAGTTTTATTCTTTCTCTTTCTTGTCCGTCTGTTATAACATCATTCTCCCGAAGGCAATTATTAAACCCATCTCTGTCTTTTTGTTGAAAAATTACAACGACATTGATTTGTTCAGGTAATCTTTTAATATGCTATTATATTTTTGTGATCAGAAACCAAACAGATATCTGTGCATGTCTCCCACTGCTGAAAGCAGTTAGACAAACTATTCCTTTTTTAACAATGTCACGCTCTGACAGAGCAGTCGTCTATAAGAATAGGGGTTGGCCTATTTTCAAAGAGCCTGTAATAGTTTTCTAAACACTTCGCTTAGCCTAGTCAGAGGGATTATCTTAATTATATTCTCATCTGGTCCAAATTAAATTTTTCTCTCTCTGTATGTTTTATTGTTGTGTAGTGTTGGACAGAAATATAACCATGAATCGAATGATTTTTGTACACTGTTTGTAATAAATCATAAAACAAAAATACAGTCTTGCCACAGCAGTTTGCCCCACTTATTAGAGAGCAGTTGTGCTCTTTTGTAGAAAAAACTTAGCTCGGTCCATCAGTAAACCAATCTCTTTTAGTCTGTTTTCCTTCTATGTTGAGCCTTTCTCTGTGCATCCATCACTAACAAATAGATATATTTTTATGGGCTCATCATTTTTCTTGCTCTTCTCTATTTGTATAGTATTCCTTTCTGAGCGTTTTCAATGCGTTTCTTCTCTGAACACATGCAGTCTTATTCATCATCTGTTGATCTTAAGTTCAACCCCACAATGCATATTTAGATGTAGGGTAATTCATTAAGCTAACATTATGTAGATGTAAAGATTGCTTGTTAACACCAGTAGTGGTATCATTGTGTTGACCTGCAGCAAGTAATTTTCTTACCTCATCAATGTGTTGATATGGTAAATAACTGAGGATAGAATTGATTTGGTGGGCCCTCTATAGTACTTGATAAATGTTTAATACCGGAGATTATGAACCTCTCACTTAATCTGGGAAAAGGGGTGGCTGGTTCTTCAAACAGCATTAAATATTTCCTTTTAATGGATCTTGGCCGGTAGTGTTCAGATTTTATTGTTCCACACAGTATTGCTTTACTCTTCATTATTGTGCTATGATTAAGCACTCTTTTCTAATAAATAGCAAGCTTGACTGATTGTGCTGTGCAATCAAGGCGGTTTGTGCAAGCTCTGGGTGATTGACAACATCATACTTAAAGATTTTACTAGATATTTTGTACTTTTTTTTGGCTGTCAGCATCCACTGGATTGTAATAACACGAGCACTGTCCCCACCTTTTTGTACCTTTACCTGAAAAGGAAATGCGTTTCTGTATGACTGTTTGTATCTCTGAAGATGGAGTATAGCTGCCTACATGGCGCGGTATTTGAAATCAATCATACATGCACACTTATTCAGTTTACATCTGGGTTTCCCAGTGATTCCTAGGGGTGAGGAATTAAAGAGTGCACACCTGTTCAGGATGGTTAATCTGGGGAACGCTAAACTACAACCATAATGATAACTGTTTCTATTTTCATATTCGTGCTAAAGTAGCACAAGATTTAAAAAAAAAAGACAACCCCAAAACCCTAGCACAAGACCATCACTTTAAAGCTATGTTTTTCTCTTTTACTTTGTTAGCCTCCTAAAATGCTCTTTTTCTGTCACTACTTTTTGGTTTGTAAGGTTTCGTTGTCTTAGCTTACTGTGCAAAGAGCTATGTGTTATCCACCCTAAAGCTATCAAATGGAAGAAAGAACTTCTCAAGAAAGTGTATCCCCCTTTTGACAGAAAGTAATTATATTCAGTATGAACAATTTAAACAACTCGACCATCTACAATGCTTGATTTTGATGCTCTGGATTCATTAATTTTATATATATGTAAATATTATGACAAAAACAGCTATAAAATGAAGGGGGAAAAGCTCAGTAATGACCAGAAAAAGGAATAAACAGTTAAGTTTTAAAGACAAAATGTGCCATAATGACGACAAAAACGCACATTATTGATTCAGAGAATTTCTTGAAACAACAAGAAACTGTTTCCAGACTTTGCATAAATGAAAGAATTAATGAATCCATTATATATAAACGCATAAAATGTTTCATAAACAAAGGCATCAAAGAGAGAGAGAGAGAGAGAGAGAGAGAGAGAGAGAGAGAGAGAGAGAGAGAGAGAGAGAGAGAGAGAGATTGAGAGATTTTATTTTATTCTTTTATTTCGAGGATAATGGAAAAAGCACTCACATGCTTTTTTTCATCCAGTCCCCATGTGTATGCAGTTTTGTTAATTTTGTCATCCGTTCCCACTGGCACACAATGGCCTACTCTTCCAAAAAACGGAACGGTTTTAACGTGTGTGCAAGATGTTGTTCTGCGTGTGTTTTGCACATGGGACCTAGGTTTATAGTCTCATACAAAGGATTTTGGGGGGGAGTGTGGAGTCTGCACTGATGTTAACTCCAGAGGGAAAATCCTGTTGAACCAGAATCCACCCTGGGTAGGCAGATCATGAATACATCACTCTAACCACCAGGCTATCTCCTAAAGAGGGATTGAGAGAGAGACTGACTGATTGATTGACTGATTGATGGATTATATGAATGACTAATAATCTTTATTTCCAAGAGTTACATTTAAGTAATGGCTTTTTTTTCACCCACCTCTTGCCTTGAGTGGAGAGCTATCATTGATAAGTATGGCAACTAGTAACTTCAAGGAGATTATTATTATTATTATTATTATTATTATTATTAATTCTTTTATATCGTGGATAATCCAATAAGCACTCATGTGCTTTTTTACATCCAGTCTCCATGTGTATGCGGTTTTGTAAATTTTGTCATTTGTTTCCATGGCACACAATGGCCTACTCTTCCGAAGAGCGGAACAGGATTTAACGTGTGCGCAAGATGTTCTGCATGTGTCGAACACGGGGCCTCGGTTTATAGTCTCATCTGAAGGACTTTGACATTCAGTTCGATTTTTGTGTGTGTCAAACTGGGAAGAAAGGGCGAGGCTGGGAATCGAACCCAGAACCTCACAGTTTGACGCATTGTTGGCAGGCCCAACGTCTTAGAACGATCCTGCCACCTTCATCCTGCAGAGAGCTAGAGAGAGAGGAGAGAGAGAGAGATAAGAGCGAGAGAGAGAGAGAGAGAGCGAGAGAGAGAGAGAGAGAAAAAATGAAAGGAAAAAGAGAGAGAGTAACAATGACAAGGACAAAGGTTTATTGATGATAAAGCGATGCAAATATGCAAGGGGGACAGGGGGCTGGACACAAAACAGAAAATCTTATACTGAGAACTAAACAGATAACAGCCGCAACATTTAATTAGTCATCATAGGCATGGAACTCCCAAACATGGTTAGCAGAGAGAGAGCGAGAGCGAGAGAGAGAAGAGAGAGAGAGAGAGAGAATGAATGAACGAATGAACAAATTTTATTTGACAAAAATCTACAAGCTACATCAGTCAAAGGGGTAAATTGTAAGTAACCATATTAACGATCGGAATGAAATATGAAAAGGACATTGAGTAATAATCCAAAGTCCAAGAATAATGCCGCGACAATATTTTACAATAATAGGTATAGGATCCGTTTCATTCATAGTAATCTGCTTACGTTTCACTAATCCAGCGTTATATATATGCGAAAGATTTAAGCTTTGGACATATCTATTTGAAGAAACACCTTTTGTACAAGATTGGAGGACCTGATGGTTGGAGTTTTAGTCAAAAAAACAATTTTTATTTGGCGATGTCATGATAAGTACTACAAGCAAACAAAAAATGAATTCGACTTCTTCTTCTTCTCCACATGCCTGGACAAGAGTTGTAGTCTGTCTCTAGCCTGTAATATACCATTGTTTGCAGTTCAAAAGACCACACAATCATAGCCTAAAATTTTAGAAAATTACTTCGAAGCCTTTTATAAGTTAACGATATCAGATACTGTTCAGGACCCCACGCATCTTAAAGAGCCTATACCAAGTGTATTTTTCACTAGACATTAACTGTTCCATGCCATGCTAGATGAAAACATAGAAATAAGTCTATCTTTCCATTCTCTAACAACCTGTTTTCTATCATAACCCGATAAGAGAGAGAGAGAAGAAGAAAGAAGAAGAAAAGAAGAAGAAGAGGGAGAAGGGGGAAAAGAGGAATGAGAAAGAAGGTAAAACTTGAGAAAAAAAACCCAAAGCAAAAACCACAGACCATCTGAAAGAATGGCACCAGAAGCATGTTAGAATACCAACAATCCCCAGCTAAACCCTGAAAAAAATCATCATGTGACAAGAGAGAGAGAGAGAGAAGCGAGAGAGAGAGAGAGAGAAGAGAGAGAGAGAAGAGAGAGAGTGAGGTTACAGAGAGAGAGAGATCAGTGGGAGGAACAAAAATAATGAAACAATTTATAACATCTTGACACAGGCATCAACAAATTCAATATCATCAAAGGAAACTGATATCATTGCAAAACCCAAAACAAAGGCAAACTACAATGCAAAGATATACCCAAAAAGAACATGTCAGAATGAGACAGGGACAGACAATCATGGACAGACACGATTCAAACAGAAACTTTACATACTTTTGTTTTACACACTGGCAGTGAACTCAGGATCACTTCAAGCTTCTCAGCAAATTGTCAGTGTTGAAATTGTGCCTAAATGCTGTGTCTTCTACAATAAATAAAAGCCAACCACAGGATGTGTCACGACGTATTTACAACCCTGCAATCTAGTAATACATCGCATACATACAGTGATGATTACTTATAATGAAGAAAAATGGGCGGGCTTACATCCTGTGTACAACATACTAGCAAGGGAAAGAGGATTGGGTCATGGTAGTTTGGTGGGAGGGGGGAGAGAGAAGGGGGGTGAGGGGGTAAAGGGGAGGGGAAAAGAAGAGAGAGAGAGGGGAGGGGAAGGGGTTAGGGGAGTGTGTGACTGAACAAGGGTGAAAAGGTAAAGGTAAAAAGTGCCTGTAATCTTATAAGGTACTTAGTGATGAGGCTTCAGAGACCCCACATCTCCAGACTAGACAGTATATTGAGGGTGGCGCCCATCCCTCCTCCTCCTGCTTTACCTTCCCTGACCCTAATGAGGCAGGAGCCATATACAGCTGGGTGGAACTGGGAACTGATTCGAAGCCAAGGCGCATCCAAAGGTCACCCATCAACTGGAAACCACTGCCTGATGCAGCTTACTTGGCTGGGGATGAAAAAAGGAGTGCTCTGACTACTGAGTCTAAATTCCCATTCCACAAAGATGACAGGGGTGGAGGGTGGTAATAAACATTAAGATTAACAATAATCCAGACAAAGTGTGGGAAAGAGAGATAGAGAGAGAAAGAGAGAGAGAGAGAGAACGAGAAGAGAGAGCGAGAGAGAGAGAGAGAAATGAATTAAATGAATGAATGAATGACTGATCTTTATTTTACTAATGTTACCGATAATCATTTTTTGTTCACAGGGCCCTTGCACGCCTGATTAGGGACTACCCAAAAACAAAAACCCGAACCGCCAAACAATGAACCATATAGACACAACAAGAAACCGAAAGAGTAAGTATATTATTTATTATTATAGCATTTTTATTCTTTTTATTTTGAGAATAATAGAATAAGCTCCAGATCATATTTTCCACCCAGACCCCGTGTCGTATCCAGTTTTGTAGAATTTGTCATACTTCCACTGGCACGAAAATCTGTGTGAACTACGACTCAAGCATGCAGGTCGAAAACTCTCGGCAGGTGCAAGTCTGCACACAAAACACACACACACACACAGACACCCACAACACGACACACACACACACACACTTTTTTAGCTGTAGCCCATATGATGTATATATATGGTCAATGTTAGAGTACTCATATTTATAAGCATGGCTCGTTTTGTACTCATTTCATGCATTGGTGCTAGGTGTTTATGAAGGATACAATTTTGTTAAAACCAAACAAAGGAACCCTAGAACAAAACCAAGCGATTGACTTTTAAAGAGAATTACTGCGCACGCTAAGCAAGCATGCTTTGTTACAACCTCCCTGTTGACAAATAGAAAACAAGACAGTCATCAGAGACACAGAGCTTACAGAAATCTCTAAGAGTAGTTCCACAGCTTTTCTGCTTTCATTAATGGCATGGATAAAAATGTTCAACTTATTTTGGAAATCACTCATTCTCACACAACACAAAAGGTCGCCCTTATTTTTTTATTTGTTTCTCTGGGCTAAGAGTTCTGAGGGTCACCATGAGGAGACTTTTGGGTACAGGATTGTTACCCCACCATTAAGGTAGCAGTGTTTCACTTAGGTAGGTTAGACACCTTACATTCATTCATTCTTCATTCATTCTCGGGGGGGGGGGTTAAAGTTGCCTTGTTTAGAAGTTTCAGGTAGCAGGTATATTACCCTTCCTGTATGGTCAATTTCCTTGATGTCATGTGAGCATAGGCATTAAACAGAATGCCATCCCCTTCCAACCCCACAAATCGCACGCTCCATTTTTTCCTAGCAGAGGAACAGTTTTTAATGCTAAAAATCGAGCACCATTCTTTCATAAAAGAGGAACAGTTTTAACATTCTGCATAAGATGTTTCTGCATGCCTTTTGCAAATAGGATCTTGGTTTTAAGTCCTATCGAGAGGGACTTTCATGGAGTTGAGTGCCTCAATGTTAAATTCCAAGTGGTAAAATCCCCTTAAACATGAGGGAGGGTTGGCTCCAACCCAGGCAGACAGATCAGGAAAGCCGGCAGCTCGCACTATCCCACCAGACTACTCCTCCCACTACAGGCTTAAATTTAACAAGACCTTTTGAAGCAGGATACACAGCTGCACTCACATCTAAATAACCACAGGGGCAGGCCACACACAGGCAAATGGTGGCAGCCCAAAGGACACCTGCTAATAAACACATTCACACCCAGCCACACTGCCCACCAAACCCGATCTGTGTCTATGCAGAGATAATATTGGTTTCTTCCCACTCACGCCCTTTATAGCTAATAAAGTCACCCTTGCATAACTGACACAAGCTAGCGCTTGTCTTCTCCCACTGCACCAGTAAGCCACAATGGATATCTGACATAAACGCAGTTTTGGCCCACGCCCCTTCCTTCACTGAAAGGCAGGAATTGCCCAACAGCAGCATGCTGACTTTGCTGCCTCAACATGTGAAACCAAAAATGAGTCAACTTGAGAGAATGATGAATGAATTGAAATAGACATGGCTAGCGATGATACTTTATGGTCACTATTCTGCATATAATAGAAGATGTATGGCAAGGCCAATATCACCCTGTGTTTTGTTGAAGATATAATTATGCATTAGAAGGATCTCACTTTGCTTTGGCCCCCCAGCGACAATGGTTTTAATCAAGACAGTGATAAAGCCCAGGTGCAACCACAGTTATGTTTGGATCCAACACCCATACCTGACGATCCAATCTGAAAAGCAAGCCACTAGTTGATACTGCGGTCCTCAAGATTGCTAGGAACAAGTGCTTCTGTGGATCAAACCCAGTGCTTCTGATCCTGATGCTCTCGACCTTGTTTGTGCTGTGCACCAAGCATGCAACCACACATAGGCACAACAGAATCATTAATCTTCTCTAATCACCGGCCATATCTTAACCCTTCACTCTATCCTAAAATAAATGTTGTCCATGCGTTACTGTGCTCATTGCTCTAGCGATCCTAAGGGTAAACAGTGGCCTTGTGAGAAAGATATGTATTGGTACCACACAGTCAATTTATACATTTATGTTCAGCACCACCCAAACATAGACAAGAGTCCCCCATCCCAATGATTTTTGTCCTGTGATTGTCTGAATGCAGTTCCTAGAATCATATTGAACTCCATTGCAAAGCCTCATCATAAGCCTTCATCTATTTGATAAATGGATTGAAGTTACAATCATGGGTAAAGGTAATACTGCAGGCTCATATACCATAGCACTTAAACTGATAGTACACATGGAACCTGTATACGACTTTACAAGCTGGTATTGGATGGTTCCTGTGGCCAGCATATGACACAACACCACAAGACCTGCGTTAGTTGCACAGAGATGGTAAAGTTTACGTGGTTTTTTAGAGATAGAATTGTATATGATTGGACAACCATGCTTTGTGCAGTGCATCATCCTTGATGGTTGGATATCTAAGTATGATTTTAGTGTGTTGAGGGACTGACACTTGAACAATGCTGTTTCTGTCACAGCAACATTAGCTTCATACAAGATAATAGAGTCTTTGGCTCATAAGTGAGAGCATCTCGATTTTGCATCCTTCCTATATTTATACATTATTAGCCTTCTATAGTAAGATATAGATTAAAACCTAACACACGAAACATTCCAAGTGAGTGAACCTGTTAAAATAGCCATTCTATTGAACACTGTTGATCAACATTAAAACCGATTCTTTGCATGAAGGGCATCTAAACAGTAATTATAAGCAAACAACACAGTAACAACACCTGGGCTACAATATTATATAACTATTCAAGGTAGATCAGAGCTAATTTACTGTGGCGAGGTTTATATATGACTTCTGCTCACTGGAAAGGCGCTTTTTTGCCTCCTCTGGCGATCACAGCAAAACTAAGCATGGCTAGTCTAATAGTCACTTAAACAGTCCTCATAACCATATCACATTGCACCATCTCTTGCTGAAATGCTTGGGTTTGACATCAAGAGATAATTGTAGATAACAACACATACACCCCGATTATAATGATTATGGAAAATGTTAATAGGTGAAAGGCCAGTTGCCATGACAGTAAACCCTTTGCTTTCTTTGTGCACCTGTCTCAGTTAAAACACCACACAAAACAGGTGTATCACGTCTTACAAAACATCAGAGCCCTTCTAGATCTACTACAAATCTTTCACCCAACAAAGCAAGTGTACCTGTGAACCATACACATTATTTTTTAATACTTCACCTCATTCAAAGAGCTAGGAAATGTCTTCCCATGAAACACTCTGCATAACGATCAAAGACGTTAGACCAAAAGATCAGTTGGACTGGTAAAAACAAACCCATTCCACAGAAATAAAATAAAATGCTAATAATAACAATTTACATACATACTACTAAAACATGTCTCACTGAGTCCTGTAATAAGATCGCCTGATAACCCTGCCCAACTTTTGAGCTTAAAGACGCTTGGTGATATACATAATGTTGAGAAGGAAGGTGAATTATTGTAAGTTTATGCTTTTGAGTACACAGATGAAGGATACACAAGCACACAGCTATGAAAACCTAAGAAACATCGGTTTTCTAAACTTGAACAGTTTAAATTTTGAAACAGAAGCAGCATGCAAGAATGAAATTAACTTTCAAAGTAACGTACATATACAGGCAATAAGATGTCTCCATTCAACCAAGCCTCCACACAGGCAAAATCAAGTTTGCGAGGTTTATCAGTCCATACACTCTCTATACAACTGACAAACCTCCCAAAAGCAATTACATGCTGGACCAAGTAAAACAATAGCACTTGCGTATGAATCAGCATAGCAGAAAGAATTAGAGATCTGTATTAAGAAGACATGATAGCCTGCTTCATAAAAAGACTCAGTGAATAAACCATCACCCACACAAGCTACGTCCTCCTTAAATTTCCTCTGACAATCAGTACAAATGGCGTTTACCTTACACACTCAGCTGTCAAGGGAAGAAAGAGCTTGCTTTCCTTTTCATGGATGGAATTAATATTAACTGGAAGAAAGACCTGGACGTTGAAGCTTAGATTTGCTATGTTATTTAGAACAGGTTGGCAGACATACATCAAAGCAAGCACTTTCTAGTAATTAAGTACACTTGCTCTAAATCCCAAACACACAGCTAAACAATTAAGGGTCCCTCAATCTACACCCACAATCTTGACCTCATTGCCGTCTATTACACTGAAGTTGCACTGCCACCACAATCAACTACATAGACTTAATAGCATAATATCAATAAAAAAAACATACATACGATTTAACCAAGTATTAAGATGAAGATCACTACTATATTAATTCCAAACATTAATATTATAATAATTATTATTTAATTATTATTATTATTATTATAAACATATCCCAAAGTTCCCAGGCACGCTAGAATCCTGGAAATCTGGTCAATGAATAATGCAGCCAGTGCCCAGTGCCAGGAGCTAAGTGCTAACGCTAATAGGCCATTTGTTTAAAAACATGACACAAATGCAGCAGACATTGAGCAAGAACTAGCAAGGTACACAAAATGCAGGCCAGGTACAGCATCAGCCTTTCGTTACTGAGGCTCTGTTTACTAAACTACAGGTATCAACAACCCTGTCACAAGCCACAGCAGAGAACTGGCATTGACTCTTGGCTACTGGAATTGGAGTCCTTACATCAATTTATTAGGTAACATGTTTAGGAGCTTGTTTCCTTTGTCACAACGTCTTTTCAAAGAAGTTTGTGCGCAAACCTAGAAAAAATGATACTATTGTTGCCTTGACACTAGCCAAAGCAAATACTCATTCAGACGTCATTATAAGTAAAGCTCTAACAGCTCCAACAATATCAAAACGGAAGGTTTCAACGTCTCAGGCTGATTAAGATTACTACAAGCACCAGAAATTCGACCTACAAAACAAGCAGGCAGATGCCATGCAATGCCTGTGGACATCGACCCAATGAACAAGGAATATCTCAAAAGGGATAATCTGCTTTAGAACGATCAGCTTGAGTTAACTATTTACGACAAGTTCCAGACTGACCAACATGTGTTGATTCACTCACGTTCATCCCATAGTCAAGAACAAGCAAACACACAACAACACGAAGAACAAAACAAACCATTAATAATTGATTAATTAACTTTTTTATCTTATAAATAGTTGAGTTAGATAATGTAAGTATGAGGCTCATATGACAAGTGTTTCAAGACAATAGAAGACAAACAATACACAAAGACCACAGGATGGGGTGCAAGCATCCAAGATGCATACACTGCAAAACCACACAAATACACATACACATCACCTGTAAGAGGAGCAGTTTTGATTACTAACAATATGGAACAGCACAGAAAAAAACAAACACAAAGAATAACTGTATTGCCATTGTTATTTCAACAACCCAACTAGCGCTGAACTCGTTTGAGGAGCAAGCAAACGAGCAACCGGGCAGATATGAGATGACGCAGAAATCTGATCAAACATTCTGTTAACACAGCAAGGAGTGAGGGAATCAGGATGGATGGGTTAGATTGAGGTTCATTGGCATAGACCTAAATCAAACAAGATTTCATCCCATATTTGATAGAAGTTACATTAACCTGCCCAACCAGATGTTGTACACACCGTGCTGTGCTAACATTCAGAAACAAAGAGATAATTGTTTTATGTGGTGTGTGCTGGCTAGGCAGGTAACCAAAGTTGCAAAGAATGCAGAGAGTTTCAAACTATCATGAACATCATGGACCAGCTTTTGACTTTACAGCATTGATTTCCATGTGGCTGATTTGGAGCAATGACAGTTTTGAGAGTTTTCAACCCAACCATCAGTGTACATGTGTACACCTGGGAAGATGCGCCCTTAGACTACAACGCATCTCAAGAAAATCTCACCACCGTAGGTGATCCTGAAAAGAAACCATGAAGACCTCATGCAAGTAACTAACGAACAACAACAAACAAATCATTAAACACTCACATTAGCACAATGATAGGCTCATATGATCAAACAACGAAAAGGGACACCACGAACAAGAGTTCTGCGATGATGCTGGTCGTTTACGTCATGAACAGGCAGCAGAAAAACACAGAAAACACTGCCAGATGTGAGACTTGAAGCGTCAATCACTGAACTTTTAAACACCACATCTTGAGCACAAGGTGTCTTCAAGACTATAAAGTAGCTACAAAAGAGTCATATTTAGTGTATGCAGAATTTGAGTTTATCCATTGTGCCATAAAACCCAAGACCACCACCAGAAAAAAATGCCCAGACAGTCATGCTAAGTAATCATCAAGTCTTGTTCATTTGCCTATGTTGTTGTCAGTTCAGATGGTGTAAATCACACAGAGCCATACTGTATGGAGGACCAGATGTAGCACAAGCTTTTTCCATGAACACCATGAAAGTGAATCATGGGATACTACTCTCACAACTAACCTAAGTGACATTATATATGACTGAAGACGGACCAGGAACAGTATGCTACTTCCTCACACTATGCTGGAATCTGCTGAAACCCTTAACATCCCTAAAAGCAGAAAATCCCACAGTCAGAATGATCATAAACCACATCCGTGGAAGTACTGTGGTGCGAAGCACATAGCACATTGCAAACGCTGCAACCTAAAAGTAGATCCTAAATGCATGGAAGCTGCCATCTTTTTTCACAATCTAAGAGATATGACTTGCACCTGTCATGCAGGCAGTGACTGTATAGTATAAGGCAACACTGGCATTGCAAGTCCATCAGAGAAGTACCTGACTGACACTGAACAGACTGGCGTTTCTTGATTCTCTGCACAGCAATCTGATTGGTGCCTTTTAAAGTCCAATAGATCCGCTTCATGACTGAGTACTTGTCCTATAACAGAAATATACCTCAACCCAAGCTTCTCAAGAAAAGGCGTCTATCCTTAACAGTACATTTGGATTCATCGGGAAAGGTTGATGAAGACGAGCTTCCACCTAAAATAAGCTTTCTCAGCAGACTGACGAGTAAAGGATTCAGTGACGATGACTAATCGCTAAGCCTCAGTGGTCATGCAAAAGATGCAGTTCAGATGATGGTGATTGCCCATAGATCAGTATCTTCTGCGTTGGTGCGGTGTTTGCTTCTAATTACTTTGAGCACTACAGAAAGACCGCATGGAAGCACAACGGTCCTAGATCCATCACATTAATTATAGCACCAGGAATGGTCATGGGTGCATTTTTGAAGTTACCAGGGGTCAGATTGATTTTGTTTCTAGATCTGGCCCTAAGCTTGCAAAAGATTGAAAGATAGGTCTGCGGCGCTATCAGCAGGGCATCACACAATTCTTTAAGGCCAAGCAGCAAATATTTAGAAGACTATGATCCTAGCAAACCTTCCAACTACATCATGTAACTATGGAACGCAAACAAACCTTTATGGGTGGGCGAATGTGTCATCACTGCCAATTTGCAACTTACAGATGTACACTTGGTCCTTTGTTGTTGAGAGGATCTAAAGAATACCATCACACATAGACACAGTATCAACCACAAGGTTGGATCTTAGAAGTAGAAGTCTGATGTATCCCCAAGAAACAATAATGAGCACAATGATTACCCACTGCTAGCAGAAAGACTGAAAACGTCACACCCAAAAGAAACCTTGGAAGCTAGTACCAAATCTGAACAGACAAGAGCAAAGTAATGTTTGTCACTACAGACTGGCTTACAGTTCATACGCTAAGGCATGGTAATTCTTACTGCTTACCACCGCGCATCATTGTGTTTGATCAGACACAGCGTTCATGAAACATACATCATGAAGAACACCGATCAGAGAACAAAGGCAACATGACAGCATCAGAAAAGGATTATTTCAAGCTCATGAACAACAGCTGCTTTGGCAAAACAATGAGAACCCACACAAAAGAAAAGATATCATACGATTCACAAAGAAAATCGAAGCCAATAAAGCTGACATCAAAGCCACGCTACCAGACTTCAGCAAATCCATGACAGTTATGTATGGTATCAATGATGAACCAAGTAGCGGGTAAACTGGACAAGCCGAGTATTTCATTGGTTCAGTGTGCTAGAGCTGTCAAAGCTGTTTGATGCTAGGAGTTCTTTGTGCGATTATGGTTGATTAAACGTGCCATAGAGTAGACGCGCAAGCTGTCAAAAGCAAAAAGCTGGGTCGGAATTGGTGCGATGGTTTAAATCCCGTTTGGACAAGCAAAACTTTTCACCCATACCATTAGAACCTATGAGTGTATCTGGGCAACTAGTCTTTTGATGAAGACAATAAAAGCATGAGGTCCCATGTTGTAAACATAATTATTTAGCGCATGTAAAAGAACCACATGCGCCGAGATTGTCCCTGGCAAAATTATGTAGAAAAAAGCCACTCTGACGAGAAAACAAATACAGTTGCAGACAGGAAAAAGAAAAAAAAGGGTGGCGCTGCTCTTGAGGCAACATGCTATTCCCGGGGAGAGCAGACCGAATTTCATGCAGAGAAATCTGTGGGAATTTTAAAATATAAATAAATAAATAAATTACTTTAAGCCTAAATATCCTGCGGTAAGGGTCTTGTATACAGACACTGACTCTTTCATCCTAGACATAACCACAGAAGATATATACAAAGACCTTGCAGTAGCACTGGGATCAATATCATGGTATGGCAGCAGTGATTATCCTAAAGACAGCCCCTTGCATTCAACAGTAAACAAAAAAGTTATAGCAAGATGAAAGATGAAATGGATGGCACTATTATCAAAGAATATGTTGGGCTAAGGGCCAAGATGTACAGCGTTGCAAGCCAGACAGGTGTCATAAAAAAGGAAAAAGGCGATGGCAAACAAAGGTGGTCATAAGCAAGCATACTGCCATATAACTACAAAAGAGACTCTGTTTTGAAGGCAGGGTATTTTCATCAGGACCAACACCAACTACTCTTTAATCCTGCCAGATCAACCCAACTGTGGTTTAGAAAAAAGACAATTGATTGCACATGACACAAAACGAGTATATTCTTCACCAAGCACTCATAGCACTTTGGTACCGACTGGAGAACAAAGTAACTAATTAATTTTTTTTTCCTATTAATAAATAGTTTAAAAATTCTGATTTGAGACTCACAATGTATTGTTTCACGCTTTATCAAGCCTATGGCAGAGGTGCAAGTTCTGGTCTCTTGCATTTACAGCCTGACAAAATGCAACTTTTGCCAGCAAGAAGAAAATGAAACCTGATGAAGTAACAAAACAGATTTTGTTAAATGCGACGTATCTAGGAGTTTAGTGGTACCAGAAAGCTTCAATGTTAGCAAAAGCGTGCCACGGCGTCAAGAGTATAAACCAGACGAGACCAAGCAGTCAGATTAACACTCACTGAAAGAAATAGTAAATCCTATCTATTGAAGCAGAACATTATTAGGTGGCACTATCTGCAATTTCTCCCTATACAATACTTGCTAGAGTTGCAGTCGGTGACAGATAATAGATTGGAAGATCCATAGCTGCACAACTTTTTTTTTAATCTCAAATAAGTGTCAATGCTCTGCAGATGGGATCTTGCTATCGCATGTCGACTGTTGCTGGCTTCTGCTACTCCTCAGGAGCATACAAATATCTAGCGTTTCTTCCCAAGGTATTAGTGGTTACTTATAGAGGGTGTTGTTTGGACTTGTGCTTTTGTATTGTTTATGGCGTTGATGCTGGTTCACAGGTTTGAGCCCATGTGGGCATTAGTTACCCTCAGATTCATGCTCCAAAACTGACATTCCAGTCTACTTACCCACTCTGTGTTTCGGGTGCCAGGTCATGATTCTTGGTGGTACTGATATGCAAACAGGTCTTTAATGATATCAGCTTGTAAAGAGCTTATCAAAGCCAGATTTTTTGCTTAGGATCTGTGTGCTTACTCACTCATGTCAGTTCAGTAACTACCTCATTAATGTTCCTTTAAAACTCTTTAACATCATCCGCACAGGATGAGTCTGGGATATCTTAGATAAATGGACGCGCCTATAGATCTCCTGCAAAGCAAATGTGGTTGGTAGTACTCTTTTTAGTATAGGCTCTGCATCTTTAGTACCTAGGAGATCTACGTCATTACACAGTCCAGATCAGAGCAAGCCAGACAGTGTCCCATCCAAAAGGCAAAAGGCTTTGGCAAACAGTGGTCAAACGCAAGAATTTGGTCATGATTGGAAGAGCTCTGTATGAAGGCAGGGTAATTCATATGACAACCTAAAGCTCTTTCCTTTTCCATGCCTCTTGCTTGCTTTCTTTCTGAAGGTCTCATGGAGGTAAAATATAACAGGCCTATTTGATGAGTAACATTTGATTTGTTGTTAATGACGGGGAGGGTCCTAATGTCATGTTCTTGGAGCAGGTACATAGATCTGCTCACACCCACTACCACACAGTATACTTGTTTAGACAGCCACCTCTTTGCTGCCACAGAAACATACCTCCCCGATCAATCTCGTTTGTTAATAGCTGTCTGCCCTTTCCCACCTTTTGTGTGTAGTAGATCTTAGAGAGCTGGTTCCATTGTTCTAATATAAATAACAGAAAGGGGCTGTTGGATAGCTGACCTTCTGTTGCTAAGAAATATACAATTGTCCATTCCCACCAACAATGAAGAGCAATCTTACCTTTTTCTTGGTTTCATAAGAGGTAATAATCCATGAAGCTGTGGGGTTTAGTAATACGGGTTTAGTTTGGTTTACCTGTGATAATGTAGTACTCCCTTGTAATTGCCTACAAAACAACAATCAACTATAAAAGTTCCCTGTTGCATTAACTGTATCACGAAAACAATTTCGTTAATGAAACCTTACTGAGGCAATTCTATTTGTCTTTTCCTATTCTGCCTGTGCTCTGTTCGTTGTTCTTTTTGCTTTATCTGCCTCTTCCTTTCATTGTCTGTATGAAGAGTTTAGGAAAACAAAAAGTTGTATTTACTACCTGTAAAAGCAATGCATTAACTACAGCACCACCAACCATCCATCACTAAGGAAGCCATCTTTTTTCACTATGATCATGCTTACCCAAGAAAGTCTATGTGGCAACTATTTGGACATGCTTCATCAAAGAGTCTATTTTTCTAGATCAGCCTTGCTCATTTTTCAAAGTTTTATTCCCCAGCTTAGTATATAGCGACGGACTGAGGCCAACCATAACAGTGTGGTAACCAAATTAACTGCTGTCTTTTTTCTTAACATATTTCTACTATTGTATAAATTTAAATATTTCTATAACTAGTATTAAATAGCATTTCATAATGGTCCCTAAAGGCTATTTGCATTGCAGCATGGGCTGTGGCTGGGGCCTGTGGCGACAAGTTGGCTTTGGCTTTACTTTTTGCTCTGTCAGGATTCTTTGCTTATTTGAGTGTGGCTTGGATGTTTCCATTTGGCTTTACTTGCTTTCTTGGGGGTTTCTTGCTTGTTGGTGGCTTGGTGCTAACCATAAACTATAACTGTATAAACCAATCCAATAACAGTATATGCCGTATAGTAACAAGCGTAGTTGTAAGACAGGTGAATAACTGTTTTGGGAGGTGGTGTTTCGTATGGGGCCCGTCTGTTTCATCTTATAGCTTCCTCGGAATAAGACTTTGCTTTGCTTGACATACGTAAGTTTTGTTTCTGTCTATTCAATCAGTCAAAGCAACCTCTTGCCAGCATTCAACTCTCTCAGGCTCTTACAAGTCTTGGTTGTACAGTTGTACTTGTGGAAGGGTCTGCTGCGATCTCTTGATCGCTTGGTTCGTCACATTCCCTCCTGGGCTTCCTGTTAGGTTTTTGTCACTGTTTTTGCACTTCCATCTTCCTTTGTGGTTTAAATTTAATATGATTTAAGTCTTTAGACTAGCAACCACTGGTGCTAAAACAGCGATCCCTAACCGATAGCACATGTCGTAGGCAAGACTGAGCTCCAGCGTCTTATAACAACAGTGATCTTGTGACAGTTATAAGCTAATTCAGCTTTCAGAGTCCCACATTAAGAGTCTACTGTGCTTAGCTTTAGCGAAAAGGGGCCAAAAACTGAGCCCTCAGGCTTCTAACCATTTTGTCAAGAAGGGATCATACCAGAAAAAACCTTAACAATAATACTTGGGTGATTAACTGCTGTACCTGTTCAACAAGTGTAGTTGATATTCCTAAGTAATATGCCTGCCAACAAGCGCAAGAGGAAACAACTTCTCCTCTTATCCAACAGAATCTGTTTTCATCACTAATGCCTTCTCGACTAAGAAGCCAGTAGATGACACTGCAAAAGCACCCTTGCAATTCATGTATTGTCTATTTTATATCAAAATATATATTTTATTTTTGTAAATTTTTTGTCAAACAATTAGTGAATAAGTTCTTGACATTTCTGACAGTTTTCTTGTAAGTGTTTCTTGTTAGGTTTCATGTTTGTTTCTTGTTTTAGTTCTTGTTTTAAGTTTCTTGTTAGGTTCTTTGTTAGGTTCTTGTTATAGGTTCTGTTATAGTTCCTTGTGAAAAAGGGAGTTCTTGTTAGGTTCTTGTTTTAGTTCTTGTTTTAGTTCTTGTTAGGTTCATTGTAGGTTCTTGTTTTAGTTTGTTAGGTTTTTTGTTAGGTTCTGTTTTAGTTCTGTTAGGTCTTCTTGTTAGGTATTTCTGTTTTATGTCTTGTTAAGGTTCTTGTTTTAGTTCTAAGTTAGGTTTCTTGTTTTAAATTCTTTAGTCTTGTTAGCTTTCTTGCTTGGTTTCTTGTTGTAGTCTATGTTAGGTTCTTTGTTTTAGTTCTTTGTTAGGTTTTTGTTATTAGTTCTAGTTTTTAAGTCTCTTGTTAGGTTCTTGTTTAGGGTCTTGGTAGGTTTTTGGTTTTAGAGTTCTTGGTGAGGTTTTTGTTTTAGTTCTTGTAGGTTTTTTGCGTTTTAGCTCTTGTTTTAGTTCATTGTTAGGTTCCTTGTTTGGTTCTACTCTTCAAAAAACGGAACGGTTTATAACCGTGTGAGCAAGAAGTTAGTTACTGCAGTGTGTATTTGCATCATGGGACCTAGGTATATAGTCTCATACAAAGGATTTTAGGGGGGTATGTAGTCTGCACTGATGATAACAATCCAGAGATGAAAATCCTTTGAAACAGCCAGAATCCACCCTGGTAGGCAGATCATGAATACATCACTCTAACACACCAGCCTAATCTCCTAAGAAGGGATTGAGAGAGAACTGACTGATTGATTGACTGAAATTGATGGGATTATACAGAATGACTACTAATCCTTTATGTCCAAGAGTTACATTAAGTAATGGCTTTTTTTTTTCACCCACCTCTTTGCCTGAGTGGCGAGCTATCATTGATAAGTATGGCACTAGTAGACTTCAGGAGATTATTATTATTATTATTATTATAATTTAATATTAAAATTCTTTTAATTCGTGGATAAACAATAAGTTCACTCATGTACACTTTTTTACATCCAGTCTCCATGGTATGCGTTTGTAAATTTTGTCATTTTTGTTTCAAGGCACAACAATGGCCTACACTTCCGAAGAGCGAACAGGATTTACCGTGTGCGCGAAGATGTTTTCTGCATAGTTGTCGAACACGGGGCCTCGGTTAAATATTACGTCTCATCTGAAGGACTTTGACATTCAGTCCGATTTTTGAGTGTGTCAAACTGGGAAGAAAGGGCGAAGAGCTGGGAATCGAACCCAGAACCTCACAGTTTGACGCATTGTTGGCAGGCCCAACGTCTTAGAACGATCCTGCCACCTTCATCCTGCAGAGAGCTAGAGAGAGAGGAGAGAGAGAGAGATAAGAGCGAGAGAGAGAGAGAGAGAGCGAGAGAGAGAGAGAGAGAAAAAATGAAAGGAAAAAGAGAGAGAGTAACAATGACAAGGACAAAGGTTTATTGATGATAAAGCGATGCAAATATGCAAGGGGGACAGGGGGCTGGACACAAAACAGAAAATCTTATACTGAGAACTAAACAGATAACAGCCGCAACATTTAATTAGTCATCATAGGCATGGAACTCCCAAACATGGTTAGCAGAGAGAGAGCGAGAGCGAGAGAGAGAAGAGAGAGAGAGAGAGAGAATGAATGAACGAATGAACAAATTTTATTTGACAAAAATCTACAAGCTACATCAGTCAAAGGGGTAAATTGTAAGTAACCATATTAACGATCGGAATGAAATATGAAAAGGACATTGAGTAATAATCCAAAGTCCAAGAATAATGCCGCGACAATATTTTACAATAATAGGTATAGGATCCGTTTCATTCATAGTAATCTGCTTACGTTTCACTAATCCAGCGTTATATATATGCGAAAGATTTAAGCTTTGGACATATCTATTTGAAGAAACACCTTTTGTACAAGATTGGAGGACCTGATGGTTGGAGTTTTAGTCAAAAAAACAATTTTTATTTGGCGATGTCATGATAAGTACTACAAGCAAACAAAAAATGAATTCGACTTCTTCTTCTTCTCCACATGCCTGGACAAGAGTTGTAGTCTGTCTCTAGCCTGTAATATACCATTGTTTGCAGTTCAAAAGACCACACAATCATAGCCTAAAATTTTAGAAAATTACTTCGAAGCCTTTTATAAGTTAACGATATCAGATACTGTTCAGGACCCCACGCATCTTAAAGAGCCTATACCAAGTGTATTTTTCACTAGACATTAACTGTTCCATGCCATGCTAGATGAAAACATAGAAATAAGTCTATCTTTCCATTCTCTAACAACCTGTTTTCTATCATAACCCGATAAGAGAGAGAGAGAAGAAGAAAGAAGAAGAAAAGAAGAAGAAGAGGGAGAAGGGGGAAAAGAGGAATGAGAAAGAAGGTAAAACTTGAGAAAAAAAACCCAAAGCAAAAACCACAGACCATCTGAAAGAATGGCACCAGAAGCATGTTAGAATACCAACAATCCCCAGCTAAACCCTGAAAAAAATCATCATGTGACAAGAGAGAGAGAGAGAGAAGCGAGAGAGAGAGAGAGAGAAGAGAGAGAGAGAAGAGAGAGAGTGAGGTTACAGAGAGAGAGAGATCAGTGGGAGGAACAAAAATAATGAAACAATTTATAACATCTTGACACAGGCATCAACAAATTCAATATCATCAAAGGAAACTGATATCATTGCAAAACCCAAAACAAAGGCAAACTACAATGCAAAGATATACCCAAAAAGAACATGTCAGAATGAGACAGGGACAGACAATCATGGACAGACACGATTCAAACAGAAACTTTACATACTTTTGTTTTACACACTGGCAGTGAACTCAGGATCACTTCAAGCTTCTCAGCAAATTGTCAGTGTTGAAATTGTGCCTAAATGCTGTGTCTTCTACAATAAATAAAAGCCAACCACAGGATGTGTCACGACGTATTTACAACCCTGCAATCTAGTAATACATCGCATACATACAGTGATGATTACTTATAATGAAGAAAAATGGGCGGGCTTACATCCTGTGTACAACATACTAGCAAGGGAAAGAGGATTGGGTCATGGTAGTTTGGTGGGAGGGGGGAGAGAGAAGGGGGGTGAGGGGGTAAAGGGGAGGGGAAAAGAAGAGAGAGAGAGGGGAGGGGAAGGGGTTAGGGGAGTGTGTGACTGAACAAGGGTGAAAAGGTAAAGGTAAAAAGTGCCTGTAATCTTATAAGGTACTTAGTGATGAGGCTTCAGAGACCCCACATCTCCAGACTAGACAGTATATTGAGGGTGGCGCCCATCCCTCCTCCTCCTGCTTTACCTTCCCTGACCCTAATGAGGCAGGAGCCATATACAGCTGGGTGGAACTGGGAACTGATTCGAAGCCAAGGCGCATCCAAAGGTCACCCATCAACTGGAAACCACTGCCTGATGCAGCTTACTTGGCTGGGGATGAAAAAAGGAGTGCTCTGACTACTGAGTCTAAATTCCCATTCCACAAAGATGACAGGGGTGGAGGGTGGTAATAAACATTAAGATTAACAATAATCCAGACAAAGTGTGGGAAAGAGAGATAGAGAGAGAAAGAGAGAGAGAGAGAGAACGAGAAGAGAGAGCGAGAGAGAGAGAGAGAAATGAATTAAATGAATGAATGAATGACTGATCTTTATTTTACTAATGTTACCGATAATCATTTTTTGTTCACAGGGCCCTTGCACGCCTGATTAGGGACTACCCAAAAACAAAAACCCGAACCGCCAAACAATGAACCATATAGACACAACAAGAAACCGAAAGAGTAAGTATATTATTTATTATTATAGCATTTTTATTCTTTTTATTTTGAGAATAATAGAATAAGCTCCAGATCATATTTTCCACCCAGACCCCGTGTCGTATCCAGTTTTGTAGAATTTGTCATACTTCCACTGGCACGAAAATCTGTGTGAACTACGACTCAAGCATGCAGGTCGAAAACTCTCGGCAGGTGCAAGTCTGCACACAAAACACACACACACACACAGACACCCACAACACGACACACACACACACACACTTTTTTAGCTGTAGCCCATATGATGTATATATATGGTCAATGTTAGAGTACTCATATTTATAAGCATGGCTCGTTTTGTACTCATTTCATGCATTGGTGCTAGGTGTTTATGAAGGATACAATTTTGTTAAAACCAAACAAAGGAACCCTAGAACAAAACCAAGCGATTGACTTTTAAAGAGAATTACTGCGCACGCTAAGCAAGCATGCTTTGTTACAACCTCCCTGTTGACAAATAGAAAACAAGACAGTCATCAGAGACACAGAGCTTACAGAAATCTCTAAGAGTAGTTCCACAGCTTTTCTGCTTTCATTAATGGCATGGATAAAAATGTTCAACTTATTTTGGAAATCACTCATTCTCACACAACACAAAAGGTCGCCCTTATTTTTTTATTTGTTTCTCTGGGCTAAGAGTTCTGAGGGTCACCATGAGGAGACTTTTGGGTACAGGATTGTTACCCCACCATTAAGGTAGCAGTGTTTCACTTAGGTAGGTTAGACACCTTACATTCATTCATTCTTCATTCATTCTCGGGGGGGGGGGTTAAAGTTGCCTTGTTTAGAAGTTTCAGGTAGCAGGTATATTACCCTTCCTGTATGGTCAATTTCCTTGATGTCATGTGAGCATAGGCATTAAACAGAATGCCATCCCCTTCCAACCCCACAAATCGCACGCTCCATTTTTTCCTAGCAGAGGAACAGTTTTTAATGCTAAAAATCGAGCACCATTCTTTCATAAAAGAGGAACAGTTTTAACATTCTGCATAAGATGTTTCTGCATGCCTTTTGCAAATAGGATCTTGGTTTTAAGTCCTATCGAGAGGGACTTTCATGGAGTTGAGTGCCTCAATGTTAAATTCCAAGTGGTAAAATCCCCTTAAACATGAGGGAGGGTTGGCTCCAACCCAGGCAGACAGATCAGGAAAGCCGGCAGCTCGCACTATCCCACCAGACTACTCCTCCCACTACAGGCTTAAATTTAACAAGACCTTTTGAAGCAGGATACACAGCTGCACTCACATCTAAATAACCACAGGGGCAGGCCACACACAGGCAAATGGTGGCAGCCCAAAGGACACCTGCTAATAAACACATTCACACCCAGCCACACTGCCCACCAAACCCGATCTGTGTCTATGCAGAGATAATATTGGTTTCTTCCCACTCACGCCCTTTATAGCTAATAAAGTCACCCTTGCATAACTGACACAAGCTAGCGCTTGTCTTCTCCCACTGCACCAGTAAGCCACAATGGATATCTGACATAAACGCAGTTTTGGCCCACGCCCCTTCCTTCACTGAAAGGCAGGAATTGCCCAACAGCAGCATGCTGACTTTGCTGCCTCAACATGTGAAACCAAAAATGAGTCAACTTGAGAGAATGATGAATGAATTGAAATAGACATGGCTAGCGATGATACTTTATGGTCACTATTCTGCATATAATAGAAGATGTATGGCAAGGCCAATATCACCCTGTGTTTTGTTGAAGATATAATTATGCATTAGAAGGATCTCACTTTGCTTTGGCCCCCCAGCGACAATGGTTTTAATCAAGACAGTGATAAAGCCCAGGTGCAACCACAGTTATGTTTGGATCCAACACCCATACCTGACGATCCAATCTGAAAAGCAAGCCACTAGTTGATACTGCGGTCCTCAAGATTGCTAGGAACAAGTGCTTCTGTGGATCAAACCCAGTGCTTCTGATCCTGATGCTCTCGACCTTGTTTGTGCTGTGCACCAAGCATGCAACCACACATAGGCACAACAGAATCATTAATCTTCTCTAATCACCGGCCATATCTTAACCCTTCACTCTATCCTAAAATAAATGTTGTCCATGCGTTACTGTGCTCATTGCTCTAGCGATCCTAAGGGTAAACAGTGGCCTTGTGAGAAAGATATGTATTGGTACCACACAGTCAATTTATACATTTATGTTCAGCACCACCCAAACATAGACAAGAGTCCCCCATCCCAATGATTTTTGTCCTGTGATTGTCTGAATGCAGTTCCTAGAATCATATTGAACTCCATTGCAAAGCCTCATCATAAGCCTTCATCTATTTGATAAATGGATTGAAGTTACAATCATGGGTAAAGGTAATACTGCAGGCTCATATACCATAGCACTTAAACTGATAGTACACATGGAACCTGTATACGACTTTACAAGCTGGTATTGGATGGTTCCTGTGGCCAGCATATGACACAACACCACAAGACCTGCGTTAGTTGCACAGAGATGGTAAAGTTTACGTGGTTTTTTAGAGATAGAATTGTATATGATTGGACAACCATGCTTTGTGCAGTGCATCATCCTTGATGGTTGGATATCTAAGTATGATTTTAGTGTGTTGAGGGACTGACACTTGAACAATGCTGTTTCTGTCACAGCAACATTAGCTTCATACAAGATAATAGAGTCTTTGGCTCATAAGTGAGAGCATCTCGATTTTGCATCCTTCCTATATTTATACATTATTAGCCTTCTATAGTAAGATATAGATTAAAACCTAACACACGAAACATTCCAAGTGAGTGAACCTGTTAAAATAGCCATTCTATTGAACACTGTTGATCAACATTAATAAGCCATTTCTTTCTAAATCAGGAAGGACCTTGGTCGACAAAAGTTATAAACTGGTCTTCGGGATAGAAAGCGTTTTGAGACGCATTCCACACACACCCCACACACACACAAACACAACACACACACACAACGCGCCGCGCCACGCACACAACGCCACACCACACACACACACACACACACACACACACACAACACACCACACACACACACAAACACCACACACACACACAGAGGGGGGGGGGGGGACGGGATAGCCTAGTGGTTAGAACATTGCGCTCGCAATCTGACGACCCGGGTTCGATTCCCGTTCAAGGGGATATTTTCCTCTGGAGTTAACATCAATGCAGACTCCACTCTCCCCAAAAGTCCTTCGGATGAGACTATAAACCGAGGCCCCGTGTGCGAACGCACGCAGAACATGTTGCGCACACGTCAACTCCTGTTCCGCTTTTCATGAGTACGCAATTGTGTGCCGGTGGGAACAGATGACAGAATTGACAAAAGCGCATACACACGGGGACTGGATGTAAAAAATCACATAGGTGCGTATTCAATTATCCTCGATATAGAGCCTTTTTTTAAAAAAAAATTCTCTAGTTGCTAGCATAATGAGGGATAGCCGGGTGGTTAGAGTGATGTATTCGGGATCTGCTGACCCGGGTTCGAATCTTGTTCAAGAGGATTTTTCCTCCGGAGTTATTGACCTCAGTGTCACTCCACTTTCCCCAAATGTCAGCCTCTAGGATGACAAGAGGTTGGATGTGTCACAGTCTGTGAACAATTAATGGTCCCGAAACGAAAGAAGAAAAAAGAAGCAAACAGACAAAACGAAGACAGGGAGGAAGAAAGGAAGTAAAACAAAATAATAAAACAAAGAACAGAACAAAAACGAAACAAACAAAAGGAAGGAAAACCGAAAGACAGACAGACAGACAGACAGACAGACAGACAGACAGACAGATAGAAAGATAGATAGATAGATAGAAAGATAGATAGATAGATAGACAGACAGATAGATAGATAGACAGACAGATTAGACAGACAGACAGACAGATAGATAGATAGATATAGATAGATAAACAGGACAGATAGATAGATAGAGAGACAGACACACAGACAGAGAGACAGATAGACAGACAGAGAGACAGATAGACCGATAGATAGACAGACAGACAGACAGATAGATAGATAGATAGACAGACAGATAGATAGGTAGATAGATAGATAGACAGACAGACACACAGATAGATAGATAGACAGACATATAGATAGATAGATAGACAGACATATAGATAGAAAGATAGATAGACAGACATATAGATAGAAAGATAGATAGACAGACATATAGATAGATAGATAGATAGATAGATAGATAGATAGACAGACAGACAGAGAGATAGATAGACAAAGAAACACAGAAGCAACAAAAGGCTATGGAAGAAGACTTATAAAAAAGAAGAAAGAAAAGAGAAAACGATAAAAGGAAGTTTAAAAAAGAAACAAAGTAAGAACGAACAAAGAAGAACAGAAAGAAACAGCAAACAAAGGAAAAGAAAAGACACACACAAAAAGAAAAGACAGAATGAAAGAAGCAATGAAAGAATGAAAGAAAGAAATAGACAAACAAACGATGAACGTAACAATGAACGAAATAAAGAAAGAAAGAACACAATACAAAACGGTCACCTCAATATGTAGTAAGAGTTACCGATACCCGTCCTCACTATCCTATCGAATGCCTTTATCCTTAAAGCTAAATATTCCCTTTTAGCGTGTGTGTGTGTGTGTGTGTGTGTGTGTGTGTGTGTGTGTGTCGTGCGTGCGTGCATGCGTACGTGCGTGCGTGCGTGTGTGTGGGTAAGATGAAGGAGCAGGTGCTGATCTCTCTCTCTCTCTCTCTCTCTCTCTCTCTCTCTCAGCTTACCACAATAAACCATTGTCATTTTTCTCTCTCTCTCTCTCTCTCTCTCTCTCTCTCTCCCCTCTCTCTCTCTCACAGCTTACCACAATAAACCATTGTCATTCTCTCTCTCTCTCTTCTCTCTCTCTCTCTCTCTCCCCTCTCTCTTTCTCTCTCCCTCTCTCTCTTTCTCTCTCCCCCTCTCTCTCTTTCTCTCCATACCCCCCCGTCTCTCCCCTCTCTCTCTCTCTCTCTCTCTCTCCTCCGAATAGACAGGTACTTGATTCCATCAATTAACTGTGGTGACACGTGAAAAAGCCCATCACACGGCTCACAGTGGCAGACAGGCTAACACCTACATCATCACATGATACAGGCACGAACTACGTGCATGCCCACATAATAGCTACACCACAACCCCACCCCACCCCACCCACCCACATACATACATACTACATACATACAGACAGACAGACAGACAAACAGATTTACATACAGGCCCCGTGTGCGAACGCACGCAGAACATCTTGCGCACACGTTAAATCATGTTCTGCTTTTCGTAAGAGTAGGCCATTGTGTGCCGGTGGGAACAGATGACAGAATTGACAAAACCGCAATCACACGGGGACTGGATGTAAAAAAAGCACATAAGTGCTTATTCCATTATCCTCAATATAAAAGAATAAAAGAATAAAAAATACATACATACATGCATCTATACATACATACACATGCACACATAATAATAATAACAATAATAATAATAATAATAATAAAAACTGGAATTTATATAGTGCTAAATCTGGTACGAGCGCTTTGATTTGTTGCTTTACAAGATTCAGCGCTATATAAATTCCATACATTATTATTATTATTATTATTATTATTATTATTATTATTAAAACAAACAAATCCAAGCGCTTGCAGTCAAATCATTTACACCCATCCAACTTCCTCAAACATGATATATAACAGATTTCAAATTTATGGGCAGCACCCATGCACGTAGGCACGCACACACACACACACACATTGGGTCCACTTCTATTTTCAATCTATGTAAATGACTTACCCCAATTTCTAGAATGTAGCTGTGAAATGTTTGCTGATGACACATCCCTCTATTGTAGTGACTCTGACCCCCACAGACTTACAATCAAACTTCAACACAATATTGACAGATTGGTTACTTGGACTAAGCTAAACCATATGTCCTTAAATACCCGAAAAACTAAGTGAAAGTATGTACAAAGTAAGACAAAAGAACAAAAAATGAAAGATAAATTCCAACCTCTTTGATAGATAAAAGAGTAATTGAAGAAGTTGACTCCCACAGAATTCTGGGTGTAATTATTGACCAAAATCTTACTTGGACCGACATGTGATGGCGCTAGGAAAACGTCCTTTCTACAAGCTACTTCAGTTATCAAAAATAAAACATTTTCTGAGTAACCACTCTCGCAAACTCTTTTTTTGCGGCCATATTTTGCCTATAGTTGACTATCTTCATCTCTTGGGACAGCTGCAGTGATACAAATTAAAATTGATTCAAAGATTATATAAAAGAGCACTGAAACTTTTTCTACACAATCAACTCCCTAACCATCAACGACTATAAGAAAACAAATATCCTAACCTTTAAAACAGACTTTTACTAAATAAAAACTCTATTTGTCCAGAAAGTTATCAATGGAAATGCCCCTCCAAAGATCACCAATAGCTTCATATCAATGAACACAGACATAATCATCTACTAACATTTCCGAACCAAGAAATAATCTTTACAAAACAAGCTTCTTTACTCCCGGTAGTGACTTATGGAACAAGCTCCCAAAACGCTTAAAATGTATCAAAACAAAAATCAGTTCAAAGGGACAGCTAAAAAGCCATTTAATGCATGAATGCCTAGGAATTGACAATAATGCAAATCAACCATGATTAATACGGCAAAATAAACCATACTTTACATTTACCAGCACTAATGGTATTCCTACAACAACAAAAAATTTAAGTATATCTTACTGTGACTAAAAAATTCTACAGTCACACACTGTAATGTGTGGAGGGGGGGGGAGGCAGGAAAGAGGCACACTAATTATGCAAAGAAGTAAGAGAATCTATGCAAGCAAGTAAATAATCTGCAATGTTGAAACAGGTGGAAAGGAGGAAATTAAAAAAAATCTTTTTATGGTAGACCTGAAAGCTTATAGTGTGTCCTTCTCTCTCTCCCTCTCCTCTCTCCTCTCTCTTCTCTCCTCTCTCTCCTTTCCTCTCCTCTCCTCTCCTCTCATTTCCTCTCCTCTTTCCCCATGCCCCTTTTTCTTGTCTAACTCAATAGATTTTATCGTGGATGTTGTTTTTATTGCAGTTAGAGATGAGATTATTAGTACTAAATTTTAAGCGATACTGTTTTTAGTTTGATATTGTTTTAGTTTTGCTAATCCAGTTGATTATGGGCTTTTGAAAATTTTGTATCATATAGGGGTTCTAAATTGTTTGAAAATTGTTTTTTTTTTTAAAAATTATTATTTCTCATTGATTGAAGGTGTATTTCCCCCTTCCCCCTTGATACTCCCCCCCCCCCCCATCCTTTAATTTCTTTCT
>CM054160.1:22724478-22729388 GCA_028751875.1 Rapana venosa | reverse complement strand
GAAACACGGAATGCACACATACATGCATACACACAGACAGACATACACACACACACACATATATATTATATATATATATATATATATATATATATATATATATATATATACATACATGCACACATAAGGTACAAGGTAACCTATAAGGTCGTAGGGGAGCGAGGCGTCAGAGACCTCACTTCTCTAGGGCCAGCATATTGAGGGCAGCGCCCATCTCCTCTCCCTCGCTGCTTTACCTTCCCTGACCCTAAAGAGGACAGGTACCCATTTACTGCTGGGGGAACTGGGGGGAACTGTACTGAAGCCAAGGCGCGCAAACGGTCACCCATCCAACTGGTAACCACGCTCGACGCTGCTTAACTTGGCTGGGGGAAAGCGAGTGCTCCGACCACTGAGCTATCCCATGCACACATACAGACTGAAAAAGAGACAGACATATACATACATATATACATATATACATACATACATACATACATACATGCACACATACAGACAGACAAAGAGACAGATATATATATATATACATATACACATACATACATGCACAGATACAGACAAAGAGACAGACATACATACATACATACATGCACAGATACAGACAGACAAAGAGACAGACATATACATACATTATACATACATACATACATGCACAGATACAGACATACATGCACACATACATATATATATATATATATACATATTTATATATATATATATATATGTATATATATATATATATATATATATAATTATACAGACATGCAGACATACATGCATACATACATGCACACATACATAGATACATACATGCATACATACATACACACATACATGCATACATACATACGTCAAAAAGCAATTGGACAAAGAAAGAAAAGCAGACAGAAAATCCGCACAAAAAATGTTATCTTAAAAAGGCAAGAATCATGGCTACAGTACAGATGACAATATTATATAACTATGTGTTGCTGAGGTTCCTGCTGCTGCTGCTGCTGCTGCTCCTCCATTCTTCTTCTTCTTCGCAAGTCTTCTTCTTCATCTTCGCAATTCTTTCTCTTCTTCGCAATTCTTCTTCTTCGCAATTCTTATTTTTCGCAATTCTTCTTCTTCGCAATTCTTCTTTGAAATTCTTCTTCTTCGATTTCGTCTTTGTCCTCGTCTTCATCATCTTGTTCGGTTCCTTCTTCTTCTTCTTTTTCGCAATTCTTCTTCTTTGCAATTCTTCTTCTTCTTCTTCTTTTTCTTCTTCTTCGCAATTCTTCTTCTTCTTCGCAAATCTTCTTCTTCGCAATTCTTCTTCTTCTTTGTTTCCTTCCTCGTTATTTTTATTGTTGTTCTTCTTCTCCACATTTTTCCCCTTCTTCTTCGTAATTCTTCTTCTTCGCAATTCTTCTTCTCCTTTGCAGTTTTTCTTCGCAATTCTTCTTCTACTTCTTCTTCACCATTCTTCTTCTTCTTCGCCATTCTTCTTCTTCTTCGCCATTCTTCTTCTTCGCCATTCTTCTTCTTCGCAATACTTCTTCTTCTTCGCAATTTTTCTTTTTCTTCTCAATTCTTTCTCTTCTACGCCATCCTTCTTCTTCGCCATTCTTCTCCTCCTCCTCCTCCTCCTTATCACTCGCTTCCCCTCAGTCAAGGTTAAGCATCATCGAGCGTGGTTACCAGTTGAATGGGTGACCGTTTGCGTACCTTGGCTTCAGTACAGTCCCCCCAGTTCACCCAGCTGTAAATGGGTATATGCCCTTCTTTAGGGTCAGGGAGGGTAAAGCAGAGAAAGGGAGAGGAGATGGGCGCCGCCTTCAATATGCTGGCCCCTGGAGAAGTGAGGTCTCTGACGCCTCGCTCCCTTACGACCTAATAGGTTATGGGACTCTTTTACCTTTACTTATTACCTCCTTCTTCTCCTTCCTATTTTCCTCCTCCTTCTTCGTCTCCTCCTCCTTCTTCTTCTTCGTCTCCGCCTCCTCCTCCTCCTTCTTCTTCTTCTTCTTCTCCTCCTTCTTCTTCATCATCTTCTTCTTCTCCTCCTTCTCTTTCTTCTTTTTCTTCTTCTTCTTCCTCTCCTTCTTCTTCTTTTCGTCCTTCTTCTCCTCTTGCTCCTTTCCACGAGTCTTTCTTTTCGTTTCTTCTCGGATCGGTGGCTATTTGGAATTACAGTGACTTTGTTGTTAAGGTTGTTGTAGTTGCTGCTGTGACTGCTATTGTCAACAATTGTTGTTGTTTTCTGGGATGACAAGTAATGGCTGACATGTCTGCATCAAGATGACCAGTTGTTAGTGGTGTCATGGTCGCAGCTCATGGTGTGTTTAAGTGTGTGTGTTTGTGTGTGTGTGTGTGTGTGTGTGTGTTTAAGTGTGTGTGTGTGTATGTGTGAGTGTGTGTGTGTGTGTTTAAGTGTGTGTGTGTGTGTGTATGTGTGAGTGTGTGTAAGTGTGTGTGTGTGTGTGTTTAAGTGTGTGTGTGTGTGAGTGTGTTTAAGTGTGTGTGTATTTAAGTGTGTATGTGTGAGTGTGTGCATGTGTGTAAGTGTGTGTAAGCGTGTGAGTGTGTCTCTGTGTATAAGTGTGTGTGTGTGTGCGTGTATGTGTGTCTGTGCGTCTGTGTAATTTCTTTGCTGTAACTGTTGCTGTCGCTGACATGGTTGCTGTTGTTACTCCTGTCATTTCTTTACCCCCACCCCCACCCCCGCCACACCCCACCCTTTCGAAAAAAAAAAGAGAAAACCACAACAACAACAAAACAACCAGACAAACACACAACATAAATAATCAAAACAATTATCATCACAATCCTTATCAGGCAAACCATGCACAGTTAGAAATGGATTAATAGAGAAAACAACATTCCAAATAAACACTCCAAATTGACTTTGAACGACTCTTCAAAATCCAAATGTTACTTACCCATCCCTTGCAAGAGCCTAATCAATGCCATATTACTTGCCATACAGTCATTCAATGAATAAATAATTACAGGAAAAGAAGATTGCGGGGTAGTATGAGGATCGACGGTGGAGGGAAAGTGGGGGGGGGGGGGGGGGGGGGGGGGGGCTACTAAGGAACAGAAAAAATCCCTTTGAAAGAGACAGTGAGTAGATCAACAAAATAATATATGCAATTAAGCTTAACAAAAATTTACAGCGGATAATGAAACAAGTACTGCAACAATAATTGTATGAATAAATAAATAAATGCGGCAAAGTAAACAAAAATATCGAAAAAGTAGAAAGAAAGACTAGAAGACTAGAAAGAATAGGAAGGAAAGAACTGTGGAAAAGAACGAGTTAATGCAGGACTTAATACTAAATTAAAAAAAAATAAATTACGTGAATGAACGGCGTTTAGAATTCAGTAGATAATCAAATGAATATGAGAATGTAGGATGAAAGAAAATGAAAAGACATGATATATATATATAATATATTATATATATATATATATATATATATATATATATATATATATATATATATATATATATAATATATATAAATATATATATATATATAAAAATAATATATATATATAAAATATATATATATATATGAATGAATAATTTTCAAATAGGCAGAATAAACAAAAGCATCAGCTTCTCATAAATCCTAAACTGTTTTTTTAAGCGAAAAAGAAATTAATCAATTGATATTTTTTTCAACAAAATGAATAAGCACAATTAGTTAGTTTACTCAATCAATCAATCAATCATCATTCCACCAACCAGCCAATGAATCAATCAATTAAACAGCCAATCAGCCAGTCAGTGAACCAACCAACCAACCAATCAATGAAAGATCAAAGGCATTTTGCATGTGTTTACTTATTGTGTATTTATGTATTTATCCATTTGCTTCTTTCGTTATTTATTTATTCTTTTATTTCTAAGATAATGGGATAAGCACTCATGTGTTTCGTTTTGACCTCTTGTGCCCGTGGGTACGATTGAATGAATGAGTCAACTAACCTACCAACCAACCAATCAACAAACTAGCCAAACGAGCTAACCAACTAACTAGCTAACCATTAGCCAACCGACCAACCAGCTGGCAAACCAGCCAACCAACCGACCAACCAATCATTCAATCACGACTTCACGTCGTTCAATCACTCGAACAACAACTCGAACAAACACTCACTCACTCACTTACTCACTCACGATTGATCGATCGATCAATCGATCAATCAATCAATCAATCAAACTATCAACCAATACAACAATTCATCAATCAATCAATCAATCAATCAGCCTACCAAACTACCAATCGATCAATCAATCAATCTAAGGTTTCGCGATGATCAGTCAATCAATCAATCGATATGTTAGTCAATCGACCATTAATCTATCTGTTAGTCAATCGACCATTAATCAGTAGTTAATAGCCAGTGAATCAAAAACAAAATCAGTCAAGTGATAGGTTGAATGATTAATCACCTTAACAGCCATACAAACAGGTAACCGGCTCTTTGGGTAGTTTTTTTTGTGGGGGTTTCAACAATCAATCAAATATTGATTTCCGTTATCGGCCGATCACGTAACCGGCCAGGCAGCCAATCAATAATCAATCAATCAATCAATAAAACAACCAAACAGTCCATTCATCCATCCATTAATTCATTTATGTATACAGTTACTGTTTTATTTTGAGGATTATGGAATAAGCACTCATATGCTTTTTCTCACACAGTCCCCGTGTGTATGCAGTTTTGTCACTTTTGTCATCCGTTTCCACCGGCACACAATGGCCTACTCTTCCGAAAAGGGGGAACGGGTTTCAACGAGTGTGCAAGATGTTCTGCGTGCGTTCGCACACGGGACCTCTGGTTTATAGTCTCATCCGAAGGACTTTTGGGGAGAGTGGAGTCGGCACTGATGTTAACTCCAGCGGGGAAAAATCCTCTTCAACGACAGAT
>CM054160.1:22711978-22719478 GCA_028751875.1 Rapana venosa | reverse complement strand
GCTCGCAAATCTGACGACCCGGGTTCGATTCCCGTTCAAGGGGGATATTTTTTTCCTCCTGGAGTTAACATCAGTGCAGACTCCACTCTCCCCAAAAGGTTTTTCGGATGAGAATATAAACCGAAGCCCCGTGTGCGAACGCAAGCACCCACGCAGAACATCTTGCCCACACGTTAAAAATCCTGTTCCACTTTTCGGAAGAGTAAGCCATTGTGTGCCGGTGGGAACGGATGACGAAATTGACAAAACCGCATACACACAGGTCTGGATAGTAAAAAAAAAAAAAAAAAAAAAAAAAGCACGTAAGTGCTCATTCCAATATCTTCAATATGAAAGAAAAAATAAATAAAAGCATAGATAAATTACATAAATAAATAAATACATAAATAAATGAATAAATGAATAAATGTGTCCCTCCACCAAACACAACAACAGCAGCTATTCCATCCTACGGGAAACAGTTGAAAGTGCAGTAAAATCACTTTTTAAAAAAAAGCGGGGGGGGGGGGCGCAGGAGTGGACAACATTCCATCAGAACTGGTCCAGGCAAGAGGAGAGGCCATGACAGTTGTGTTACTCATCATCATCTGTAATGAGATCTGGCAGACAGGGGACTGGCCAACACATTGGAAAACAGTCCTTGATCATCAGTCTCCCGAAAAAAAGGCAACGTACGAACTATGCCAACACCACTATAGAAGGAAGGTGGCAGGACGGTCAGGACGTTTGCCTGCCAACAAGTAAACCGTGAGGTTCTGGGTTCGATTCCCAGCCTCGCCCTTTCTTCCCAGTTTGACCAAAAAAAAATCGAAGTGAATGTCAAAGTCCTTCGGATGAAACTATAAACCGAGGCCCCGTGTGCAACGCACGCACGCAGAACATCTTGCGCACACGTTAAAATCATGTTCCGCTTTTCGGAAGAGTAGGCCATTGTGTGACGGTGGGAACCACGGATGACAAAATTTACAGAACCGCATACATACGGGGACTGGATGTTAAATAAAAGGCACATGAGTGCTATTTCATTGTCCTCGATATTAAACACAAAAAACCCCATCATCTTAGCGCTTTGATTTGTTGCTTTACAAGATTCAGCGCTATATAATTTCCATACATTATTATTATTATTATTATTACTATTATTACTATTATTATCAGCTTGATCAGGCATCCAAGCAAAGTCATGCTCAGAATTGGAAGACAGCATCAGACAGTGACCTTGTCCTTGAGTGGAACGAATTTCGACGGAAAGCCGAGGACCGCGTGGAAGTGGAGTGGAGAAGCTGGTTGCAAAATCTTCATTAGTGCACCCCTTCAATGCTCAAGGGACTAGTGTGTGTATGTGTGTGTGTTGTGTATGTGTGTGTGTGTGTGTGTGTGTGTGTGTGTGTGTGTGTGTTGTGTGTGTGTGGTGTGTGGTTGATGGAGACAAAGAGAGAGAGAGGGGGTATATATATATATATATATGTGTGTGTGGTGTGTGTGTGTGTGTGTGTGTGTGTGTGTGTGTGTTGTGTGTGTGTGTGTGGTGTGCGTGCGCGCGGTGTGTTGTGAGTGTGTGTGTATGTGTCTGTCTGACTGTCTGTCTGTATCTCTCTCTCTCTCTCTCTCTCTCCTCACTCTCTCTCTCTCTCTCTCTCTCTCTCTCTCTCTCTCTCCTCTCTCTCTCTCTCTCTCCTCTTCTCGCTCTCTCTCTCCTCTCTCTTATATATCTGTCTATGCCTATGTCTCTCTGTCTATTTGTCTCTCTCTATCTCTGTCTGTCTGTCTGCCTGTCACTCAAACGCACGTATGGATCTTTTTTTTTTTAATATAATTTATGTCATCCTCCCCATTGACTCGATTTTGTTAATGCCAGATTAAGAAGCGAAGAGGAGGGGTAGGGGTGTTGGTTTTTTTCTGAATTTTTAATCATATTTCTTCCCTTTCTTCGCATATCTCTATCAACAGTAAGCAATTCTGTGTACTTGTGTCTTGCTTATTTTGCTTGTTTTTTTCTCCCAAATAGTTGCGTATTATATATTTTGGTATGATATTTGAGTAATAGTTGTAGAATTCTATGTATTGACTTGTGTATCTTGTCTCTATGTCCCTACCTTTCTATTTGTCTACATCTCTATGTCCCTATCTTTCTATTTGTCTACATATCTACCTGTCTTTCTCCCCACTTCTTTGTTTTTAATAACTGATTGCCTTTTGTCACACCTTTTGTCACGGATTTCCTAGTACCTTGTATCGACTTTTTTATCTATGATACCCCCCTCTCTCTCTCCCCTTTCTCTCCCCCTCTCTCTCTCTCTTTTTTTGTTTGGTTGACATATATAAAATTTTTTTTTTTAAATTTTCTAAGTTAAACTGAAACGATTGCTCAGATTTTTAAAGGATAGCACTTACAGGAAAGGGCCGGATGAAAAAAGAAATCAATACTTATCGTAGCCCTTGGGAATAAAGAATATCAATAAATCAATCAACAATAAATCAGCCCTTTTCTCTCTCCTTCCCTCTCCTCCTCTCTCTCGAATTTTTTGCTGACGACAAAAACCATACATAAACCATACTGCTTTAACTCTCTTGCAAAGACATTGCAGAATACCTGATGACTTCCAAAGGACTAACTAAACACATGTCAACCCCCAAAAAAACAAAATGCATGCTATCACACCAGACAAAAGCGACAAAACTACAAAAAATTTTTCTCCAATCCATATTGAAAAGGAAACAATAGAAAAAGCCTCTCCCCAAAAAAATTCTAGGAAAAAATTTGAGAAAATCTCAGCTGGTCCCATCACATATCCCATCTGTGCAATACATGTCTCAAAGAATACCAAACGACTAAAACAAACATTTTTTTTGATTTCATTCAAGAAAACTTTTCTTCAATTTATATACAATCCTCAAAAATTATGCTTCACCCGGGGATTCTGCTATGCAAAAAATAGAAACCATTTTTTAAGTCTGAAAAAAACGTGCTTTTAAACTTTTTTTCGAAGAAGACTCCCTTACTAAAGGGATTTTCCCCATTTAAACTTTTTCCCCTACCCAAAGAGTAAATTTAAAAAAGGCTCATATGTTTAAGTAATGACAGGAACTTTTCCCTCATCCTAAAAGACAAGTTCCCAAGAACATTCCAAAATCCCGAAAAGCCATTGCCCCAAACCCAAAAATAGATTTGTTCAAATCTAGCTTACTTTACTCGGGCCCCTTTAAGTGGAACTCCCTCCTGACCATTTAGACACTCCAATCATTAACAATCTTCAAAAGCATTTTTTAATCCCTTGATGCAAAAAAATAAAAATCCAAATTTGATCTTTTGGGAAACAAAGTAAATATATCCCCCCTTGCTTATCCCAAAAATTACCCCTCTCCCCCCTCCCCTCTCCTCACCTCTCTCTCTCTCACCTCTCTCCCTCCCCCCTCCTCTCCCTCTCTCTGTAACTACATTAGTGAGCTTGTTTTGAATTTAGTGTGTTTTGTGGGGTTGGTGTGTGTGGTGTGTGTGTGTGTGTGTGTGTGTGGGGTGTGTGTTTTTGTGTTGTTTGTGTGGTGCCCTTGCTTTTTTTTGATTTTTTTAACAAAGAATTTGTCTGAGTTTCCCCCTTAAAATAATTTTGGGTTTTTTTGTTAATCAGAAATGTAGGGATTGTTAAAATTTTTGCAATGTTCTGTTGGACAATTTAAATTACTTCTGTGGACTTTTGTATCAATTCTAAAAATGTGTATATAATGTGTGTGTGTGGTGTTAATTTTGGGGGGTTGTGTGGGATGTGTGTGTCAGGAGTATAATGACGCCCATTTACATGTTGCAGATGAGAGCGGAAAAAAACTTTTGTGTGTTTATTGTTGAAAAGCTAAAATTTGATTGGTCATTTTTCTTGACGGGGTTTTGCTTCCTTTTTTTTTGGTTTTTTGTACAAATTATGGTAGATATTTTGATAATTAAAAATTTTCTTTTATTTGTATGGAGGAAAATTTTTGCAATGGATATGTATCCGGGGGTTGGGGTGTTTTTGTTGTGTTGTGTGGGGGTGTGGGTTTTGGGGTGTTTGGGGGGTGGTGAGGGTGTATTTTTTTGTGAAGGTGTGTGTGTGTGTGGGGTGCATGCTTTGGGTATACGTGCGAAGTAGTTGAGTGTGTGTATGTGTGTGTGTGTGGCGCGCGCGCGCGCGCACGCTTTTAAAATTTAGTTGGACTTTTGGGGGGTTGTGTTTTTTTTAGGGGGGGTGTTGGGGAAGGGGGGTGTTTTGTGGGTTTTTTTTTCTTGAATTTTTTGGGGGGTTTTCATTTATTTTCGATTTCTTTTTTTTTCCATTTAAATTTAAAGGGGTTTGAGTAAAATTTCATTTTAATTTGAAATGATCTTGTTTGTTAATTAATTGATTTTTTAATTTTTGTGTAACAAGTATGTGACCTTTGACAATGTGTAATTTTTTTATGATTTTAAGTTTTTGGGTTTTGGTTTTTTTTTCTTGCCTTTGTTGTTCTTTTGTTTTTGTTGTTGTTTTCGTTTTTTTCCCCTTTTTTTACATCTTTATTGGTTTGGTTTTTTTTCCTTCTCTTTTTTTTGTTTGTTTTTTTTGGTTAAGGTTTTTTTGGGGTGGGGTGGGTTTTTTATGGTTTTCTTTTTTTTCTTGCTTTTTGGGGGGGGGGGGTTGTTGGGGGGGGGGGCTGTTTGGAAAAGGGTTATTTCCCCTTGTTTTTATTTTGAACTGATAAAATTGGGGGGTTTTTTATTAAGGTACCCTAACGGGCGGGGACTGATGTAAAAAAACATGTTGCTTTTCTTTTTTCCTCGAAATAAAAAATTTGTCATTGTTTTTGCATTGTCCTCCTTTCTCTCCCCTCTCCTCTCCTCTTCTTCTCATTCTCTCTCTCCCGTCTCTCTCTCTCTCTCCTTTTTGTCTCTCTCTCTCTCTTCTTCTCTTCTCTCATTTTTCCTCTCCTCTCTCTCTCTCTCTCCTCTCTCTCTCTCCCCTTTTTTTGTAAAACTTGGGGCTTGTTTTTCTTCTTCGCGCGTTTCTGTTTCCTTTTTTTCTCCCTTTCTTTTCCCTTCTCTTCCATTTTTTGGCAAGTTAGTAAAATTTTTTATTAAGAAAGTTTTTCATATTCAAAAAACTGTTTTTTTTTTAAGAAGTTTTTAGTTTTATTTAAACCTTTTAAGGGGGAAATAAAACAATTATTTTTTTTAACGCGTTTACTAGGTTCCAGAAACCCCTTTATATTAAAAATATAGAAATTTTAAATTAAATAATTTTTGGGGTGGTGTAAAAAGCCCGAATAAAAAATTTTTTGTTATCTTTGTTTTTTTAACAGATTCGGAACATTTACAAGCCCCAAAATCTAGACAGCCATCATTATTTAAATTAACCTTGTGTGATGTCATCATCCTCTCTTGAAGTAGTCAGTAATTTTGCCTCGTATTAATATATATATATATATATATATATATATATATATATATATCATTTAAGCTTAGATACCTTATTATGTCGTGACAATCATTTTTATCATATGCAATCAGTCTGTATTCACTTTCTTTTTTCATTTTTTCGATCTTACGACATGTGTTGCAATTATCATATCATGTTCGTATACCCCTTCATAAAGGGCCTTGACCTATAAATGAATAAACCATCCGAATCTCTCTCTCTCTCTCTCTCTCTCTCTCTCTCTCTCTCTCTCTCTCTCTCTCTCTCTCTCTCTCTCTCTCTTTCTCTCTCTCTTGTGCGCAGCCTTGCTTTATATTTGTGTAAAGCCTATAGAACAAGAGATATCTTGGTTTCTTAAGTCTTATTTTTTGTAACTGATTCTTATTGTGGTGGTTGTGATTATACAATAACATTCTGTGTTTTTGTGCTTCCTTATTTTTCTCACTAAAATACTAAGCAGTTTCGCAACCCCCCTTCATGTATGGGCCAACGGCCTTTTTGTGAATACATCTTTCGGTTCGAGTTCGAGTTCGATTTCTCTCTCTCTCTCTCTCTCTCTCTCTCTCTCTCTCTCTCTCTCTCTCTCTCTCTCTCTCTCTCTCTCTCTCTTACAATTTCATTGGATGATCTAATATAACATTCTAGAATGTTCTTTTTATTATTTTATACAATTTCATTGGATGGTTAGTATAGCATTCTAGAATGTTCTTTTGATTATTTTAGTTATTGCTTATTGGTTCCTGTTGTTCATCCTTGTTATTACTTTGTGTTCAGTTTGAAACTGAGTTTACGTCAGAGCTTAAAGTCGTATCCGTTCATAGAGAGCTCTTTTGGGGTTTTATTTTTTCTTTTCATTACGTTAAACGCATCATGTGATTTTTCTTGTATTTATTTGTATTTACAAAAGAAAGTCGTGTATAACCCCTCTTATCAATAGGCCACATTGGGCAATGACAATAATTGGTCAAAGCATCAAAGCGTCTCTCTCTCTCTCTCTCTCTCTCTCTCTCTCTCTCTCTCTCTCTCTCTCTCTCTCTCCTCTCTCTCTCTCTCTCTCTCTCTCTCTCGTGAAGGAAGGTGGCAGGATGGTTAAGACGTTTGCCTGCCAACAAGTAAACCGTGATGTTATGGGTTCGATTCCCAGCCTCGCCCTTTCTCCCCAGTTTGACCCCCCAAAAATCGAACTGAATGTCAAAGTCCTTCGGATGAGACTATAAACCGAGGCCCCGTTTGCGAACGCATGCAACACATCTTGCGCACACGTTAAATCATGTTCCGCTTTTGGAAAGAGTAGGCCATTGTGTGTCGGTGGGAACAGATGACAAACTTTACAAAACCGCATACACACGGGGACTGGATGTAAAAAAGCACATGAGTGCTTATTCCATTATCCTCGATATAAAAAAGTTTAAAAAGTAATCTCTCTATGGGACATTCTGGGGGATCCTTCTGTGACTGGGGATGGCAGTATGCTTAGGATGCTTTCCTGCTTGTCTCCAGCATCCCACCACAACACGTCACAGTGCAGCCATTGTACACAGTACACGCTTTACAACAACTCCACACAACAACAGTACAGCCTTGCGAAGAGTACAAGCATATCAGCACAACACGGTACACTGCAGCTTTGCGCTCACATGCACGCGTGCGCGCACACACACACATACATACACACAAAAACATACATACACATGCATACACACACAAGCACAAACACATACAAACATACACATACACACACACACACAAACACATAAACTAACACACACAAAAGCACACACACGCTAACACACACAACACACACATACACAAACACACACAGAACACAATAAGACGGCACACACACAAACTAACACACACACACACACACACATACAACACACACATAAACACACACACACACACACACACACACACACACACACACACACACACACACACACACACCACACTGACACACATTCCTATTCTGGCATTCATCGTATTCGATCAAGTTTTACATGCTTTTTCTTTACTTATCTTTACGTATATCAAGTGTTGTGTGTTTCGGATGGCTAGATTTGTTTTCTTTTTC
>CM054160.1:22704478-22706978 GCA_028751875.1 Rapana venosa | reverse complement strand
TCGCCACAAGAGCAGCGCCACCTTTTTTTTTTGTCTGCAACTGTATTTCTTTCCCTATTAGAGTGGCTTTTTTCTAAGAATTTTGCCAGGGACAACTCTCTTGTTGCCGTGGATTTTTTTACGTGCGCCGCATAATTTTCTGTAACACACGGGACCTCGGTTTATCGTCTCATCCGAAAGACTAGCGCCCAGACCACCACTCATGATCTAATGGATGGGGGAAAAGTTTCGGGCCCAGACGGGATACGAACCACGCACACTTCCGACCCGGACTTTTCGCTTTCTAGACAGGCGCGTTACCTCTAGACCACCGATCCACCTATACCGTAGGGACAATGACAATGACGATGACACATTCTTATATTTCGAGGATAATGAATAAGCACTCATGCGCTTCTTTTTTTTTATACTTTCAGTCCCCGGTAGGTATACATCTTAATTATTAAGCCCAATACTTTATATTCTCACACAGTAGCGCTATAAAGCGCTATATCTTGCAACGACAAATCAAAACGCCATTCAACGTAATCTTACACAGTCATGCAACCAATGACAAAATAATAATCAATAGTTTAAATAAACAGATATTACAAACATGGTAGGCAGCAGACCAAATCTAGGAAATAAAATTGCAGTAGTCAAATGTTGTAGTTTTTAAATTGAGGGCGGCGCCCATCTCTCTCTTTTCTTTCTCTCTCTCTCTCTCTCCTCTCTCTCTCCTCTCTCTCTCTCTCTCTACTCTCCTCTCTCTCTCTCTCTCTTATGACTTTATAAGTTTGGTTTTTGTTATTGTTTCTTTTTTTCTTGGTTTTGCTTGTTTTTTTTGTTTTTGCTCTCTCTCTCTCTCTCTCTTTTTATGACTTTAATTTTGTTTTTGTTTCTTTTTCTGTATTTCTCTCTCTCTCTCTCTCTCTCTCTCTCTCTCTCTCTCTCTCTATGCTCTTCTCTTTTTTTTTGACTTTTGTTCATTTTTCGTTTATTTTCTTGGCTTTTTCTCGCTCTCTCTCTTATTTTTATGACTTTATAAGTTTGTTTTGTTTTTGTTTCTTTTTTGTGTGTTGTTGGGGATTTTTTTGCTCTCCTCTCTCTCTCTCTCTCTCTCTCTCTCTCTCTCTCTCTCTTATGACTTTATAGTTTTTTTTGTTTTGTTTTTTTTTTTGGGTTTTTTGTGTGGACCTCTCTCTCTATCGCTACTCATTTTTATGACTTTATAGTTTGATTTTCTGTTTTTTTTTCCCTGGTTTTGTTGGGTGTTTGGGTTTTGGTTTTTTGCTCTTCTCTCTTGTCTTCTCTCTCTCTCTCATCTCTCTCTCTCTCTCTATATCTGTATTTATGATTTTGTTTTTTTTCTTTTTTTTGATGTGTTTCTCTCTCTCATTTTATGACTTTATAGTTTAGGTTTTGTTTTTTTCTTTTTTCTTATGTTTCTCTCTCTTTCTCACTCTGTCTTTCTTTTTTCGAATTATTTTTATGTTTTTTATAATGTTTTCTCTTCTTTTCTTCTGTCTCTCTCTCTCTTCTCTCTCTCTCTCTCTCCTCTCTCCTCCTTATTTTTATGACTTATAAGTTTGTTTTTTCTTTTTTCTTGGTTGTTCTTTTGGCTTTCTCTCTTTATCTCGTTTGTTTTTATGACTATTGTCTTGGTTTTTGGTTTTTTTTCTTTTTTCTTGGTGTTTTTGTTTATTGTTGTTTTCTCTTTTTCTTTCTGTAGGTCTTTTCGTAGGATTTTTTCTTTTATTGGTTTGGTTGTTGTTCTCTGAAAGGGCTATTTCCCTTTGTTTCTACTGTGTGAGAGTATGAGTATTGGGTTATTATTAAGATGTATCCCTATGGGGCGGGGACTGGATGTAACAAAAGCAAAGAGTCCTTATTTATTATCCGCGAAATAAAAGAATCTCTCTCTCTCTCTCTCTCTCTCTCTCTCTCTCTCTCTCTCTCTCTCTCCTCCCCCTCTCTCTCTCTCTCTCTCTCTCTCTACTCCCTGCTCTTTACCTCTTCCTGTGTACCCCTATAAAAGGGCAGGTACTCATTTACAGCTGGGTGAACTTGGGGACTATACTGAAGCCAAGGTGCGCAAATAGTCACCCATCCAGCCATCCAAGTGGTAACCACGCTCAATGCTGTTTAACCTTAGCTTGGGGGAGGGGGGGGGGGGAGAGAGAGAGAGAGAGAGAGAGAGAGAGATGATGAGTGGGAGTGAGGATGGAGAGTGTGTGTGTGTGTGTGTTTGTGTGTGTGTGTGTGTGTGTGTACTCTGACCACTCAGCTAGCTATTCAGTCACTCTATCGCTGTGGTAGTTATTGTTGTGTTTTTTTGTTTGTTGATGTTGGTATCGTTGCTATTGGTGGAGTTGTTGTAACTGTTGACGTTCTTGTTGTTGTTGTTGTTGTTGTTGTTGTTGTTGCTGCTGCTTTTGTTGGTGTACTTATTTTTTCGCAGATGTCGCTTATTTGGTTGTTGTTGCTATTGTGGCTGTTGTTGGTGATAATGGTAGAAGAT
>CM054160.1:22694478-22699478 GCA_028751875.1 Rapana venosa | reverse complement strand
TCATTACAGTACAACACAACACAACACAACCCACTACACTACACTACACTACACTACACTACACTACACTACACTACACTACACTACCTACACTACAAAACACTACACTACAGTACACTACACATACAACACAACACACTACACACCACCAGAACAAAAATACGATACAACACAACATAACACACTACACTGCACTACACTACACTACACTACACTACACTACACTGCACTACACTGCACTACACTACACTACACTACACTACACTGCACTATGGTGGATCGGTGGTCTAGAGGTAACGCGCCTGTCTAGAAAGCGAAAAGTCCAAGTCTGAAGTGTGCGGCGGTTCGTACCCCGTTTGGACCGGAAATTTTTCCCCCATCCATTAGACCATGAGTCGTGGTCTGGGCGCTAGTCTTTCGGATGAGACGATAAACCGAGGTCCCGTGTGTTACACGTAATTATTTAGCGCACGTAAAAAAAAACCACGGCAACAAGAGAGTTGTCCCTGGCAAAATTCTTAGAAAAAAGCCACTCTGATAGGGAAACAAATACAGCTGCAGAAAAAAAGACAAAAAAAAAAAGGTGAAAGGGTGGCAAAGCGCTAGTGGCGACGCGTCTCCCGCTCTCCCCGGAGAGCAGCCCGAATTTCACGGAGAGAAATCTGCCGTGACTTAAAGTGGTATGAAATAAAATCAGAGCGCTTTGATTTGTTGCTTTACAAGATTCAGCGCTATATAAATTCCATACATTATTATTATTATTATTATTATTATTATTATTACACTACACTACATACACTACACTACACTACACTGCACTACACTACACTACATACAACATCACTACACTACACTACACTACACTACACTGCACTACACTACACTACACTACACTACACTACACTACACGGGAGACGGGATAGCCTGGTGGTCAGAACATTGCACTCGCAATCTGACGACCCAGGTTTGATTCCCGTTCAAGGGGATATTTTACCCTGGAGTTAACATTAGTGCAGACTCCACTCTCCCCAAAAGTTTTTCGGATGAGACTATAAACCAAGGCCCCGTGTGCCAACCCACGCAGAACATCTTGCGCACACGTTAAATCCTGTTCCGCTTTTCGTAAGAGTAGGCCATTGTGTGCCGGTGGGAACAGATGACAGAATTTACAAAACTGCATACACACGGGGACTGGATGTAAAAAGCACATAAGTGCTTATTCCATTATCGTCGATATAAAAGAATAATGAAATAAATACACTCCAATGCAAGCAATAAACGGGCACTCAACCTCAACCTCAGAAACTGCCATTGACACAAAAAGTCACACACACACACACACACACACACACACACACACACAGAACACACACACACACACCACACACACACACAGAACACACACACACACACACACACACACACACACACAAACACACACACACACACACACACACACACACACACACACACACACACACACACACACAATAGCGGTCTTGATTCTGCAGAATCGGTCCATTGTGCCCAGAAATCGGGGTCTTTTGGGGTGGGACGCATTCATTTCCTCCTCGAGGGCCTTCGTTACAAGGAACCGTCTGTAGAACTCCTGTGAATATTGTTCGCTTCCTTGCAACTTAGGGTGTTGGATCCTAAAGTAGTGTGTAATGTGGTGGTTTATGGTGGTGGTGGGTGGGGGGAGAGGGTGGTGGTGGTGGTGGTGGTGGTGTGTGTGTGTGTGTGGGTGTGTGTGTGTGTGTGTGTGTGTGTGTGTGTGTGTGTGTGGAGGTGGGGGGTTGTAGGGGTGGGTGGGTAGGGAGGGATGGTTGTATGCGTGTGTGTTGTGTTGTGTGTGTGTGTGTGGAGAGGGGGTATGATGTATGTGTGTGTTTAATTCTTTTATTATTATTACTATTATTATTATTGTTGTTATTATTATTATTATTATTGATATTTTATTTCGAAGACAATGGAATAAGCACTCATGTTATCCTTACCATCCAGTCCCCGTCTGTATACGGTTTTGTAAATTGTGTCATCGGTTCCCACCGGCACACAGTGGCCTACTCTTACGAAAAACCGGAGCAGGAATCAACGTGCGCGCAAGATGTATTGCGTACGTTTGCACACGGGGCCTCGATTTACAGTCTCATCCGAAGGACTTCTGGAGAGAGTGGAGTCTGCACTGATATTAACTCCAGTGGATAAAAACAACCCTTGAACGGGATTCGAACCCGGGGTCGTCAGATTACGAGCACAATGTTCTAACCACTAGGCTCTCCCGTCCCCCCACTGATCCCACCACGAACCTAGACCCGTAATACGCCAAAAACCTAGACCCCTGATGCGCCAAGAACCTAGACCCCTGATACGCAAAAAACCTAGACCCCTGATACGCCAAAAACCTAGACCCCTGATGCGCCAAGAACCTAGACCCCTGATACGCAAAAAACCTAGACCCCTGATACACCAAAAACCTAGACCCCTGATACGCCAAAAACCTAGACCCCTGATACACCACGAACCTAGACCCCTGATACGCCCCAAACCTAGACCCCTGATACACCACGAACCTAGACCCCTGATACGCCCTAAACCTAGACCCCTGATACACAAAAAAACCTAAACCCCTGACACACCACGAATTTACAAAACCGCATACACAAGGGAACAAGATGTAAAAAAAAAAGCACATGAGTGCGTATTCCATTATCCTCGATATAAAAGAATAAATAAATAAATAAATAACAAACAAACAAAAACCCTAGACCAATGATCGACCAAGTTTCTAGACAATCGATCCAACCAAAACAACCCGAAAAAACATCACCCAGGGACCAATAATATGCTAGACCACCTGGTCACCTTCCAAACCACGGGATATATACATACACACACAAGTGTGTCATGTCAACATTATCCTAGTGGCGCTGTACTGTGTATGTAACTGACTTTATGACGTCGATGGTGTACCCCCCTCCTCAATCTCCCCCCCCCCCCCCCCCACAACACACACCACCCTTACCCCCTGCAAGATACATAATACTGTTTGACGTCAAGAACTAGTTCTTTGATGACAAAATAAAAAGGTGTTTATTATGTCCACTCTCTAGCAAACATTGTTTTCCAAGAACAAAGATTGGGGGTAGGTATGGTAAGGTAGGAGAGTGAGGGTAGGAAAGGTTTAGGGGGGGGGGGTATGTAGATTTAATAATAATAATAATAATAAATGGAATTTATATAGCGCTATATCTTGCAGAGACAAATCAAAGCGCTTGCACTCAACTCATTCTTACACAGTCATACAACCAGTGACAAGCAATAGTTCCATCAAGTCCAATTTAAGAGAAGAAAGGGGGTGGGGGTGGGGTTGGAGGGGGGGGGGTGGAGGTGTATGTGTGTGAGTGTGTGTGTGTGTGTATGGGGGTGGGGTGGGGTGGGGGTGGGGGAGGTGTATGTGTGTGTCGGGGGTGGGGTGTGGGGTGTGGGTGGAGATTGAGGGAGGGAGGTGAGAGAAAGGGAAACAGAGTAAGTTGGTTGGGAAGGGGGGGGGGGAGGTGGGGGTGGAGGGGGGGGGCAACGTCTGTTTAGTTTTTCGTTAAGGGAAAAGTTTTGTTAATAGTTTGTGATGTGTGTGTGTGTGTGTGTGTGTGTGTGTGTGTGTGTGTGTGTGTGTGTGTGTGCCTTTCCCACGTGTCATTGTTTTGTATTGGCTTTGTGGACGTGTCTGCCTGTTTCTGTCTGTCTTTGATTCTGTCTGTCTTTCTGTCTGTCTGTCTGTCTGTCTGTCTGTCTGTCTGTCCTCTCTCTCTCTCTCTCTCCTCTCTCTCTCTCTCTCTGTCTGTCTATCTGTCTGTCTGACTGTCTCTCTCTCTATGCATATACTATGTGTCTCTCCTTTGTCAGTCTCACTGTTTCGGTTTGTCTTTTGTCTGTTCGTCCGTCTTCTCCCGTCTGTCTATCCACCCTCTGTATGTCTTCCGCCTTCTGTCTTTCGTCTCTTCATTTCTTTTCTTTCTTTCTTGTCTATGTTTTTCTTCTCTTTCTTGCCTTCCTATCTTTGTGTCCTCCTTTCTTCCTTCCTGTCTTTCTTTCTTTCCCCGCCCTTTCTTTTCTTTCTTTCTTCTTTTTTCCGTCCTTTCTTTTTTCTTTCTTTCTTTTTCCTTTCTTTTTTTCTGTCATTCTTTCTTCCGTCCTTTCTTTCTCTCTTTCTTTCTTCCGTCCTTTATTTCTCTTTCTTTCTCTTTCTTTCTTTCTTCGTTCTTTTCTTTCTTTCTCTTTCTCTCTTCTTTCTTCTTCTTTCTTTCGTTCTTTCTTTCTTTCTTTCGTTCACTTTGTCTCGCATGCTTTGCGAGTGTGCATAGTTCCTGATCAGTGAGGTTTGTTCTTTAGAGTATAACATTTCTTGTCCTATCTTCTTCCCCATAAACTCCCACCTCCCCTACCCCCCCTCTCTCTCTCTTTCTCTCTCCTCTCTCTCTCTCTCCCCTCTCTCTCTCTCTCTCTCTCTCTCTCTCACACACACACACATATATAAACAACAACACAATAATGGCTGTTTCTCTACCTGTATGCTATGCATCTGATGCACAATTGTGTGTGTGTGTGTGTGTGTGTGTGTGTGTATGTGTGTGTGTGTGTGTGTGTGTTTGTGTTGACAACGTAGAAAAGGCCCCGCCCTTTCTACTTAATTTTTTTTCTCTTTGTTATTGCGTTGTGTGTCAACAACGTTTTGATGTGGGTTTTTTCTGTAAGGCACCGGTGCATACAATACAATATTGAACAATGCTGTGTTGTGTATACAGACGAGTATTTCTCTCTCTCTCTCTCACTCCTATTGTTTTCCTACCCTGGTTTTTTAACAAACAAAATAAAGCGTATATATGTCCTTATAACCTCTTTTGATGTGTTGGTAGGGAGGTGGAGGAGAGGTCGAGGGTGGGGATGGATGCGTGAGTCTATAAAGGGGAAGAGGGAGAAGAGGGGGACAATAAAGAAGG
>CM054160.1:22671978-22679478 GCA_028751875.1 Rapana venosa | reverse complement strand
ATCAACCACAGAACAATTCATAAAACGTCCGTCCACACACAGTAACTCCCTCTCCTCCTTGGTCTTGTTCAATCAAGAACACACATAATATATTCGCACACACATAATATATTCACTCCCACCAATAAACTGTATATTCCTTTGAACTCAGAAAAATGACCCAACAACCACGAACAATTCATTACACTTGGCCACACAGAGTAACTCCTTCTTCTCCTAGGTCTTGTTCAATCAAGCACACACACCCATAATATATTCACTTCCACCAATAAAATATAAATTCATTTGAACTCAGAAAAATGACCCAACAAGTCGTAAAACGTTGGTCCACACAGAATAACTCCCTCTTCTTCTTCCTCTTGTTCAATCAAGTAAACAGGTATACACTCCCACCAATAAAAATCTATATTCTTTTGAACTCAGAAAAATGACGGAACAACCAACAAACAATTCATTAAAGTTGGCCACACAGAGTAACTCTCTATTCTCCTTCCTCTTGTTCAATCAAGTAAACACCTATACACTCTCACCAATAAAATGTATATTCCTTTGAACTCAGAAAAATGATGATCAACCACGGAACATATCATAAAACGTCCCTCCACACACAGTAACTCCCTGTCCTCCTTGGTCTTGTTCAATCAAGCACACACATAATCCACCATTACAATATATATTCCTTTGAACTCAGAAAAATGACCCAACAACCACGAACAATTCATAAAACGTCCCTCCACACACAGTAACTCCCTCTCCTCCTTGGTCTTGTTCAATCAAGCACACACACAGATATACATATACACTCTCACCACCACCACCAACACCAGGTAGTTCTGTCAAGCCTTAACCTGTCCCACACAGGCTTGTACCAAAATGTGACATAAAGTTAGCCTTGAGAGGAAGGATTGGCTTAGGGAAAGCTGAGGACCAGCGAGGTGTGGAGGAAGCTAGCTGCAAAATCTTCAGTAGTGCCTACAAGGCTTGTAGGTGAAGGGGGCAGTTTGTCAGAAAAAACAGTCACACAGCCAAGTTATTATTTTTTTCTCATACTATAACCTTCGTCACTGTTGATCTCCTAAGACTCTGGAGGGAGGTTACAGGAGCAGATGATGACGATGATGATTATGTTCTTTGCTGCACATCTGATCATTTCTTCATACTTTTTTTCCAGAACTCTTGAGTTTCTCCTTGAATTTCCACAACACCGACTTCTCCTGCAGTCTCCGCTCTCCTGAATTTCTCCTACACACAAACAAATGTTCTTCTAGATGCTTCTTCTTCCACACAACAAAGTATTCTGTCCCTCTGTCTCTCTGTCTCTCTGTCTGTCTCTGTCCTCTCTCTCTCTCTCTCCTCTCTCTCTCTCTCTCTCTCTCTCTCTCTCATCTCGCTCTCTCTCTGTAGATTACATAACTCTCTCTCTCTCCCCCCCTCTCTCCTGCCCCTCACTCCCCCTCTCCCTCTCCTCCCCTTCCCCCCCCCCCCTTCCTTTTCTCTCTCTGGCTCTCCATTGATCCGAATTAAATTTCTCTTACACTTCACCACACAACGGTTTGTATTAATAATAATAATAATAATGTATGGAATTTATATAGCGCTGAATCTTGTAAAGCAACAAATCAAAGCGCTCAGATTTCATTTCATACCACTTTTAAGTCACGGCAGATTTCTCTCTGTGAAATTCGGGCTGCTCTCCCCAGGAAGAGCGGGAGAGCGCGTCGCCACAAGCGCAGCGCCACCCATTTTTTTTTCTTGTTCATGTCTGCAACTGTATTTTTCTTCCCTTTCAGAGTGGCTTTTTTCTAAGAATTTTGCAAGGGACAACTCTCTTGTTGCCGTGGGTTCTTTTACGTGCGCTATATAATTACGTGTAACACACGGGACCTCGGTTTATCGTCTCATCAGAAAGACTAGCGCCCAGACCACCACTCATGGTCTAATGGATGGGGGAAAATTTTCCGGTCCAAACGGGGTACAAACCGCCGCACACTTCAGACCCGGACTTCTCGCTTTCTAGACAGGCGCGTTACCTCTAGACCACCGATCCATCAAATTCGATCCTATTCTTATTCTACACAACTTTACTCTCTTCTTTCTTTCTTTGTTCTATTTTTTTTTTACTAGAAAACTGGAACTTCTCCTTTGATTAACTCTGTGCAGCATCGAATTCTCTTTAAGCCTCCACTCAACCTGAATTTTCTTATTCTTTCCCTCTCCTCACTACTAACTGTTCTCTTTTTTTTTTTCAAACAACTAAAATCTCTCTCTCTCCAGAAAATTTGAACTTCTGCATATTTCCTTCAGCTCCCTCTCTCTCTCCTCTCTCTCTCTCTCCTCTCTCTCCTCTCTCTTCTCTCTCTCTCCTCTCTCTTTCTCCTCTCTCTCTCTCTCTCTTTCTCTCTCTCTCTCCTCTCTCTCTCTCTCTCCTCTCTCTCTCTCTCCTGAGTTTTCTTCTCTTCTCTTCTACTCTCCTTCACACAGCTGAAAGTTCTCCTTCACTCTCCTCACATAAAAAACCAACAACAATTCACAGTCTCTTTCAGAAGAATAAGAAGAGAAAAACCACAACACCACAACAAACATCTGAATTTCTTAACATTATTCTCCATAACAGAAAACATCTGTGTTTTGTCTCAACACATTTGAATCTCTGTCTCTGTCTGTCTGTCTCTCTTACTGTCTCTCTCTGTCTCTCTCTGTCTCTGTTTGTCTGTCTGTCTGTCTGTCTCTCTGTGTCTCTCTTTCTGCTCCTGTCTCTGTCTATCTGTCTGTCTGTCTGTCTCTCTTTCTCTGTCTATCTGTCTGTCTCTCTCTCTGTTTCTCTGTCTCTCTCACTCCCCTCTCTCTCTGTCTGTCTATGTCTGTCTCTCTCCCCCTCTCTCTCTCTCTCCCTGTCTCCCTCTCTGTCTGTCTCTCTTTGTCTCTCTCTATCTCTCTCCCCCCTCTCTCTCTCTCTCTCTCCCCCCCTCTCTCTCTCTCTCTCTCCCCTCTTCTCCATGTCTCTCCGATCTTTGCTTGGTCCCAGAGGTCGTACAAAGACGCACACACACACACACACCCTTACACATATACATACACGAACACAATGGGTTGTGGTAGAATTGAGAACTTACTCGATCCGTGCTAGCCGATCTTTCCACACGCATATATATACATATTTACCTTTCCTCTTGTTTCCTGGCTAAACTAGATCTCTGCTGTAGTGAGAGAGTCCTTAGAAAAGCCTTTGTAGTTTTGCAGGGTGGGGGGCGTGGGGGGTGGAGGGTGGGGATAGGTGTGGGGGTGGAGGCGAGTGGGGGGGGGGGGTGGGGGCAGGGGAGATGGTTGGAGAATGGAGGGCAGAGGAGAGGGTCGGGGTTGTGGGTTGTAAAGTGTGGTGTTAACCATTCCTTTCTGTGTATTGTAGGTTTTTTTTTTTTATGTTGTGTTGTATGTTAGTCTGTTTGTGTTTTTGTCTTTGTCTGTGTTTGTATGTATGTTTGTTATGTTTTGTCTGTCTGTCGTCAGTCGATCGATCTCTCTCTTTCTCTCGTCGGTCTCTCTCTCTTTCTCTCTCGTTCTCGGTCTCTCTTCTCTCTCTCTCTCTCTCTCTCTCTCTCTCTCTCTCTCTCTCTCTCTCTCTCTCTCTCTCTTTCTCTCTCTACTCGTCTCTCTCTCTGTGTTCTGTCTCTGTCTGTCTGTCTGTCCTATCTATCTATCTATTTTATCTATCTATCTATCTATTATCTATATATCTATCTAATCTATCTATTCAACATACATACATACATACATACATACGTACGTACGTACGTACTACGTACGTACGTACGTATGTACGTACATACATACATACAAACATACATACATACATACATACATATATACATATATACATACATATACACATACATCCTTTATTGTAGAATATACCTTAACATGTCGAAAGTCTGTCACTGATGACGACAATCTCACTCCAACTTCACATAATAAAACAAACCATCTTAACGCCGGCCCTAGTACTTTGCTTGCAGTAAACTGTGCTACAAAGGATTTGGTCCCAGCTAACAAAAGGCTTGTTCAATGGTCCCCCCTTAAGTGCCAAAATGGTAAAACCTTGCGTGCAATGACGCAGGTTCATTGTTCCTAAAAATGTCACACACTTGACATGTGATCTTTGGTGTGCTGATGTTGAAAAATTCAAAGGTCTACATACACATGCGGTATTGGGTATGCTGTTCAAATTACCTGACAAACAATGTGTGTGTGTGCATGTGTGTGTGTGTGATGAGTGTGTGTGTGAGTGTGTTTGTGTGTGTGTGTGGACGGGAGTGTTGTGTTGTGTTATGTTGTGGTCTGTTGTGTTGTGTTGTGTTGTGGTGTGGTGTGGTGTGTGTGATGTGGTGTGTGTGTGCGCGTGGGTGATTTTTTTTTAACCTTAGACTCCTTTACTTTGAGAATAACGATTAAGCCCTCATGTGCTTTTTTAAGGTCCCATACCTGTGTGTGTGTGTGTGTGTGTGTGTGTGTGCGTGAATGCGTGTGAGCGTGTGGGTGTTTGCACGTTTACTTGTTGTTGACCTGGCAAATATCAAAATGGAAAGTTAAATGAATACCATGCCATATGTATGCTCACCTTCTCCTCACCCCCCCCACACTCTCTCTCTCTCTCCTCCATCTCTCTCTCTCTCTCTCTCTCTCTCTCTCTCTCCTCTCTCTCCTTCCTCCTTCTTTCTGCCTGTCCTGTCTGTCTCTGTCTCATCACTCACACCTCTCTCTCTCTCTCTCACACAAACACACATTCCTTCCTCCTTCAGCTTTTACCCTCCCACCCCCAGCCTCGGTGTGCTGGTAGGAACAGAAAACAGAATTTATAAAGCTGCATACACACAGGGACTGGATGTAAAAACCCCACATAAGTGCTTATTTTATTATCCTGGATATAAAATAATAATAAAAACATTTAAAGAAAACTCCCTGTTTGAACCTTTTATCACCACTTCAGTGCTTAACATGCGTTTTTTTTCTCAATCGTTTTTTTTCTGCATTGTTCTCAAGTTCATGTTCGGTTTATCATCATTCGATCAAAGGCTTTGGCAGGAACTTTAGTTCATAAAGTCATGCTTTTATTACAAAAAGCAAAGGTAAAAGATGTCTCATAACCTATGTGGCCGTACAGGAGTGAGACATCAGAGACCTCAACACTCTTAAGGGGCCAGCATATTGAGGGCTGCGCCCATCTCATCTCCCTCACTGCTTTTACCTTCCCTGACCCTAAAAGAGGGGGGTGGGGTACCCATTGACAGCTGTAAGATATTAGCCCATGGTAAAAGATGTGTGGGTTATTGAGGTGAGCTTAGTGTCAAGGCTTATATTAATGAAGTATTCTTTTGTGTTATAATGTTAAACGTTTTAATAACCTGTTGCTTTACTGATTTGCTTTTACTTTTATTTCCGTCCCAATGGTGAGTTTTAGCGTATGCAATCGTTCTTTTGCCCACCATGAAGGTAGCCACATTCCGACTTTGGGGTTTCATCTTCTTTCCATATGATGTGCTATTATCAAGCTGCAGCTTGTTTGCGTATCCTACATTCAAGATTAATTGTTCATAGATAGATCGGTGGTCTAGAGGTAAGGCGCCTGTCTAGAAAGCGAAAAGTCCGGGTCATAAGTGTGCAGTGGTTCGGATCCCGTTTGGGCCCGAAACGTTTCCCCCCATCCATTAGTCCGTGAGTGGTGGTCTGAATGCTAGTCTTTCGGATGAGACGATAAACCTGAGGTCCCATGTGTTACACAAAGTTATTCAGCACAAGTAAAAGAACCCATGGCAACATGAGAGTTGTACCTGGCAACATTCTAAGAAAAACGCGACTCTGCTAGGGAAACAAATAGAGTTGCAGACAAAAACCCCCCAACAAAAGTGGCGCTGCTCTTGTGGCCATGTGCTCTCCCAGGGGAGAGCAGCCCGAATTTCAGGCATAGAAATCTCGTGACTTAAAGTGGTATAGATAAAATAGAATAAATAAATAAATAAATAATTAAATAAATAAGCTCACACTGTTTTGTTGCTGCTATGGTATTCTGATCGAATAAGATTCTGTTTAAACCTAAATGTTAACCGAGATTGTTTTCCAGATATTTACAGATTTTAGCATAAGAAACATGTCCTCTCATTCAATAAAGAAAGAGTATTCCCTGAATTGGTGTATGGCTATCTATAATTATGGTGAGGAATTGGTAAGGCGTTACATCACATATACTGTCACGTAGTGTGGACCATACCTGTTACAGTGATCCCAGATGTGATGAGTGGTTTATGTATTATGTATTATGTATGTATGTATGTTGTATGTATGTATGGTATGTATGTATGTGTGTATGATGTGAATATGTATGCATTTGTTTTCTGGATAATAGGAGTTTTTGCATTTATGTACTTGTTTAATTTATTTATTTTTTTTATCTTTTTTATTTATTTATTCTTTTATTTCAAGAATTATGGACAGCACTCATGTATTTTTACAACAGGATCCCCTGTGTAGGAGTTTGTCAATTTGTCTCTTGTTCAACGACCAACACAATGGTCTATTTCATGGAAAAGCAGGACAGGTTTTGAACGTACACTCGATGTCTGCCTGTGTGATGTGCACACCGGGCCTAGGTTTACAGTCTCATCTGAAGGCACAGTTTTATTGAATGAAAAGAAGTAATGTATTTCTCTGAATGCCGTATTAGCTGTCTATAATCCCAGCGAGCTATTTTGTAAGGAGTATTCACACGATGTCACTTCTCAGCATGTTGGTCAAGCTGTTAACACCGAGTGTGATAAGGGCACACAGAACAATCATATTCTGGGTGACGCATACCCACCCTCACCCTTTCCATGATGTTTAAAACTTAAATGACTAGTAGACAACAACAACCGAAACAACAAGACAACGACATGTCCAAATACTAACTCCATTTTCTTAAGTTGACACAATAGTTCTTAGCACCAAAGATTCACGATAGTCTGCTATCCAAAGTTTAGGTAGGTGGGGTCTTTTTTGTTGAAGAGGGTGGTATTTTATCTAGTGCGAAGGAATAGGTAGATGCTGTCCCGCCCTCAACGCGCCCTCACGGGATATGAGGCACTCCTTTTGTGCTGAAATCTACCCTGACTAGTGCACTGACTGGCGTGACCCGGATGACCGACAAGGGAGACAATGCCAATGGAATGGGACTGAGAAAATATGCACAAAGAGAGAGACAATGACAATGACAAAGAGAGAGAGAGAGAGAGAGAGAGAGAGAGAGAGATGGGTGACACCTAAAGTAGGTGCTATTTTGGGTTGAGTGTGTGTTATGAGAGCTAAGAAGAGAGATTTGTTGTTGAAAACAGAGTGATTTACAGGTAGGATAAATTATATTGATACATTTTTCTTTTGGTGGTTGACATTGATGTATTATTCTACGTTTTATAACATTTGTTGAATATTGTGGGTGCATGACCTTAGCCAGTAAAAAATCTTCACAACTTT
>CM054160.1:22654478-22666978 GCA_028751875.1 Rapana venosa | reverse complement strand
GACTTGGTATGGTGTGTGTGTGTGTATGTGTGTGTATGTGTGCGTGTGTTATTCTTTTATTCTTTTATATCGAGGATAAGAAATTAAGCACTCAGTTGCTTTTTTACCTCAAGTCCCCGGAAGTATACGGTTTTGTAAACTATGTTATTTGATCCCACCAGCACACAATGGCCTACTCTTCCGAAAAGCGGAACAGGATTTAACGTGCGCGCAAGATGTTCTGCGGGCGTTCGTACACGGGACCTTGGTTTATAGTCTCACCCGAAAGACTTTTTGGGAGAGTGGAGTCGGCACTGATGACATGCGTGCACGTTGAAACCAATGTATCTACAAAAGCTCAATGTCAACTTGTCACATGTCTCCATTGTGGCTGTAGATAGTAGGAGCTCCAGGAAATACCACCATGGTTCTCCCTCTCTCTCTCTGTCTCTGCTGAGATCTACGATCTCCTGTAGCCCTCCTCCCCAGAGCACTGATCTCAGCGATGCTGGCAATGTAGGATGCTGGTGGTCTGTCTGCCTCTTGATATTCTGCCCTCAACCTTACCTTGGAGAACTGTCTTCATCAGATTCGTCTGTGCGTTTCTGCTTGCATGACCAGCATTAGTAACTCAGTCTTAACACTTAAACACTCTCATATAAAGCATACAACATCTACACTCAGAAAGGTTTTCTTTCTTCTGTTGTTGTATTGTTGTATTTTTGGTTGGAGCTCATAGGTTCACAAAAAGGTGAGATTTTGTGCATGCGATCGTTTTGACAAACTTTGAAGGTATCTGTATGCCGACTTCTTATAAACTCTCTTATAAAACACACAGAATCTACACTCAGAAGGTTTACTTTCTTCATTTTTGTTGGGTTGTTTTTTTTGTGTGGGGGGGGGGGGGGGGGGAGGGGAGGGGTGGGGGCTGGAGCTATGAGGTTGACCAAAGGTAAGATTTTGTGCAAGTGATCGTTTTGACCAACTATTAAGGTAGCCGCATGCCGACTTCAGGGATGCTCAGAGTATGACTACATGTCTTGGTAAAGCACTTGAAAAACAACTATTCATATAAATCATATTTTTTTCGTCATATGGTAATGTACTTCCAGTGATTTTAAAGTGCGAGCAGTGGTATAGGGTGTTCATTTTGGATGTAAATATGAGGAACGTACAACATCTAAAAAACAACAACAACAAACAACAACAACATTAACAACCACAACTACCATCACAACCTGCGTTTAAGTGTATCAAGGCTACCAACCCTGGTAGCTAAGCAGCAAAAGAGAGGGATAATGGCAGCTGTTAAGGGAGGTAATTTACAACAAAAATAGAAGATAAGTCGGGAGTGCTGTCCCTGTAGGCACCTCACTGCTGATAGGAGAAGAGCCACTCTTTTGTGCTGGAGATCTATTCTGAATGGAGGTGACCAGGATGACCGACAAGGGAGACAATGCAGAGTAAGGAGAGAGCAGGGAGGGGAGGGGGCTTTAGAAGGGATAGGAGGAAAGGAGGGGGTTGGGGTTTGTCGTTTTACCCCCTTTTTTGGGTGGGTGGGGATGGGTGAGAGGGTTGTATTGAGAATTGAGAGATAAATAGGTGTGTGTGTTAAAAGGAGAATTGTGGTAAACTACACACCACACACACACACAACCACACACACACACACACAACACACATACACATAGATAGATAGATAGATAGATAGATAGATAGATAGATAGATAGATAGATAGATAGATAGATAGATAGATAGATAGATAATTTGGGCATTGCTCTATTCTGGTTGATTAGTTTTGTTGTTGTTGCTTTTGGTTTTTTGTTTGGATTTTTGGTTGGTTGGTTATGGTTGTTTAGTTGTTGTTGCTGTTTGTTTGTTGTTGTTGGTGGTGGGGATTTTTTTTTGGGGGGTTGGGTTGGGTGGAACATGTGAGTGCATGAACTGTAACTACAAAGATATCTGTGTCTGTCTGTCTGTGTGTCTGTGTGTGAGAGTTTTTTTTCCAATATTTTATTTCGAGGATAACGGAACAAGAACACATGTGCTTTTTTTCTTTTTACATGCAGTCCACGTGTGATTGTGTGTGTGTGTGTGTGTGTGTGTGTGTGTGGTGTGTGTGTGTTGTGTGTGTGTGTGTGCATGGGTATGTGTGTATGTGTGTGTGAGTCTTTCTATCTTTTTTGTCTGTCTGTCTGTCTGTCTGTCTGTCTGTCTCTCTCACTCTTTCTTATCTCTATCTCTCTCTCTCTCTCTCTGTCTCCCTCTCTCTTGCTTCTTGCTGTCTCCCCTCTATTTTATTTTATCCATATTACCTAATTATAATCCGTGTATCAGTTTTTATGTTATGTTTGATTTATTTGAGAATTATATGTTTATCAGCATATCTCTTTTCTCAAAAAAAAATCTATGTATCTTTTGAAATTAATGTTTAAGTTAGTTAGGGATTATGTAATGTAAGTTTCATTTTCTTTTAAAATCATGTTGTTGTTGTAGTAAGACTTTTACCTGTTTTGTTGATAGTCCCTAATCAGGGCAAGGGCTGGATTAAAAAAAAGTATGCCATGCTTATTCTGTTACTCTTGAAAAATAAAGATTCATTCATTCTCTCGCTTTCTTTCTCTCTCTCTGTCTCCCCTCTCTCTCCTTCCCTTTTCTCCCCCTCTCCATTTTCCCTTCACATTTCTCTCCTTCCTTCTCACCTCTCTCTCTTTTACATGTTCTCCAGTCCTCCACAGCTTAATATTAATGATAGCTAGCTCCAGAGTGTCTGTCATTATCACTATTTACATGGTCACAATGATGTACCCAGTCCTCTTTTCTGTGCATTCAGAAAGACAGGGTACTAAGGGCTTCACGGGTGAATGGGTTAATCGTCTTCACGTTATGCTTTTAAAATTTAGTCAAGTGGAAAGTTGAAGTGCCTCTGGCTTTGGAAAACGCTATATTGAGCTGCCAATAAGTGGGTATTAGTGTAATGAGTTTACTGCTTAGTATGGTTTTTCCTAAATTTTAATTGTAAGCATTATGTGGAAAAAATGTATGTATAGGTGCATTAAATTTAGAATGTATGGAAATACCTTGTTTGCAAAAATGAAAATACAAATGATATATCTATACTGGATGTGAAGGTATGTTCCTTGATGGAGAACTTTCTTCTCTGCCTCTGTCTCTCTTTCTCTCTCTCTCTCTCTCTCTCACTCCTCTCTCTCTCTCTCTCTCTCTTCATCTCTCTCTCTTCCTGCCTCTCTCTCTCTTTCTCTGCTCCCCCCTCTCTCTTCTCTCTCCTCTCCCTCTCTCCTCTCTCTCGTCCCTCTCTCTCTCTACTCTCCGGTCTGTCTGCCAGTCTATTGGTCTGTCAGCCTGTCTATCTGTCTGTTTCTCTGACTCTCTCTCTCTCTCCCTCTGTCTCTGTCTCTCTCTCTGTCTCTGTCTCTGCGTCTTTCTTTTACAAGGACCTTAGTCCTCCACAGGTTAGTTTTCTCCAGGGTGTCCTCTTTCTCTGTGCATTCATAAAGACCAGTCCTAACGGCTTCATAGGTGAATGGGTTAACCGTCTATCCCGGTCTGTCTGCCAGTCTATTGGTCTGTCAGCCTGTCTATCGTCTGTTTCTCTGATCTCTCTCTATCTCCTCTGTCTCGTGTTCTCCTCTGTCTGTCTACTGCGTCTTTCTTTTACAAGGACTAGTCCTCAAGGTAGTTTTTCAGGGTGTCCTCTTTGCTCTGTGCATTCATAAAGACCAGTCTAGGCTTCATAGGTGAATGGGTTTAACCGTCTTCACATTTGCTTTACAATCATCAGGTTGAAAAGTGCCTGCATTTGGAATGGAAAAGGGTAGTTTGACCTGTAAAAAAATATGTTTTAGTGTAGTGAGTTTACTGCTTAGTAATTTTTCCTCTAATGTTTATATGTTAGCATTATGTGGAAAAAAGTATGTTTAGGTACCTTCAGAATGTATGGGAATACATTGATTGCAAAAATGAAAATACAAATGCTGATTTTATACTGGATGTTAAGATGTTTTCCGTAATGGTAAATTCTCTCTTCCTCATCTCTCTCTCTCTCTTCTCTCTCTCTCTCTCTCTCTCTCTCTCTCTCTCATCCTCTCTCTCTCTCTCTCTCTCTCTCTCTCTCTCTCTCTCTCTCTCTCTATTCTCCATCCTCCCCTCTCTCTCTCTTTCCCCCACCATTCTGTCTTTTCCCATGGATCCCAGTCCTCCACAGGTTAATTTTAATGATAGCTAGCTCCAGGGTGTCTGTCATAACCACTGTACATGTGGTCACAGTCATGTACCCAGTCCTCTTTCTCTGTGCATTCAGAAAGACAGGGTACTAAGGGCGTCACAGGTGAACGGGTTAATCGTCTTCACATTATGCTTTTAAAATTCAGTCAAGTGGAAAGTTGGAGTGCCTCTGGCATTGAAAAAGGGTAGTTTGACCTGTCAGTTAATGTGTTTTGTTGTAGTGAGTTTGCTGTTTAAAATGTTTTTGATTATTCCATTCAGTGACATGTGGATGTCCCCCCCCCCTCACCCCCCTCCCTTAGAAAAATAATGTTAAAGTGTTTATGAATGGCAAACAATTGAAAATAGAACTTTTGTTTTTATACAGCATGCTAAGGTGTGTTCTTTGATGGAGTGATCATGGAGAGATCATGGAGATGGAGAGATGTCTGTCTGTCTCTGTCTTTCTCTCTCTGTCTTCGTCTCTCTGTCTGTCTGTCTGACTATCTGTCCATCTGTCTGCCTATCTGTCTGTCTGTCTGCTCTCTTCCTCTCTCTATGCATGTGTGTGAGTGTGCATAGGTGTGCACGCATGCGTGTATGTGTGTGCGTGCATGTGTGTGTATGTGTGTTTGTTCATCCATGCATACGTGAGTGTGACTTGTATGTGTGTGTGTGTGTGTGTGGTGTGTGTGTGTGTGTGTGTGTGTGTGTGTTGTGTTAATATGTATTTTTTAAGGACACTGTGTGTGTGTGTCTGTGTGTGTGAGTAAGTGAGTATGTCTGTTAGTGAGAAAGATATATGGATACGTAAAGAGAGAGCAAAAAGATAGAAAAGAAATATGAAAAAGATTGACAAAGAGATACAGAGACAGAAAAACAAACTGAAAGCGAGAGAGAGAGAAAAGGAGAAAGAAAGAGAAAGAGACAGAGAGAAAGACAAAGGCAAAGAGAAACAAAGAGGGACTGAGTCTAGAAACCGAGGTCCCATGTGTGAACACACAGAGAACATTTTGCGCACAGGTTAAATCCTGTTCCACTTTTCAGAAGAGTAGGCGATTGTGTGCCCATAATAATGATAATAATAATAATAATAATAATAATAATAGTAATAATGTATGGGATTTATATAGCCCTGAATGAGAGCAGAGGACAAAATTTACAAAAACGGCATACACACAGGGACTGGATGTAAAAAAGCACATGTGTGCTTATTATATTATCCTTGACATCCCTGGAGTTAACATCAGTGCAGACATCACTCTCCCCAAAGTCCTTCGGATGAGACTATAAACTGAGACCCCGTGTGCAAACGCACGCAGAACATCTTGCGGCACACGTTAAATCCTGTTCGGCTTTTCAGAAGAATAGGCCATTGTGTGCCGGTGGGAACAGATGACAGAATTTATAATACCATATACACACGGGGACTGGGTGTAAAATAGCACATACGTGCTTATTCCATTATCCTCGATATAAAAGAATAAAATGAAAATAAATAAAAAATGAATAAAAAGATATAAATAAAAAAGTAACTAATTAAAATAAATGAGTGAATTAGAGAGAAAGAAAAAGGCAAAGAAAGGAATAGACGAGTTTTCATGAATTAGCACACACACACACGCACACCACATCACACAACACACACCACACCACACACCACACCACACAACTGCACGCACACACACATGCACACACTCTTGCCCACACACGCATACACACATACACACATGTGCGAGCGTGCGTGGGCGTGCGTGCACACCTACACAAGCACCAACACACACACACAAACATACACACACTACATACACAGAAAATGAATACCCACCCCTCACCCCCACCCACTCACACAATCTACAAACCCGCCTCCCTCCCTCCCACACAACACTTCACCTCCTCCACCCTCTTTCCACCCCTCACCCCACCCCCTTACCACCACCACACAGCATACCACTAGGCTTATTCCCTTGAAAAGTCGTCTAGCTAATCAGTCAGAATATTTTCTTCTTTGGACTAAGAGGCTTGCAGCTCTATAGAAGAATTCCGTGTTGCCTTGGGCACTTTGCTTTGTTGGAAATACATACAGGATTTGTTTAGGGAATCTGTGGACATTCCTCTGCTAGTCCTTCTATGTGTTAGTTGGTTGGTTGGTCAATTTACTGTTACAATATCCTGTTGATTTTTACGATTGTTTGTTTGTGTTCTTTGTCTGGCAAGATTTAAACACACACACACACACACACACACAACACACACACACACTCACACACACACACATCCAAACATATGCAAACACAACACACACACACACACACACACACACAACACACACACACACACACACACACACACACACACACACACACACACATCTGAACACATCAAACACAACACACACACACACACACACACTCACACACACACACATCTGAACACATCCAACACACACACACACACACTCACACACACACACACACATCTGAACACATCCATACACACACCCACACACACACACATCTGAACACACACCCACACACACACAACACACACACACATATGAACACATCCAAACACACACCCACACACACACACACACACATCTGAACACATCCAAACACACACCCACACACACACACACACACACACACATCTGAACACATCCAAACACACACCACACACACACACACACACACAACACACACACACACACACACACACACACATCTGAACACATCAACACACACCCACACACACACACACACACACACACACACACACACACACACAACACACACACACAACACACACACACACACATCGACACATCAAACACACACCACACACACACACACACCACACACACACCACACAACACACACACACACACAAACACACACACCGCTCATGCAGAAGGAACCACCCACTCTGTAACACACAGGGTGGTATAGTATAGTACAGTGCAGTACTACATTGTTTCACACAATGTTCTGGTCAGTCAAACAAGTGGAATATCTTCACATTATTAAGTGGGTGGATTGCTGTCATAAGGTACATTATCATGACATTGCCCTGTGCAATTTTTGTGTTTTGTTTCTATTTGTTGTAATGTTCCGTTTGGTATACTTCTACCTTGAGTAATCAAGATTATAATGAACAAATTAAAGCACACACACACACACACATGCGCCAGCACATGCACACACATACACACTCTGACTTTTGACTTTAAGATACACACACAATCTGACTTTTGACTGTAACACACAAACACACACACACACATACACACTAATCCCTTTAAGTGAACCACCCACCCCTGTAACAGACAGGGAAGTATGGTATTGTACAGTACTGCGAGTTGTTTCGCATTATGTTTGGGTCACTCAAATAATTGGAATATCTTCACATTATCAAGAGGGTGGCTTGCTGTAATAAAGTATATGCTGTTGCCCTTAGCAAATTTTGTGTTTTATTTCTCTTTGTTTTAAGGTTCAGTTTTATCTACTACTACTACTACTACTACTACTACTACTACTACTACTACTACTACTACTACTACTACTACTACTACTACTACTACTACTACTACCAAGAGTAGGTAAGATTGAAATGAATGAATGAAAATGAAACACATAGACACAAGGGTGCATTCCCCGCGCCAATGCGCGCCCCGGCGCACAACACAACCACACACACACACACAACACACACACACACACACACACACACACCCACACACACAGCACAGGCAACACCACACACACAACAAACATACAACACCACACAAAACAACACACACACTCCACACAGGCACACACACATACACACAGGCACACACACACACACCAATAAAAAGAACCACCCCACACATGTAACACGCAATTATATAGTAATGTACAGTACTACGCTGTTTCTCATAATGTCTTGGTCACCAAAACAAATGGGGTAGTTTCACATTATCAAGAGGGTGGATTGGTGGCATAAGGTATACACCATTGCCCTAGGCAATATCTGTGTATTGTTTCTATTTGATTTGAGATTCTGTTTTAGTATACTACTAGATACCTTGCTGCAGATACCTTGTGCTTACGAATACCTAGATTTAACCAATCCACTGTTGGCCGTCGCTCTTTCTCTATTTCTGGTCCATCAATCTGGAATGACCTCCCTCTCTCCCTTCGTGAAAAGCCTACTTAGGACAGCTTTAAATCTAGCCTCAAAACATACCTATTTCAAACTTAAGATTTTTCCCTCTTGTTTCATCTCATGTCTGTCCCTGCCTTTGAAAGCCAAAATTCCATCACCCTGCTGAAATGTACAACCTGTGTGTGTGTGTTGTGTGTGTGGTGTGGGGTGTGTGTGTGTGGTGTGGTGTGTGTGTGTGTGTGTGGTGTGTGTGTGTGTGTGGTTTTGTGTGTTGTGTGTGTACATTTGAAATTTGTTAGAATATTGTTAATCATTCTTGGTTGTTTGTGTGGGAGCGGATTGAATGGAAGCGCTCTGATTTGTAATTGCAAGATATAGCGCTCTATAAATTTCATATATTATTATTATTATTATTATTATTACTACCTAGAGCAGGCAGTATTTAAATTCAATAATTTCAAAAGAGAAACAAACACACGTAGGCCCGCACACACAAACATGCAGGTAAGCTGCAAGCATGTTGGCACAGGCAAGCAATAAAATCCTTTAAATAAAAGAGTAAAATACAAAAGAAAAGCATGCTCACACGTGCACACACACTCACACACATTCACATGCACAGCACACACACACACATTCACATGCACAACACACACACACACCACACACATTCACATGCACAACACACACACACCACGCGCGCGCGCGCGCGCGCGCGCGAGCGCGTGCGCAGGCACCCACCACCAATTATGCCACACGCAGGGCTTCTACATTTAGCAAAATGTACACACACAAACACACAACACAAAACACTCACCACACACACAAAACACACACACACACACCACACATACACACACACACACACACACAAACTGGTACATTATTACGTTATTAATTTTCTCATTATGTTTTGGTAACACAATCGAGTAGAATCTATTCATATTAGTGTACTGTGGGTTGATTGCAAACATACAGTATACAATGTTGCCAAGGGTAATATGGGGTGTTAATGTTGAACACCATACACATTTAAATTGGGAAAAACGTATATACCATCCTATTCTTACCTTTCTTTAGTCAGGTTTCTTTACTGGTTGATAGGATTCAGAAATGTCCGTGTGTGTGTGTGTGTGTGTGTGTGTTTTGTGTGTGTGTTAGAGAGAGAGAGTGTGTGTGTGTTCATGTTTGTGGTTGTGTGTTTGTGTGGTGTGGCGCGCGCGTGTGTGTATGTGTGTGTGTGCGTGTTTGTCTGTGTGTGTTTCTCTTCTGGGGTACAGTGTGTGTGTGTGTGTGTGTTGTGTGTGTGTGTTGTGCGCGCGCGCGCGCGTGTGTTTGTTTTGTGTGTGTGTTTTGACTTATTGGAGTGAAGTTTGTGTGAGTGTGGTGTGTGCGTGTGTGTGTGTGTGGGGTGTGTGTGTGTGTGTGTTGGATTGTGCGCGCGGATTTTGTGTGTGTGTGTGTGTGTGTTGTGCGCATGTGTATTGGGTTTTAGGTATTGTTGTTGTTCTTGGGGTTTTGTTGTGTGTGTGTGTGTGGGGGGGGGGGGGGTATGAATTTCCATAGCTCTCTATACCATATTAAAAGTTTACTCAGTCTTTTACGCACACACACACACACACACACACACACGCGCGCACGCACGCACGCACGTACGCACGCACACAACACACACACACACCGATTTTCTTGACATACACATGTACACACACAACACCACACACACACCAAAACACACACACACACACACACACACACACTGGTCATACCATTTAGGGTAATTTGGGGGCAAGGGGATTTCACGCATACTAGTCACTGTAATCGAAACCCAGATGTGAACGTGTATGGTAAATGTTTAGCGTCAATACCCTTATTTGTCACCATGGATAGTACCGATGGCTGATTGATCGTCAGACTGTTTGTGGCATCAAAGTTGTCTGTTTTGAAATGTGTGGCGATGTGTTAACTGATAAAGAATACATAAAATTGAAAAACTGATAAACATTATCAAATAGAAAAAAAACCACATTAAAAGTATTGAATTTTGCGTTTATTTCTTGTTTTATTTTCAGGATAAAGGAATAAACACTCGTGTTTTTTCTTCTTTTTTTACATCCAGTCTTCGTGTGTGTGTACAATTTTATCAATGTTGTCTTCCGTTCCAACCCGCACACAATGGCATACTCTTTCGAAAAGCGGAACAGGTTTTAACGTTTACGCAAGATGTTTTGCGTGCGTTCACACACGGAACCTTGGTTTACATTGTGGTGGGTGTAAGTATTTAGCACTAATAATAAGTATTGTTGTGATTTTGTGTTATATATATATATATATATATATATATATATATATATATATATATATATAAATATATATATATATATATATATATATCCAGTTTGCGCCTTGTAAGGGATAGTTTATAGTCTCATCTAGAGGACTTTGGAATTAAAGTTCCAATTTTCTGGTAAACTGGGAAGGGCAGGGCAAGGCTGAGAATGGAACCCAGGACCACATGGTTTACTTGTTAGGCATGTGAACATCCTAACCACCCCAGCAACCTTCCTTTCTCATATATATATATATATAAATATATATATATATATATATATATATATTATATTATATATATTATATCTAAGGAGAGAGAGAGAGATAGAGAGTATATATGTGTGTGTTCTATATATATATATATATATATATATATATATATATATATATATATATATATATATATAATATATAATAATATATAATATATATATATAAGAGAGAGAGGGGGAGAGAATAGATATGTTATATATATATATATATATATATATATATATATATATATAATATATATATATATATATATATATATATAGAGGAGAGAGAGAGAGAGAGAGAGAGAGAGAGAGAGAGAGAGAGAGAGAGAGAGAGATAGAGAGAGAGATACATAATTACATAGATACATATTTACACACATATATATGTATATTTAAAGATATTTGAAAATATCTATCTATTTATCTACACACACACACACACACACACACACACACACACACACACACACACACACACACACACATATAATATAATATATATATATATTATATATATATATATATATATATATATAAAATTATATATTTATAATATTGAAATGATATTCTATACATGAATATACATATAATTTATTCATACACATAAGGAGAGAAAGAAATAAGGAAAGGCAAAGAGAGGCAACCATGAGCAAAGAAAAAGATAGAAAAGAAACCAAGAAAAAAAAAGAAAAGTAAGAAAAAGAAAAGTTGAAGGAAAAAAAGCAAGCACATAACCTTGAATGATGGAATCTACACCTCTGCTATGTTATTGTCATTTGCCTCTGACATAGTTCTTATTGTGTGTGTGTGTGTGTGTTGTGTGTGTGTGTGTGTGGTGTGTGGCGTGTGTGTGTGTGTGTTTCTTCTTTAATTTAACGTCTTTTCACATTACGTGTGTGTGTGTATGTGTGTGTGTGTGTGAGAGAGAGAGAGAGAGAGAGAGAGAGAAGAGAGAGAGAGAGAGAGAGAGAGAGAGAGAGAGAGAGAGAGAGAGAGAGAGAGAGAGAGAGAGAGAGAGAGAGAGAGAGAGAGAGAGAGAAAATGAGAGAGTTAGTGTGTGTTTTTTTCTTTTCTTTTATATCGAGGACAATGGAATAAGCACTTATGTGCTGTTTTACATCCAGTCCCCGTTCGTATGCGGTTTTGTAAATTCTGTCATCTGTTTTCACCGGCACGCAATGGCCTACTCTTACGAAAAGCGGAACAGGATTTAACGTGCGCGCAAGATGTTCTGTGTGTGTGTATGTGTTTGTTCGCATGTGTGGTTATGTGTGTTGTGTTGTGCTGTGCTGTGCGTGGTGGTGCGTGTGTTGTGTGTGGTGTGTGTGTATGTGTGTGTGTGTGTGTGTGTGTGTGTGTGTGCGCGCGCACGCGCGCATGTGAAAACTGCAGGGAGAGGAAGAAAAAGAGAAATTGCAAATGAAATTGTATTCAGAGAGGTCATTGTCACTTTTGAAAGGGTCCTAACAGATACTATACTGTGTTGTATTGTATTGTATTGCATTGTGTTCTGTTTTATTCATTTCTGTTCTACTCCCTTATATCATATTCTTTTTCGTCGT
>CM054160.1:22641978-22646978 GCA_028751875.1 Rapana venosa | reverse complement strand
GGGAAGGGAGGGATGTTAGCTCCCCAAAATTCTACATTTGGCAATAACGCATGTCCATACCACCTCGGTGTCACATACAAATGCTAATTAGTCAGTATAACTTTTTTTATTATCATTTTAAAAATTCTTTTATATCGAGGATAATGGAATAAGCACTTCTGTGCTTTTTTACATCCAGTCCCAGTGTGTTGTAAATTCTGCCAACTGTTCCCACCGGCACACGTTGGCCTACTCTTACGAAAAGCGGAACAGGATTTAACGTGTGGGCAAGATATTCTGCGCGCGCTCGCACACGGAGCCTCGGTTTATAATCACATCCGAAAGACTTTTGCGGAAAAGAGGAGTATGCACTGATGTTAACTCCAGGAGAAAATATTCCCCTGAACGGGAATCGAACCTGGGTCGTCAGATTGCCAGTGCAATCTTCTAACCACTAGACTATCCCGTCCCCAAACTCATTAGTAGCTGCTTTGTTGGTTTGTTAATGTGTGTGTATGTATCTAAAGTGAGTGTCATAATATGTGCTCCTTGTAACTTCGCAGACAATGGCTCTGCCTTCTTTCGGCCACTTGGCAGACAATGGATATGCTTTCTTTTTGCCACATGGCAGACAATGGCTCTGCCTTCTTGTGTCCACTATGCAGACAAAGGCTCTGCCTTCTTTTTTGCCACATGGCAGACAATGGCTATACTTTCTTGTGGCCACATGGTAAAAAATGGCTATACTTTCTTGTGGCCGCTATGCAGACAATGGCTATTCCTTCTTTTGGCCACTTGGCAGACAATGGCTCTGCCTTCTTTTGGCCACTTGGCAGACAATGGCTATGCCTTCTTTTGGCCATATCGTTCTTGCTTTGACGAGGTAGCCTAGTGGTTAGAACATTGCGCTAGCAATCTGACGGCCCAGGTTCGATTCCTGTTCAAGAGGGATAATTTCCTCTGGAGTTAACATCAGTGCAGACTCCACTCTCCCCAAAAGTCCTTCGGACGAGTCTATAAACCGAGGCCCGTGTGCGAAAGCACGCAGAACATCTTGCGCACATGTTAAATCCTGTTCTGCTTTTCGAAAGAGTAGGCCATTGTGTGCCGGTGGGAGCAGATGACAGAATATACAAAACTGCATACACACAGAAATTGGATGTAAAAAAAAAGAAGAGGCACATATTGCTTATTCCATTCTCCTCGATATAAAAGAATAGAATAAATAAAACAAAAATAAATGTATGGTCTGGATAAATAAAAAAAAAAAAAAAAAAAAAAAAAAAAAAAAATATATATATATATATATATATATATATATATATCTCCTCCATCCCCTCTATATCCCTCCCCTCTCCCCCCCCCCCTTCCACCCCTGTCTTTGTTCGGATGATTATGGGAGTGACTGATAAGTCCTGCAGAACTGGAGCCTGTGTCTGTTTGTCCATTCAATTGACTCTTTGTGTGGGTGGGTGGTGGTTGGTTGTGCTGGGATGGGGGTGAGTTGGGGTTTGGTGTGAGGGGGTGGAGGTGGATGTTTGTGTGTGCTGGGCGCCAGAGAGGGGTGTGTGTGTGTGTTGTTACTGTTAGTGTGTGTGTGTGTGTTGTGTGTGTGTGTTAGTGTGGGTGTGTAAGTGAGAGAGAGAGGAGAGAGAGAGAGAGAGAAGAGAGAGAGAGAGAGGAGGAGAGAGAGGAGAGAGAGAGAGAGGAGAGAGGAGGAGAGAGAAGAGAGGAGAGAGAGGTAGGGGGGGCTCGGAATAGCCTAGAGGTTAGAACATTGCGCTCACAATCTGACGACCCGGGTTCGATTCCTGTTCAAGAGGATATTTTCCTCTGGAGTTAACATCAGTGCAGACTCCACTCTCCCCAAAAGTTCTTCGAAGGAGACTATAAACCGAGGTCCCGTGTACAAACGCACGCAGAACATTTTTCGTACACGTTAAAACCCGTCCCGCTTACCAGAAGAGTTGTGTACCGGTGGGAACAAATGACAAAATTTACAAAACTGCATACACACGGGGACTGGATAAAAAGAAAGATATGAGTGGGTATTTTATTATCCTCGAAATAAAAGAAGACAAAGATAATAAATAAAACATATAAAACACGCACACATATACACACACATGCACACTCACTCATACACAGTCCTTTGGATGAGACTATAAACCGAGATCCCGTGTGCGAACGCACGCAGAACATCTTGCGCACATGTTAAATCCTGTTCCGCTTTTTGTAAGAGTAGGCCATTGTGTGCCGGTGGGACCAGATGACAGAATTCACAAATCTGCATACACACGGGGACTGGATGTAAAACGCACATAAGAGCTTATTCCATTATCTTCGATATAAAAGGATAAAATTAAAAAAACAAAAAAAAGTCACACACATACACACACACGTCATTTACACACACCACACAAACCTACCCACCCACCCACCCATTCATCCCCTCCCTACACACACACACACACACACACACACACACACACCACACGCACGCACGCACACACAACACCCCCATTTACCCCCCACCCCCCACCCACCCATACACCCCACACAACACACACACGCACACACCCACACACACACACACACACACACACACACCACACACACACACACACACACACACACACACGAGAGATTTGCTGAGGATTTTCATAAGAGAGATCAATCAGCTTCGTGTGGGTACGTGCTTTTTCTGGAGTTAGTTTCAATGGACTGAATTAATCTCCAAATGGAAAAGATGATAAAGTGACTTGGGTGGTATGGTACAGGATAAGAACCTGTGTGTGTTGTGTGTGTGTGTGTGTTTTGGTTGACCATCTGTGTGTGTGTGTGTGTGTGTGTGTGTGTGTGTGTGTTTGTGTGTGTAGGTGTGTGTGAGAGAGAGCGAGAGAGAGAAACAGAGGCAGAGGCAGACAGACAGACACACAGACAGACGCACTTAACAGAGAGAGAGAGAGTGTGTGTGTGTATGCGTGTGTGTGTGTGTGTGTGTGAGAGAGAGAGAGAGAGAGAGAGAGAGAGAGAGAGAGAGAGAGAGAAACAGAGATAGAGACAGACAGACAGACAGAGGCACTTAGAGAGAGAGAGAGAGCGAGAGAGAGAGAGATATAGAGAGTAAGAGAGAGAGAGTGAGTGTGTGTGAGAGAGAAAGAGAGGGAGGGAGAGAGAGAGAGAGAGAGAGAAGAGAGAGAGAGAGAGAGAGAGAGAGAGAGAGAGGAAACAGAGAGAGAGAGAAGAGTGGGTGTGTGTGTGTGAGAGAGAGAGACAGAGAGAGACGGAGGCAGAGAGACAGAAGCACTTAGAGAGAGAGAGTGTATGAGAGAGAGAAACAGAGATAGAGGCAGTAAGACAGAGGCACTTAGAGAGAGATAGAGATAGAGAGAGAGAGAGAGAGAGAGGAGAGAGAGAGGAGATGAGAGAGAAGAGAGAGAGAAGAGAGAGAGAGAGGAGAGGAGAAGAGAGAGAGTGTGTGTGTGTGGGGGTGCGTTTGTGTGTGCATGTGTGTATGTTGTGTGTGTGTTTGTGTTGTGTGTGAGTGTGTTGTGTTGTGTGTGTGTGTGTGTGTTGTGTGTGTGTGTGTGTGTGTGTGTGTGTGTGGAGGGGTGTCTGTGTTGTGAGTTGTGTGTGTGTGTGTGTGTGTGTTGTGTGTGTGTTGTGTTGTGTGTCTGTGTGTTGTGTGTATGTATGTATGTATGTATGTATGTATGTGTGTGTATTATGTATTCATGTGTGTGTGTGCTCGTTTGCCTTTCCTTCCTCTGTCCCTCTGTCTCTCTGTCTCTTTCTCTCTCTGTCTCTCTGTCCCTCTGCCTCTCTGTCTCTTTCTCTTTCTGTGTCTCTGTCCTTCTGTCTCTCTGTCCCTCTGTCTCTGTCTTTGTCTTGTTCTCTCTCTCTCTCTCTCTCTCTCTCTCTCTCTCTCTCTCTCTCTCTCTCTCTCTCTCTCTCCTCTTCTCTGTCTCTTAATATTTCTGACCTGCATAGGCTTAAACGCAAACGGCATTGACATGGTCACGACCGAACGAAATATGAAGTAGTCCCCTGCCTTTGCTGAACATATTTATTAGAAAAAAAGTTATCAGTAGGGTGTGTGTGGACGTGATGTTTTTGCAGTTTCTGCAAAAGACTTGATTAAATCCGAAAATTGAAGAATTGGCAAGGTGACGTGGATGATAGAGATGGTGGTGGTGGTGGTGGTGGTGATGGTGGTGGTGGTGTGTGGTGGTGGTGGTGGTTGAGGTGTGTGTGTGTGTGTGTGATGTATGTGTGTGTGTGTGTGTGTGTGTTGCGTGTGTATGTGTGTGCATGTGTGTGTCAAGATATCGACGTGTGTTTTTGTGTTGTGTGTATGTGTGTGTTGTCTATGTGGTGTGTGTGTGTGTGTGTGTGTGTGTGTGTGTGTGTGTGTGTGTTTTGTATGTGTGTGTGTGTGTGTGTGTGTGTGTGTGTGGTTGTGTATGTGTGTGTGTAAGTGCATGTATGTCTGTGTATGTGTGTGTTTGGAGAGTTTGATGTGTGTATGTGCGCGTGCGTGCGTGCGTGTGTACGTGTGTGTTTGTGTGTGCGTGTTTATGCTTGCGCAGTGTGCCTGTGTGTGTGTGTGTTACCAGAATCACTAAAGCCATAGTTTGTTTTCCATACTTTGGCTAAGCAATGGTGAATTGTTTGCATATGTAACCTTTTTTGTTTGTTTGTTTCTTTGTGGTTGTTGTTATTTCCGAATTCGAGGGGGCTACAATTTAGGTAGCTGGATTCCGACTTCTGAGATAGATAAGGATTTTGATAGTGTTTCTGATATCATTGCCTTGTAATCGTTGCTATTGGCGTTGTAGATCTTATTGATGCTTTGAGTCATAATTTTGCTGCTGCAGCTGCTGCTGCTGGTCATGATTACGATTTTGTGTAATGGTGGTTGTCATGATGATGATAATGTTGATGATGATGATATGATGATGATGATGATGGTGGGGGTGGTGATGGTGATGGTGATGATGTGATGGTGGTGGTGATGG
>CM054160.1:22624478-22626978 GCA_028751875.1 Rapana venosa | reverse complement strand
GCAAACGTTTGTATGCGAATGCATGCGTAGGTGCATATATGCATACGTGCAACCACACACCCGCATCGCCCCTCCCCCCCCCCCCCCCCAACACACACACACACAGCAAGCACTTGCTTGCCTGTCTGCTTACAACTAACCCGTGTATGTTAGAACGCAGTAAAACGCCCATTCTCTCACCCAATACCGTAAACCGATTTAGCCATGTTCGTTCAAAAAGACGGCATTAATAAGCCAAAGCGATGCTGTCACTGTCGGCACCGAAACAAGCTAGCAGGAGAACAAATGGCCTATGAATTATGCACGTGGACATTATGGGATTCCCAGCGAGTATAGTACTAACGGAGAGAAAATCACTGTTAGAATCAATACTATGATCTTGCCCATAGTTCAAAGAACATTGCTGTTGTTTATGTTTTTAAAATCTGACCCGTATAGAAACAAGTGGTGGTTGCTTTTTGTTTAAGCGAACAGAAAAGATAACAGTACGATTAATAATTTCTCTCTAACGTTTGAAGAAACAAGTTTTTTCTTGTCTTCGTGCGTGTTTCTACTTAAATCAAATTTGTAAAAAAAACAAACAAACACAAAACCGACGAGTATTTCAAACTGCTTGTTTGTTCCACACAGACAGACAGACAGAAAGACAGACAGACAGAGAGACAGGAAGACAGACAGACAGACAGATAGACAGGCAGACATAAAGACAGACAGACAGAAAGTCAGGCAGACAGGCAAACACACACACACACACACACACACACACACACACACACACACACACAGACGCACGCACACATACACATACACTCCCTGCTCACTTCCACCCCCACCCCACCCCCAACACCCACACACCATGCCTCCACCCCCAGCCCTCATCCCCATTCCCTCTCACACACACACACGCAAACAAATCACTCCCCCCAAACACACACACACACACACCACACACACACACACACACACACACACACACACACACACACACACACAACACACACACACAAAAACCACCACCTCCTTCCGCGCACACACGCACACACATACACACACATAAATCACCCCCCCTCCCCCGTCCACACACACACACACACACACACACACACACACAACTCATCACTACCACCACCACCCTCCCCGACACACACAACCCCCTCCGACCCCGTCGCCACCCTCCGCCACCCCCACACCCCAACCCCACTCACCCACCCCACCAACCCACTCCCACACCCACACACATACACATACACACACATACACACACACACACACACACACCCACCCACACAATACTCACTTTCTCTTGAGGCCACCTTTGGTGCCAGGTCTGGTACCCGTTCTGATGCCAGAAGACATGGTGATAGATAGGTTAAACAACACCAACAAAAAAGAAAGGAAGAAAAAGGTAGATTCCTTCCCCCACCAACTGACCGTCTCCCTGACAATGAGCCGGAGGGTGCACAGTAAGACCGTCAGCCCTACTTCTCTCAGTCACTGAATGAACCCCACGATGGAACAAAGTCAAAGCTCCATTTTCAACACACACATACACACACACACACACACAATGGTGATAGCGGTTCAGTTGCTTTCCTGTATGCTAAGTTTCCAGTTGTTTGGTTCGGAAGAATGCGCTGTTTTGAGCAATCTGGAAGGGAGGTGTTAGGTTAGTGTTAGTTTAGATTATTTTTTTTTTTTAGCATCGTGATCGTAATCGTGATTGTGATTATGATTATCGTTATCATGATGACCACCATAATAAATAGTCTGCTTCTTTTCTTCTGTTATTATTTATATTATTATTATTATTATTATTATTATTATTATTATTATTATTATTATTATTATTATTATTATTATTATTATTATTATTATTATTATTCTTATTATTATTATTATTATCATCATCGTCATCATCATTGTTATTATCATTATTATCATCACTATTTCCATCCTATGAGTATCACGATTGGTATCGTTATTTCTATGACTATGATCATTGCAGCGAGGTTTACATCATGACATTAGATTATGACGATTTTTGGACAGAAATATTGTAGTGCTACTCATACTGGCCAAAAGCCCACTACACCCGTTTCTCTATTTGTTCTCTATTCTTGTGCTTTTATTCTAGATTCTATTCAAAAGTTGTTGTTTTTTCTAGTTTAAAAAAAGAAAACTCATTCTATTTTATGTTGTTTAGTTTATGATGTTTATGTTTCACCTTTTCTTCGTCTTATTCCATCTTGTCTTTTTTCCATCGTATTGTATTGCATTCGATCTTAACTTGTCTGATCTTATAAGCATTTAATATTGTTTATACTCTTTGTTCCTTGGTTATTAGCTGTAAATGGGTACCTGCCCTCTTTAGGGTCAGGAAAGGTAAAGTAGCGAGTGAGAAGAGATGGGCGCCGCCCTCAATATGCTGGCCCCTAGAGAAGTGAGGTCTCTGATGCCTCGCTCCCCTACCACCATATAGGTTATTGGACACCTTTACCTT
>CM054160.1:22611978-22614478 GCA_028751875.1 Rapana venosa | reverse complement strand
GGCTGCTCCAAGCTGCTGCCTGCTGTCTTGAACAGACGGTCTGTCTCTTTGTTGCCCCCTATACCGCTATGGGAAGGGATCCACTGCAGCAGCAACACCACCACCACTATAGTTCTCAGCCCGAGGAGGCTTAGTTCTGGCTGAATTGTCTCTCAGGATCTGTTCTGCTCTCCTCCTTCCTGGCGTCTGGGAACTCTTCAGGCTGGACTTGCAGTCAGTCAAAGTCAAAGTCAAAGTCACAGTCAAACTTTTATTTTCTGATGGTACATTGATGAAGCAGAACAGGAGCACTGTGTTGGTTGGTGGGCAGAGTGTCGTGTCCTCCTGGTGAAGAGTTTGGGTTTGAGGTAGTGGAGGCACAGGCCTCAGTACGGTCAAGACTCGTTTCCATCTGTCAGGAGCAAGACAGGGTAAGCCTCCTATGGAGTAGCTGGTGATTACTTTGTAAAAAAAACAACATAAAAACAACTAGCAACAACACAAATAATAAGTTAATGATAGTTGTAGTGGTGATATTAATAATAGTAATCGTAATGATAAGAAGAAGAATTTTAAAAAGTCATAATAAGAAGAAGAATGATGATGATGATGATGATATTGATGGTATTGATGATGATGATGATGATGATGATGATGATGATGATGATGATGATGATGATGATGATGAGAATACTACTACTACTACTACTACTACTACTACTACTACTACTACTACTACTACTACTACTACTACTACTACTACTACTACTGATAATGATGATGATGATGATGATGATGATAATGCTGCTGCTGCTGCTACTACTACTACTACTACTACTACTACTACTACTACTACTACTACTACTACTACTACTACTACTTCTACTGCTACTACTGCTACTACTACTACTACTACTACTACTACTACTACTACTACTACTACTACTACTACTAGCACCTACTACTACTATTACTACTACAACTACTACCAATGATGATGATGATAAGAATAAAAATGAAAATAATGATAATAAAACTAAAAAATAACAATGATGATAATAATAGTAATAATAATGATGATAATAATAATACTAATGGTAATAATAATAATAATAATTAATGAAAACAACGACAATACTACTACTACTACTACTACTACTACTACTACAACTACTACTACTACTACTACTACTAACAACAACAACAACAATACTAATAATAATAATAACAACAACAACGATAACAACAACAACAACAACAATAATAACAACAACAACAATGACGATGACAACGACGACGACGACGACGATAACAACAGCATCAACAACAGTAGTTCTACTTGGCAGAGTTCAGAATAGTGTGTCCCACTCTTTTCTCATCTCCTCCTGGTGGGCAGACTAAAGACCGTACAGCACCGCTCCACTGTGGCTACAGAGTGCCTGTGAAGCACCGCTGAGACCCCACAGCACAGGCTTAATCCGCCCGGTGACACTATAGCACAGACACCCTCTCCTGTTTTTTGTGTGTCCCCGGTTAAAAAAAATGGCGGCATGTTTTTGAAGGGGTTTCATAGAGAGTAAGAGAGAGCGAGAGAGAGAGGGGGGAGAGAGAGAGAAAATGGGGGGGAGGGAGAGAGAGAGGGAAGGGAGGAGGGGAGGGGGAGAGAGGGAGAGAGAAAGAGAGAGGGAGAGGGAGAGATAGGGGGGTAAGAGAGAGAGAGAGGGAGAGAGAGACAGAGACAGAGACAGAGAGAGAGAGAGGGAGGGGAGGAGGGGAGGGAGAGAGAGGGAGAGAGAGAGGGAGGGATGGAGAGAGAGAGAGAGGGAAGGGAGGAGGGGAGGGGGAGAGGAGGGAGAGAGAGAGAGAGAGCGAGAGAAACAGAGACAGAGACAGAGAGAGGGAGGGGAGGAGGGGAGGGAGAGAGAGGGAGAGAGAGAGGGAGGGAGGGAGGGAGAGAGAGGGAAGGAGGAGGGAGGAGAGAGGAGAGAGAGAGAGAGAGAGAGGAGAGAGAGAGAGAGAGAGAGAGAGGAGAGAGAGAGAGAGAGAGAGAGGAGAGAGGAGAGAGAGAGAGAGAGAGAGAGAAGGGAGGAGAGAGAGAGAAGAGAGATGAGGAGAGGGGGCGAGAAGGAGGGGAAGGAGAGAGAGACAGAAGAATTAAATCAAATCAAATCAAAATCTTTTATTTCGAGGATAATGAAAAAGCACCAATGTGTTGTTGTTGTTGTTGTTGTTGTTGGGTTTTTTTACATCCAGAGACCGATCTTATAAGGGATACATCATAATAGTAAAATAAGCTAGATACTCCCACTCTCAATCAGAGAAATAAGCAGCAACCCAAATCTCCACGATATAAAGGAATGAATCAAGTATGTAATTAGCGAACAAAACAGTAAAAACAACAAACACATAGAAACAACAATAAAACACAAAAGACCAAAGAAAATGCTCGCGCGCGCGCACGCATTCACACACACACACGCACAAATACATACACACACACAAACACACACATTTATCCAGT
>CM054160.1:22594478-22599478 GCA_028751875.1 Rapana venosa | reverse complement strand
TGTGTGTGTGTCTGTGTGGTTGTAGTGTGTGTTGTAGTGTGCGTTGTAGTGTGTGTGTTGTACTGGGTGTGTTATATTGGTGTGTGTGTGTGTGTGTGTGTTGTAGTGTGTGTGTGTTGTAGTGTGTGTGTGTGTGTGTGGTGTGTGTTGTTGTGTGTGTGTGTGTGTGTGTGTGTGTGTGTGTGTGTGTGTGTTGTAGTGTGTGTGTTGTAGAGTGTGTGTGTGTGTTGTAATGTGTGTGTTGTATGGGGCGTTGTAGTGTGTGTGTTTGTACTGGATGTGTTATAGTGTGTGTGTGTGTGTGTGTTGTAGTGTGTGTGTGTTGTAGTGTGTGTGTGTGTGTGTTGTAGTGTGTGTGTGGTGTGTTGTGTGTTGTAGTGTGTGTGTTTTTAGGTGTGTGTGTGTGTGTGTGTTGTAGTGTGTGTGTTGTAGAGTGTGTGTGTGTTGTAATGTGTGTGTTGTAGTGTGTATGTGTGTGTGTGTTGTAGTGTGTGTGTGTGTGTGTGTTGCAGTGTGTGTGTTGCATTGTGTATGTGTGAGTGTTTGTGTGTTGTAGTGTGTGTGTGTTGTTGTGTGTTTGTGTGTGTGTGTGTTGTAGTCTGTCTGTTGTGGTGTGTGTGTTTGTAGGGGTTGTGTGTTTGTGTGTTACCTTGTCAGTGTGTGGGGGTGGGGGACACACATGTAAGTGTGTGTATGTATATGATATATTCATACATACATACATACATACATACATACATACATACATACATAAATACATACATACATACAAATATATACATACATTCACCCACATAAATACAAACACACATACACACATACATACACACATACATATATGCATACACACATACATACATACCTACACACATACATACATACATGCGTAGGAAAGAAGAATTGCGAAGAAGAAGAGAAGAGAAGAAGAAGAAGAAGAAAGAAGAAGAAGAAGAAGAAGAAGAAGAAAGAAGAAGAAGAAAGAAGAAGAAGAAGAAGAATTGCAAGAAGAAGAAGAATTGCAAGAAGAAGAAGAAGAAGAAGAATGAAGAAGAAGAAGAAGAAGAAGAGAGAAGAAGAAGAAGAAAGAAGAAAAGAAGAAGAAATTGCGAAGAAGAAGAAGAAGAAGAAGAATTGCCAAGAAGAAGAAGAATTGCAAGAAGAGAAGAAGAAGAAGAGAGAAGAAGAAGAAGAAGAAGAAGAAGAAGAAGAAGAAGAAGAAGAAGAAGAAGAAAGAAGAATTGCGAAGAAGAAGAAGAAGAAGAAGAATTGCGAAGAAGAAGAAGAATTGCGAAGAAGAAGAAGAAGAAAGAAGAAGAAGAAGAAGAAGAAGAAGAAGAAGAAGAAGAAGAAGAAGAAGAGAAGCGAAGAAGAAGAATTGCAAGAAGAAGAAGAAGAAGAAGAAGAAGAAGAAGAAGAAGAAGAAGAAGAATGCAAGAAGAGAAGAAGAGAGAAGAAGAAGAAGAGAATGAAGAAGAAGAAGAATTGAAGAAGAAGAAGAAGAAGAAAAGAAGAAGAAGAAGAAGAATTGCAAGAAGAAGAAGGAAGAAGGAAGAAGAAGAAGAAGAAGAAGAGAAGAAGAAGAAGAAGAAGAAGAAGAAGAAGAAGAAGAAGAAGAAGAGAAGGAAGAAGAAGAGAATGCGAAGAAGAATGCGAAGAATAATTGTGAAGAAAAACAAGAAGAAGAACAAGAACAATTGCCAAGAAAAATGCGAAGAAGAATGCGAAGAAGAAGAAGAAGAAGAAGAAGAAGAAGAGAGAAGAAAAGAAAGAACAAGAACAAGAACAAGAAGAAAAACCAAGAAAAACAAGAAGAAGAAGAAGACTACACCCAAACGTCTCACACACTGTTAACATACTGCCACACGGTCATTTCCAACTGTGATGAGTGAGACAGAGAGCTTTTTTCCAGGGGACAGACCGAGTGCAGGACAGGGAGGGAGGGGGGGGGGGGTACATTGCATTGATTTAGTGTCAGTGTACCTATGGTGTCGTTAAGCGGTATTCATGTCCCTAATTGGATCCCACGTTGACGCCATAGCTCTGTTGTCAAGGTAATCGCTTTCCCCCCAGCTAAGGTTATGCAGCATCGAGCGTGGTTACCACTTGGTGACTGTTTGCGCGCCTTGGCTTCAGTATAGTCCCCCAGTTTACTCAGCTGTAAATGGGTACCTGCGCTCTTTAGGGTCGGGAAAGGTAAAGTGGCAAGGGAAAGGAGATGGGCGCTGCTCTCAATATGCTGGCCCCTGGAGAAGTTGACATCTTAACTTTTTTGATTGGATCAAGACGTTCAACTCCAAAAGAAGTAGAAACAAAGACAAGAAAAAAACACCCCTTAAACTGCTTAGCATAGCGCTTTGCATCACCTAAGATACCAGCAAAAAGAATAAATGTCTTGTTTTTAGTATGTGGTTTTATTTTTACTTGCACTGGTGGTGTAAATGACTTAATCTTTGAATATTTTTATGAATAATATGCAATTAAGTATCAGATGAAATTAAAACTGTTTTCTCGAGGATAATGAAACAAGGATTCATGTGCATTTTTATATACGGTCCCCGTCTGTATATATTTTGTTTCTCAAAAATTCGTCATCCGTTCTCACCGGCACACAATGGCGTACTCTTCCAAAAAGCGGAACGGATTTTAACGCGTGCGCAAGATGTTCCGCGTGCGTTCGCACACGGGACCTCGGTTTATTGTCTCATCCGAAGGACTTTTGGAGAGAGCGGAGTCTTCACTGATGTTAACTCCAGATGAAAAATCCTCTTGTACAAAATTTGAGCCCGGCTCAGCAGATCACGAGCGCAATGCGCATTACTCTATCCACTAGGCTCTCCCGTCCCCCATTTTTTATGAGGCAGGTGCAGACAGTGTAGTATTCAAATTTTTATTCATTATTTCATATCATCCGTTTAAAAATATTGAGGAATTTGCATAATATCAATGAACAAATTCATTCCTGAACAACGTACATCCATCGTGTCAGTGAATATTTGAACACAATTCACTGTTTACTGTTCACTGGTCCCGTAACCCGCCAGGGTCATAGGGGCGCTGCATGGTGGACGAACGGTGGACCAGCTGGCTCCATTTAGCGTGGTCGTGGGCGAGTGCCTGGGTGACACTGAAGTCCTCCCCTGTCCAATCACGGATGTCGTCGGCCCACTTTCTCCTCTGTCTGCCCCGTCTTCTCTTCCCCTGGACTGTTCCTTGCAGGATGATCTTTGCAAGTCCTTCTGAGCATGTTACGTGCCCATACCATCTGAGTTTCCTCTTTTTCGTCGTGGTCAGTAGGTCTTCATAGTCCCGCACCTGTTGAGTGATCATTCTGCGGACTTCATTGTTGGTGACATGGTCCTTGTATGAGATGCCAATGAGCCTTCTGAGGCATCTCATTTCTACTGCTTGGAATCTCCATTGTAGGTCTGCGTTCAGTGTCCATGCCTCACATGCGTAAAGCATGATTGAGGTGACTAGCGCGTTTAGTAACTTTACCTTGGTTCCGAGAGGGATGTTTCTGTCTCTCCATATCGTCTTCAGCCTTGTCATTGCTGCTGCTGTTTGTGCCGCTCTTGCTAGGATTTCGGTCTTCGATCCCTCCTCACTTATGATGGCTCCAAGGTACTTGAAATGGTCAACTGTCTCCAGTTCTTTTCCGCTGAGAGTGATCTTGGTGGTGATTGGCTGGGCACTGTTTGACATGAGCTTGGTTTTATCGGCGCTGATTTCCATGCCGTATCGTGAGGATATTTCGTCCAGCTGCTTCACTAGGTTGGCCAGTTCCTTTTCATTTCCTGCCAGACCGTCAATGTCATCGGCAAACCTGAGGTTGGTGGTTGTTCGCCCTCCAATACTGTGCCTGTGTGGTCTTCCAAGGCGTCAGTCATGATGCGTTCGAGGAAAATGTTAAATAGTGTCGGCGACAGCAGACATCCCTGTCGGACCCCAACTGAAGTACGGAACCATTCCCCTACCGGGCCCTGTACGAGTACTGCACAGGTGGCCTTTGAGTAGAGTTCCTTGATGGTGTGGATCAGCTTCTGGCCCATGTTGAATTTGTTCATGGGGGCCCACAGAGCGTCATGCCATACTCTATCGAAGGCCTTCTTAAAATCAATGAAGACGTGGAAGATGTCTTGTTGATGCTGGCTGTATTTCTCACACAGAACCCTCAGGTTGAATATCTGTTCTGTGGTGCTTCTATTTGGGCGGAAACCGGAACACAATACTATACAACAAAACATATTGTTTGTTTAATAATAATGGAACTTATGTAGCGCTATATCTTGCAGAGACAAATCAGTGTTTACACATATCAAACTCTGAAAAAAAACAACCGTTTACATGTTGTTTCTGAGAGTGTTAATCCTTTTAACCACATTGAACAGAGTCTTCTTATTTGATGAAGAAAATATTCGTTCATTCTTCAAAGTGTTTAGATGTTTAGCATACTAGTCTGGTAAACAATTTTTTAAAACGATTTTCGTTAAACGTTTTACGCATAAAAAAAATAAATTCCACTAGGGATACCCGGGGACTGTCAGTAAAATGAGCATATCCGCTTTCTGGAAATTCTGTACCACGACCTCTTTTCTATCCCTCTCTATTTCTGCCTTGTTCCTTTCCTTCTTGTCACCACCTTTCTGTCTACTTGTTGGCCTTCTTTGTTATTTTCTAGCCAGTTTTCTAGTGAGACTTTTATCTGACTCGACTGTGTCATTACAAACACTTTGTAATATCATAAATCCTCCCTAATACACACATATACACACGCTTGCACTCGCACATGCACGCGCGGGCACGCACGCACGCACGCACGCACGCACACACACACACACACACACACACACACTCCTTTCTGATCTGTCCGCCTCCTCTAAAGTGTTTGATGGTGTTTTCAACACACAGTTTAGAATCTTTTGAGAGAACATGAATTACGATGGCTGTACCCGTGTGTGTGTGTGTGTGTGTGTGTGTGTGTGTGTGTGTGTGTGTGTGTG
>CM054160.1:22576978-22579478 GCA_028751875.1 Rapana venosa | reverse complement strand
GTGTTCACCTCCTTCAGGTTGCTGTAACTGACACACTCTAAGACCCTCAAGCCTCTTTCGCTGGTCTCAGGGTCGCAGTATTTGCCACATATCCCTCTTTCAATTCTTGCTCGTCGCTTCTGCTATTGTTTGCATTCCAGTCTCCACTTACTACAATGATGTCTTTCTTTGGCATATAATGGTCTATGACTTTAACGGGGCACGCATTGACACAGTCATAATGGCACGCACGCTGTCACCTCTACAGTGGCCCACGCACGCACGCACTCACACACACATACGCACACACACATACGCACACTTCACAAATACACACTCACACGCACTCACACACACACACAGTCACACGCACTTCATACAAACACACACACACACTTCAAACACATACATACACCCCCCCACACACACACACGCTTCACACACACACACACACACTTCACACACACACACAACACACTCCACACACACACACTCACCTCACACACACACACTCACACCCCACACCCACACTCACACGCACCCCCCAACACACACACTTCACACACACACTTCACACCACACACACTCACTCACACACACACACACTCACACACACACACTCACACACACACACACACACACACACACACACACACACACACACACACACACACACACACAAACACACACACCCCACACACAACACAAAACACACACAACACACACACACACACACAACCACACACACACATACTACACCATACACACACACTGAATCCACTGTAACACAACGAAATAAACTGACACACAATGGCAAACACTGACACATACGAATATACCCTGACACAGCATGCAGCATACTGACACAAAACGAAACACACTGACACCACGTGGCTATCTTGACATGATGTCAGTATCTAACATCTAATCCACACACAAAAAAGGATTGATTTCCCTTACAGTTAACTTTTCCTCATCATTAAGGATTAGTTTTGAAGACAACGATTTCATAATTGTTATTAGAACCACACCGAAGTCGGATGCGCTAGGCCTGACTTGTCAGGCGCTTAACGGCAGCGCAACGCATTTTCGCTCATATGACAGACAAACAACAGTTGCTATCTGAGCGTTCGACGACGACGAAGAAGAAGAAAATATTTTTAGAAATGTCACTAAACGTTTTGTTTTCCGGCATTCTTCGTAAGAAGATTCTCAAAGTTTGCCGTATAATAATATTACCATCAAAACATCGATTATGACAATACTGATCAGTTAACAGTCAAAGAGAAACAACTCGTGAAAAAGGTTCATCTTAAGGCATGAGTAGTTTCCCTTTATTGAACAGGGTTTTAGGGTTTTTGTTTATGGGTTCGAGGTTTTGATTGGGGTTTGTTTGTGTTGTTGTTTTTTGCTTGTGTGTTTTGTTGTTGCTGTTGTTAGTGTATGATTTCTTCAAGATACCGTGCTATATAAAGGGGCACACGGCACATCACTTAATGACGTGAGGACTGCCATAGCAATAGCCAGAGTTAGGCCGCACTCTGGCAGGTGGACAAAAACACGAACAGTCTTAGGTTCAATTCCACCCCAACACACACACACACCTCTCTCTCTCTCCTCTCTCTCTCTCTCTCTCTCTCTCTCTCTCTCTCTCTCTCTTATATATATATATAATATATATATATATATATATATATATATAATATATATTATATATATATATATATATATATATATCGTAAGGGCGGGGACTTGATGTAAAAAAGCAAATGGGTGCTTATTCATTGAAATTGTACGTGTATCAGTGTCAAATCGTGCATAGTTGTGTCTGAGGTGTCTGCAATGAATGTGACAATGTTTGGAAGAGCCCTATCTACTCTCTTCATTTGTTTTCTGATAGCGTCAATCGATCGTGTGCAAGGTGCACCAGCCAACAACAATCATGGCCTGACATACACCTGTGAATTTCATCTGAGCCTACAACAATCGGCCAGTGTGTTAGCTGAGGGTCAAGACGTGAACTTTCCTTGTGAAAGTCTTTCAGCTGCCACCACTACCAACAGTACTTGGAAGAACTTACAAAAAAGAAAAAAAAGGAAAGATAGGTGGTGTGCGACAGAGACTAACACAATTTAAATCATCGGAAAACCCCGAAACCAACAGTCATACTGACCAACGTCCAATCCCTTCGACCAAAGACAAACGAGCTACATCATCATCATCATTATCAACCATTACACCCAGTGGTGTGTAGGGCAGCAACAAAGCGCTTCCACTCCTGCCTATCCTGGGCCAACCTTGTCACTGATCCCCAAGAGTGCTGCATGGCCTTCATCTCACTTTCTACAGTCCTCCTCCACGTTGCTTTTGGTCTTCCTTTCTTTCTCCTTCCTTCTGGAGTCCAGTGCAATGCTGTTCTTGTGACTGACTGTGGGTCTCTTCGGAGGATGTGCCCAATCCACTTCGACCGTCGTCTGGTGATGATGGTTCCCATGTCTTCCTGCCTGCATCTCCGCAGTAG
>CM054160.1:22564478-22571978 GCA_028751875.1 Rapana venosa | reverse complement strand
TTTCTAACTCATTTACTCATCAAGTAAACAAGGTGGTTGACAAAGCTTCGAAGGCACCCCAAAAGTTCGGAAATCTGAGGGATCGGTGACGGTGACAGTGACGTAAACACAGTGCCGACTCCACTCCACTCTCCCCAAAAGTCCTTCGGATGAGACTACAAACCGAGGCCCCGTGTCCAAACGCATGCAGAACATCTTGCGCACACATTAAATCCTGTTCCGCTGTTTGGAAGAGTAGGCCATTGTATGCCAGTGGGAGCAGATGACAAATTTTACAAAACATACACACGGGAACTATATGTAAAAAAAACACCCACATGAGCTCTTATTCCATTATCGTCGATATAAATTAATAAATAAATGAATAAACAAGCAAGCAAACAAACGTTCGTTCTAATCATCGCTGATCATCAACTAACGAATGACAAAACCGTTTTATTTTATCTTTTTTACTTCTTTTATTTATTCTTTTATATCGAGGGTAATGGAATAAGCCCTCATGTGCTTTTTTAACATCTAGTCCCCGTGTGTATGCAGTTTTGTACATTTTGTCATCTGTTTCCACCGGCACACAATGGCCTACTCTTTCAAAAAGCGGAACAGAATTTAACGTGTGCGCAAGCTGTTCTGCATGCGTTCTAACACGGGGCCTCGGTTTATAGCCTCATCCGAAGGATGACATGATAATGAAATAAACTCAATACCCATACACTTACACAATAGAAACAATACACACACGCACACACCCCCCCACCACACACACACACACACACACACCACACTCTACCCCTCTCTCTCTCTCCCACTCTCTCTCACCTCTCCCCCCCCCCTCCTTTGTGTGTGTGTGTGTGTGTGTGTGTGTGTTAAAGATAATGCCTTAATGTTTGTAAACAAACAAAACAAACAAAAACGACAAAGAAAAAAATACTGAATATAATTCTTAAAACAGCAGATTAGCCAATACTTCAATCATTTAATGCTTGTATCAGAACTGGAAACGTGTCTACCTTAATGGTAGATAGAAACGGTCGCAAACGCAAAAACCGTACCCTTTGTGACCCTCAGTGCTGTAGCCCCCGAACGAAACAATAGTCGCTAAATGTTCACTGCCTTCAATAGGCGAGCCAACAATTGTATTCATTTGCTCAGCAACAACAAACAATCAGACAACATTGTTTGAAACAATCAATCCGTCTTTAGCACGGTGTCGACACGACAATTTCAGTTTACAAAACAAAATTAAAGCGAGATACAAAACAAAATAATATTAAAGAAACGGGCAGTCAAACAGGCAAACAAGCAAACAGTAACGGATTAAATACAGAAGCACATTTTTTTTTCAAAACTTTACAACACCTTTTTCAACTTTAAAAGCTAGACTTAAATCCTTTAAATGCTATAATTGTTTAGGAAGATGGGGAGTCAATCAAATATCAAGGGAAAAAAATCATAACTTATCAACTTTGATAAGTATGCACCGTTGAATCATTGTGATTCAGCTCATTGCTAAAGGACGTGAGGGGAAATAATTTTTCATTTACCTATCTCAAAGTCCTTGAACGTGTTTTATACGTTATTTCTGGTAACATGACCCAGTTGGACAATCATAAACAGTCTTCCTGTTTTATGAGAGAAAAATGAGTGTCTTGTACAACAAAACAAACAAAAATTACTGATTATTTGATATGCGCATACTCTGTGTTGGTCATCTTGCTATACAACATGATACGGTTGTAGGAAAAACACACAAACAAGCAAATTTTACAGAGGTAATAACGAAACGTTAAAGAGCGTGTTTTTTTGCGTTTTGCAACTATTTATGCTACACAGTTTTTACTCTAAGTAGATGGTAGTTAAAATGACAGATTTTCTAAAAAAAGATTAAGGTATCCATACAACTCAAAACAAGACAAAAGATGACAATATAATATTTACAAAATAAACAATGCTAAAAACCAGTAGAATGCAACGGAAACCAAGATAACACTATACCTACAATGCAATACATACAAAACGGTGCAATGCAATACAATGCAATTCAAAACAAATCAATATTTTGATAAAAGCTTCGCATCACTCCTTGTTTTGTTTCTCGAGAATAAAAAAAGTCTTCTCTTACCTAAAGGATGTGTAATCCCTCCATATCATTCCATATTTTCATTAATATTCATAAAATATATAAATCATACATAATTGTTATCAAGTCAACACACTTAACCTTTTATTAAAAAAACGCTATACATATATATATATATATATATATATATATATATATATATATATATATATATATATATATATATATATATACTTTGCTGCAGGTATCAGTAGTTGTAAGCATTCTCAGAACATTAAGAACAGATAAAAACCAAAACAATCAAAGGTAACATAACACATTTCTGGTTATATTGTTCAACAGCTGTGCTCTGATCCCATTTAACACAGGGATTCAGGATTGTAAGAACCTCTGTCCCGTCGTGGCTCATGACTGTTAAAGGTCAAACGACCGTTTCTTCCCCCTTCCTGGGTAACCTGCACGTGTTCCTCTTGGCCTTGACCTCTATGTTGGACATGACCTTGCCCTTGCTCCTGGAAAGCGTACTGTCGACCCCTGTGAGCCAGATACTCATCAACGTCTCGGTATCCTAAATGACCTTGACCGCTGTATCCTGCAGAGGACGACTTGTTTCTGGAGGGTTCAGGGTTCAGGTCGTTGACAAAGGTGGTGTATCCTAAACGCCCGTCCGTCTATCCTGTGCCAGATCCATGAAAGTGGATACGGTCTTGTCTCTGGTCTGGATAAGATTCGTCAGATGGCCAATCCCCTTGACCTTGAATGAAGGCTGTCTGTCTTGGCAGTCTGCGGTGAGCTGTGGATGTGGATGTGAACTGACTGCCTGTCACTCCAGTGTTGTCAGGTCTGCTCCTGTGGACTTCTCTGTCCATGTTGTTCCTTGTCTTTCTCTGTCTGTCATTTTCCGGGACGTCTGCCACACCGGTATGCTCTTGCCTATACACGGCTTCTTGTCTGTAAGGGAGTGTTCCTTCTTCTGTCATTCCTTGACTGTTTCTCATCCTCTGTTCTTGATCGCGTTTCCAGCCATTTGGGACTCTACGTGTCAGTTTATGTCTTTCGTTCTTTAGCATGACTCCCTCTCTTTGTAAATCATAAGCTTTTGCCAAGTCCAAATCCATCCCTTGATTTGCAAGCGTACCGCTGTCGAGTCTTCCAAAGTTGTTATGTGTGTAACGGGGTTGCTGATGAACTGGTGGGACCTGTCTTTGGATATTTTGACCAGGAAGATCGTGCGTTGTTCTGGCAGCATTTCTTGAGCTCTCTCTCTCCTGGTAAGGTTGGTCTCTCCGATAATGCTGGTTGTGAAGAGTTTCATCTGCTGGCTTGTAGCTCGTGTTGTATGTGATCTGCTTTCCTCGTCCAGACATGTTCAGTTTGTATGTGGAACGATTCTGTTGCCGTGGGGGTGAGCTGTCAACATCTCTGCTTTCATTGACATTCAATCTTTGTCTGTTCAGGTAGTCATGATTTTGCTTTTCCCTCCTGTTGTTCGGGAAGAAATCGTCTTCGTGTTGTTGCATTCTGTAGTCGTCTCTTCTTTCCTGGCCGTTGTGCCATGTTTTCTTGTCCCCGCGTCTGAACGTGGCATCGTCTGTTCTATGTTTGTTGTTGGTTAACGTGTGTGCTTCTTGACGTTGAGGCAAGTGTAGGGCACTGTTCGGCCATTCCGTCCTGCTGGTTGGATTGTTTGTGCTCCTGGTTTCTCTATTTTCAGATTGATAGACACCATCGTCATTGGCGGTATGGTTCATAAATCTGCCATTAGTCATATTTGGATAGCTCCTGTTTCTTTTCAAAACGTCTGCGTGGTTTGCAGTTTTTCCTGAAAGCACATTGGGAGTTGATACTCCATTCCTTGGCAAAGATGGCGTCCCTCTAAATTTCCCCTGTCCATAACTGCTGTTTTGTTCGTGGTACTTTTCTCCCCATGACGTATTCTCAGGTTCCTCTGGATCAGTGGGGGGTGAAGCTGCTGTAGGTGCTTTGAACAGGAACGTGTGGTTTGATTCATCTCTACTGAGGAGAACTGAAGGATAATCCCCACTGCTGTTTCCCTGGTGCTTAGAGAAATCAGGATGGCCTTTGGTACTTTGTGGCTGCATTCTCTTGGGAGATGTGGCGGTGTCTGCTGGTGTTTGTTCAGCAGCTGGCCTGTTTTGCTGTCTGAAGCCTCTCCACATCATGATTGTGTCCACGTCGTCATTCTTCCATTGTTCTAAATGTGCACTGCGCTGCTGCCGCTGGTTCACATCTTGCTGGAAGTTCCCAGTAGCTTCGTGATCCATTCCTCTATCGATCATACTGTTATGGCTTGTCTGTCTGTGTTCATAGAGAGCATCTTCTCCGAATTCAATACCGCTTTCCTCTGAACCGCTGTGTCCCAGGATGTCAGTCTCTGTGGTCAAAGCCATGCGATAACTTTCTCTTTGAGTACCATCAAAACTTAGCGTACCTTTCTCGAGAGTTTTGCTTTCATAACTGCTGAGCGTGTTCTGATCCACCCTTGCTGTACCTGTTTCTGGATGTCGTGAAGCGTAAACCGGTGCAGAACCTGTGTGTTCCTTCTCCCATATATCCTCAGACTGCTTGTAGTCCTGGTTCTTACCCTGACAATGGAACACCCGCCTAATGTAGGAATCGAAGAGCCAGCAGCAAGGGACAAGTGTGAGGGACAGAAGGGAGAGAGTCCTGTCTGCCGCCCACAGCTGGATCCACTGCGAGGTAGACATGATGCGCTCATCCACTTGAGCCCAGTACGCAAACTGACGGACACAAAACACGAACTCCAACATGACAACCAACACACACACAACCAGAGTGTCCCAGGGAAAAGAGACCAAGCCTTCTTCATCAGAGTCACAGCCACTCTGGCTCAGTCTGGACTTTGTGTTCTTCTGGAACTGCAGGTCTACACTCAGAGCCCTGACACTGGTCGGACCATCGCTGCTATAGCGTTGAGGACTGGCGCCAACATTATTGTTCTTCAGATGACTGGTGCCATTACCGAGAGAAGAAAAGTGGCGGGAGCTCCCCAACGACTCGCTTCTGCTGTCTATTTTAGCTGGATAGTTCTTTCTGAAGTTGTAAGTGAAGATCATGACAACAACCGCCACGATGATGAGCACCACAGGAAGAACGTACGACACGACCGGCAGCACCCTACCCCTGTCTCCGCTAGCAGCGTACCTCAGAATGCTCTTTCCCGGGTAGCAAGGCTCTGAAGCTGCTTCAAGGTACAGGAAAAAGAACACAGGCAGCAACACTACACTGACGTAAACCCCGGCCACAATCACCGACACACACGTCACGACCCTGATGTAACGGACTGACGTCATACGCAGCACCTCCATGACGGCAAGCACACCCACCAGAAGACGGGAAAGGGTAGGGAAGAGGAAGGCGGACGCTTCAGTAAGCACGAGAAGGGAACAGGCAGCAGGTGGAGGGAGGTAGCCATCTCGAGACGTGTAGAGGTGAACCACCAGCGCGTGATGAGGCAGGCTGTACCCAGGTGACACACACAGCACACAGCCACCAGCCAACGCTTAGGGGACGCGCACCACCCTACAGACCGGAAGTCACGTGCCTGGCATGACGTCATCAGTTTGTTCAAGGGTGAGATGACGCCATGAGGACTGACACACGACGACCTTGGGAGGAGGAGGAGGAGGAGAAGGGCGAGGTTGATGAGGATGGCGATGATCAAGAGGACGATGAAAACGCCGATGAAGACGTCTTTGTTTAGAACTTCCTCCATCTGAAAAAAAAACAAACAAACAAGCAGTCAGCAAGATGTTGTTGTTGTTGTTGTTTTGTGGATGCTATTGCTGTTACTAATGTGGGTTTTGCTGTTGTTGCTGTCTGCAGCAGCAGTTCTAGTTCCTGTTCTTGTTGCTATTTTCGTGGTGAGGTAGTCGTGTGGTTGGTAATGTTGCTATTGTTTTGTTAATGTTTCATTGTCATTTGTTAAGAGATTTGGAATCAGTGAGTTGTATGACTCAGTTTTTACCAACACACACACACACACACTAACACACACACACACACTAACACACACACACACCTAACACGCACACCACTAACACACACACAAACACACACACACCAACACTAACCACACACACACACTAACCACACGCACACACACTAGACACACCACAAACACACACATACACACACACCACAGGAGTTATGAAAATACGTACAGGATGAATTACGGAGAGACAGAGACAGACGAACAGACATACAGACAGGACAGACCCACTGAGAGAGACAGTGAGAGGGACACATAGAGAGAATGAATGAATGAATAAATGAATGACCATTTTAATTGAGGGAAAAGAATGGAGACACAGAGAATGAATGAATGAATAAATGAATGAATGAATGACCATTTTAATTGAGGGAAAAGAATAAGCACAATGGTGGGTTTTTTATCCAGCCCTTGGTCCAAATCCAGAGAATATATCGATCAATGAATAGTTCGATTAAACATACAACAATAAAATGTCTCAGGAATTAGGGGAGATTGTACAGCGAAAACATGCATAAACAAATAGGATAGAGACAGTTGTATAAATAAGACAGAGACCACAGAGAGAGAGAGAGGAGAGAGGAGAGAGAGAGAGAGAGAGAGAGAGATGGAGAGATGAGATTGAGAGAGAGTAGAGAGAGAGACAGACAGACAGACAGACCGACCGACAGGCCGAAAGACAGACAGAAAGAGACAGAGACACAGGACAGAGACAACAGAACAAAGGGAAGAAGAGAAAGAGGAGGAAGCGGATGAGGAAGAAAAAGGTGGGAGAGGAGAAATAGATAGAGTGACAGACAGACAGACAGACCGACAATCAGAGACAGAGACTTACAGACAGGACTACAGGGAGAGGAGAAAACAGAGACACAGAGACAGCCAGAGGCAGAGAGAGACAGAAAAAGGAGACACAGAGACAAAGAGACAGAAACAGAGTAAAAGAGAGAGAGGGAGAGAGGAGGAGAGAGAGATGAGAGATCGAGAGGAGGGAGAGAGGAAGAAAGAAAGAGAGAGAGAGACAGAGACAAGAGACAGAGACAGAGAAAACGGGACAGGAGACAGACAGAGAGAGAAAACCAACCAACCAGCCAACTCGCCAGACATACAAACACACAAACGGAGACAGTGACAAATCAAAAAGCCACAGGGACACAGAAACGAAACAGAGAAGAAGAAGGAAGCAGAAGCAGAAGAAGAAGAAGAAGAACAATGCGAGAATGCGAAGAATTATACTGCAAAATAATGCGAAAAAAGAAAAAAATGCGAAGAGAAGAAGAATGTAAGAGATAGATGAAACATAATGCAAAGAAGAAGAAGAATGCGAATGCTAGAAGAAGAATGCGAATGCAAAGAAGGAATGCAAAGAAGGAATGCAACGAAGAATGCAAAG
>CM054160.1:22534478-22561978 GCA_028751875.1 Rapana venosa | reverse complement strand
ACAGACGTACAGGAGAGAGAGAGAGCGGAGGAAGAGAGAGAGAGAGAGGGAGAGAGAGTGAGAGAGAAGGAGAGTGAGAGAGAGAGGAGAGAGAGAGAGAGGCAGGACAGAGAGACAGAAGGACACAGAGGAAGAGAGAAACAAAATCAGTCAGATATTCAAATCGACGGACAAATAACCAACAAAAACAACAAAGATAAATCCCTACCAACAACAAAAGCACAAAAAAAACAGGAGAGATAGAGACATGTTTCAGAAAAGAATCAGAACAAAATCAAAAACGATTTACAAAAAAAACAAAAAAAAAACCAACACAAACAAATCACATAAATTAATGACGACTTACCTTTTGAATAACAGCAAGTCTTTTCTTTCTTCTCCACTCTGCACCAATAAAACAACCTCAAGACAGTATGTCTGTCTGTCGCTTCTTCTCGGTCAATCTCTCACACAGACCCACAGCTGTATGTCAAGACAGTCAGTCTGTCTGTTGCTTCTTCTCTGTCAATCCCTTACACATACCCACAACTGTTTGTCAAGACAGCCTGTCTGTCTGTCTGTCTGTTTGTCATTTCTTCTCTGTCAATCCCTCTCACAGACCCACAACTGTATGTCAAGACAGTCTGTCTATCTGTCACTTCTTCTCCGTCAATCCTTTACAGAGACCCAGGACAGTGTGTCAAGACAGTCTGTCTGTCTGTCTGTCATTTCTTCTGCACACAGACTCACGACTGTGACAACACACCCTGTAGGTATGGGCCAAACCTTTCAGGGAGTAAGTGAAGTGAGGAGAGGAGAGGAGACAGCAATACCTTTCCCTCCACACTCCCTCACAACCCAACCACGCCACAAAGGTGCGTTCAAGTCGTTGTTTCCTTGTTTGATTCATCGCTGGTTTATTTTATCTTATTTTAATGTTACTCTTTTATATCGAGGATAATGGAATAAGCACTTATGTGGTGTTTTTTTTTTTACATCAAGTCCCCGTGTGTATGCGGTTTTGTAAATTCTGTAATCTGTTCCCACCAGCACACAATCGCCTACTCTTACGAAAAGCGGAACAGGATTTAACGTGTGCGCAAGATGTTCTGCGTGAGTTTGCAGCCTCGGTTTATAGTTTCATCTGAAGGACTTTTGGGGAGAGTGGAGTCTGCACTGGTGTTAACTCCAGGGGAAAATATCGCCTAGAACGGGAACTGAACCCGGGTCGTCAGATTGCGAGCGCAATGTTCTGACCACTAGACTATCACGTCCCCCTGGTTTGTTTCTTGTTGTTGTTTGTTTTTTGTTGGTGCTGCTTTTGTCGTCGCTTTTGTTGTTGTTGTTGATGTGTTGTTGATGTTGATGCTGATGATGGATGATGATGATGATGATGATGATGTGATAATGCTTTTGTATTTTTTTGTTATGGGTTTTTTTAATTATTTTATTTTATTATCATTATTACTGCTATTATTATTGTTTATTATTATTATTATTATTATTATTTATTATTATTATTATTATTATTATTATTATTATTATTATTATTATTATAATATTATATTATTATGCATTATTATCAGTAGTAGTAGTAGTAGTAGTAGTAGTAGTAGTAGTAGTAATATTGAACGCTTGCTAGCTTTAAATCATTGGGTCACCCAGAATAATGATGTACTCACCCATCCAACCTATCCACCCTGTGCGAACTTTTGTACATTAGGTTGGGTTGTTGCCTCCTTAGGATGGTCGGCTTGTGAATTAAACGGTTTACTTTCTCAAGCTGTGCCTGGCGAATCCCTTTTAGTGCCACTGAGGCAAACTCGCCTTTATTACTTTGCCATACATGCGTGTTTGGGTCTTAATCTTTCGAGCTACAACAAAATGTCGTTTGCTGAAAAGAGTCAGTGATATGGGACTGACTACTAGACCCGTCTGGTTTTTTCTACCTTTTGTCTAGGGGGCACCTGGAGCTGTGTCTCGTCGTGGCCGTTAAACCTGTTTTGTGGGTGACTTAGATGTATTCCTGTCTTTGGCTTAGTTGGGTTGGTGTTTTGTTACTTGTATTAGTGGAGTCCTTGTTGCATAGAGCCCCATGAAGTACATCACTGCTAGGCAAGAGCTCCTAGGTAAGTTTACGGTCACTGTATGGACTCCACACGTGCCAGTATGTCTGTACTTTTGTTTTGTTTTCGGTACATCAATCGTGTATTTCTTGTCATCGGTTGATTCTCTTCAAGGATTTGTTTGTTTTCCGATCATCTAATGCTCTGTTATTGTCGGTATAATGGTCTTCGTCAGTCCCTCATCAGTGGCCTTTTTTGATTGTTCACGTATTGCCTGCTGATCTTGTCCATCACATCTTCTTTGTCAGACATGTCAATACTGTTCTCATGGTTATAAGGTATGTCTTCTTCCTGGTCCTTATGTATTTTGTGTTTCCCTGTCACTGTCTTTTCCTTGTCCTTCTGCTGTATTTGTATCCTCCTTGTCACTGTCTTCTGCCTTGTCCTCTGCTGTATTTGTGTCTTCCTTGTCAATGTCTTCTTCCTTGTCCTCTGCTACATCAGCATTGTCTTGGTCACTATCTTCAGGTTGGTCCACTGCAGTCCCTTGTCCTGTCCCTTGTCTTGTCATATGCACATCACCGCTAGAAAGATGATGCGCCCCACCAGGTTTTCTGTTTCTCTCAGGCTTGTCCCTTTCATGGTCACTGGCATCACATTCTGTGACTGTACCTGCATTGTGCTTTCTGTTTTGCTGTTGACTGTAGGTGCACACATCAGATTTGCAGCTTTGACCTGGAGATACTGGAGATCTTCTGCTCCCATCTTTCCTAAAAACAATTTTTTTCTGCTAAGCTGGGTCATTCTTTCTTGTTTTGCTGCTTCACTGTAGAAGTATGGTCCTGGACTGACTGGAGTACCACCTTCCTCTATTCTCTTTGCTTGGTCAGCAGGGTTTCTCTGCACTCTGTGCACGTTGTCCCTCTGCCACTGTAGTGGAAGCTCGCAGGCTGACTCTGTTGACTGCCTGGACATCCTGATGGGGCTGTGCTGACACGTCCTTTGGGATTGCCCTAGACAGGACCTGTTTACTGCAGTCGACCTTGATATTTGTCATGTCTATTACTTCATGGTGGCGTGAATAAAACCTGCTTGTGTGTCTTTCCATTCTCCATACTGGCCTCTGTTGTAAGACACTGTATCTGTAGTTCAGTGAAATCTAGGTTTGGTCTGCCATCTTGGACGGGGGCAGTGTTCATATTGGGGCACGAGTTTAGTTTGTGAAGTGTCTTCGTCCATCATGGAATGGTGGAGATGGCTGTTATCTCTGGCATGCAGCTTGCCATGGCGATAGAAGGGGGACTACAATTTGTCCCTGACACCAATGCCAGTCACAGTTTCTCGATGTGTACAGTTAGGTAAGAGGATACTTTGATGCCACTCTCTCTTAGATAATCTCGAAGCGGCGATCTCCCAATATGGCCATCTTATTGGACAAATCTGCAGAAAGTGGACGCTGATGGGCCGTGGTTCTCCTCCTCAAGAGGTGGTCATTCCAGTTCTGTATGCTCTCGATATGTCTTCATGTTGCCAGTTCATGTGGGGGGGTATGTTCACTGAGAATATCGATAACATACTTTGCAGTCATGTATTTAGTTTCACCATCAAGTTCTTGCACATTGATGAACTTCACATTACATGCTTTGGCAACTTGTTCTGTGGATTTCACTTCTCTAACAGGCAGAGAGAAACACAGAGATAGAAACAGAGAGAGAGAAACAGACAAAGAGAACGAGACAGAGAAAAACGATCAGAGAGAAGCGGACAGAGAGAGACAGAGTGGAGGGAGGGAGGGAGACAAAGACAGACAGACAGAGGGAGGGAGGGAGAAAAGAGAGAGAGAGAGGGAGAGGAGGGAGAGCATTAGGGTTTGAACTGCTCTTCCCTTTGAAACCTTTCAAGAAATTGCGACTAACTGGAACCACACACACACACACACATACAACATATGGGTGCGCGCGCGCGCACACACATACTACACACATATGCATGCACACAACAACAACAACAACAACAACATTAAAACAACAACAATAAGAACACACGAACAATAACAGCAAAACAACAACCACCTCTTTTAATTAGAGGATCTTCTCTACATCAACGTGTGTTAAATAATATAGACAGATTTCATTTGAGCCTAATGATCCCATGACTGCTCCTCTTTATTAGTTCTCGCTGCAGTGAAGATTATCTCCCTTGTCTGTCTGTGTTTCTGTGTCTGTCCACGTGTCTGTCTCTGGCCTTGTCTGTTTGTCTGTTCGGTGTCTGTCTGTTTGTCGGTCTCTTACTCTGTGTGTGTCTCTCTCTCTGACTTTCTCTGTCTCTCTGTCTCCGTCTGTTCGTCTGTCTCGCCGTTTGTCTGTCTTGTCTGTATCTCGTTCTGTCTTTCTGTCGCTCTCTCTGTGTCTTATCTGCTCTCTCTCTCTCTCTCTCTCTCTCTTCTCTCCTCTCTCTCTCTCTCTCTTCTCTCTCTTCTTCTCTCTCTCTCTCTCTCTCTCTCTCATGATTGAGACTATAAACCGAGGCCCCGTGTGCGAACGCACGCAGAACATCTTGCGCACACGTTAAATTCTGTTCCACTTTTCGTAAGAGTAGGCCATTGTGTGCCGGCGGGAACGGATGACAAAATTAACAAAACCGCATACACACGGGGACTGGATGTAAAAAAGCACATAAGTGCTTATTCCATTATCCTCGATATACAAGAATAAATAAATAAATAATAAATAAATCTGTGCCATCCCCCCTTCTCTCTTTCCCTCTCTTATCTCTGTTTCTGTCTGCCTGTTTTCTGTCTGCCTGTCTGACTGTCTCTCTCTGTCTGTCTGTCTATCTCTGTCTCTCTCTCTCTCTTTTGCAAACGATATTTTTAAAATTACTTGTTGTGATAAATAAACCTAGTTCCTACTTAGCGAAAAGGCCTAATGAAAAAAGAAAAGAAGTATGCCAATACTTATCTATAACCCTTGGGAATAAAGATTCTCTCTATCTTGTTCTCTCTCTTTCTTCCCTCTAGCTCTCTCTCTCTCTCTCTCTCTCTCTTCTCTCTTTCTCTCTCTCTCTCTCACCTACTTTTATCTCTCTCTCTCTCTCGCTCTCTCTCTCTCTCTCTTCTCTTCTCTTCTCTATCTCCCTTCTGTGTGTGTGTGTGTGTGTGTTGTGCGCGCGCGCGCGCGGGTGATTGTGGTGTGCGGCGTGTGTGCGTGTGTGCGTCATGTTTGTGATTGGGGTGGGTGTGGTGGTGGGGGGTGTGTGTGTGTGTGTGTGTGTTGTGTGTGGGTGGGTGGGTTGTGTTCTGTGTGGGTGTGTGTGGGTGTGTGAGATTAAAAAGTCCTTCGGATGAGACTATAAACCGAGGCCATCTTGCGCACACGTTAAATCCTGTTCCGCTGTTCGAAAGATTAGGCCATTGTGTGCCGGTGGGAACAGATGATAAAATTAAAAAAAACAACCCAAAACCGCATATGCACGCATTAAAAAAAGTCATCTGAGCGCTTTGATTTGTTGCTTTACAAGATTCAACGCTATATAAATTCCATACATTATTATTATTAGTAGTAGTAGTAGTAGTAGTAGTAGTAGTAGTAGTAGTAGTAGTAGTAGTAGTAGTAGTAGTAGTAGTAGTAGTAGTAGTATTTTTTGCATTAGTATTTTTTGCATGAGTATTATTATTATTAATATTTTTTATTAAAAATCACCCCTGATCTGTAAGAAAAATTACATACATTGATAAGCAAAACCAGCATAAAATTAAACACTGGAGATGTGATCACACACACACACACACACACACACACACACACACACACACACACACATGACAATTCATTTAATGGACAGCCAAGTCTAAATGCTCTGTTGATGCTATCGGAAGTTTACATTTCCGAAAGGAACGGATTTCTCTGAAAGTTTTACAAGTGCAGCCACCCACATTACCGTTTCCATTTGGTTTAGAGGGTATTGGAGGATTAAATCAAACACAGACACACACGCACATGCACACACGTGCACGCATATACACACAAACATACACACACGTGCCCAAAAAGAGAAGATGGAGAAGAGAGAGAGAGTGAGAGTGTGTGTGTGTGTGTGTGTGTGTGTGTGTGTGTGTGTGTGTGTGTGTGTGTGTGTGTGTGTGTGTGTGTGTGTGTGTGTGTGTGTGTGTGTGTGTGTGTGTGTGTGTGTTTGGTTTGAGACAGACAGACAGATGATGGACGGACAGACAGACAGACAGATAAACCGACAGAGAAAAACAGACAGACAGAGACAGAGAGATGTAGAGACATAGAAAGAAACAGAGACGGAGACAGAGAGACATATATTTATTCATTCTTTTATTTTGAGTATTCTTTTCATTTATATCGAGTATAATTAAATACGCACTTATGTGCTTTTTTACATCCAGTCCCCATGTGTAGCGTAATAAGCATTCATGTGCTTGTTTTATATCCAGTTCTGGTGTGTATGCAGTTTTTGTACTTTAGTCATCTGTTCCCACCGGCACACAATGACATATTCTTCCGAAAAGCGGAGCATGGTGTGAGAGAGAGAGAGAGAGAGAGAGAGAGAGAGGGGGGGAGAGAGAGAGAGAGAGAAAGAGAGAGAGAGAGAGAAGAGAGAGAGAGAGAGAGAGAGAGAGAGACAGAGAGACAGAGAGACAGACAGACAGACAGACAGACAGACAGAACAGAACAGAACAGAACAGAACAGAACAGAACAGAAACGTCATCAAAAACAGCACACACACAAGTTCCCCCACCAAAGCATGCTTCTGGGTTTTTTGTTTTCTTTCTTGTCCTTGCTGTTTATCCCTCCCTTTTTCTTTTTTCTTCTTTTTTTTTTACTTGAGGCAGGGGTTCAAACTTGCAACGTGAATCATGAACATTTTTCACCTTTTGCTTTTTTAAGAATGTGTTCATCTCTGTCATCTACGCGCGAAAAGCCAAGGCGAGTTTGAATCTTGATCATTTCAAACGAACAGCAGCTGCAGTATGGACGGTCTGCGCTGCTGAGACAGTAGGCCCTACAGGAAAGAAGGCCTCTGAAGACTTCAACACTCTGCAGAAGACCACAGAAAAAGCAGGAGAGACGCGGGGTTCTACAAGTTTTCCTCCCAGCTGCTGACCTGGTTTTCAGCCTTTCCTCAGCAACACTCGCCCACGGGCCACATAGGAGCAAACCATCAACCTACTGCCCTCCCTAAAACACTGAAGGGATGACTTGATTCCTGGAGATTCTTGACAGCTCTAAGTTCACCAGAGAGTTCTCTTTGTCAAAGTCATGGAATGCATTGGTGAGTTGAAGATTGTTGTTTGTGTCTAAGTTGTTGGTTTGTTTTGTTCTTATTCTGTTGTCATTGTCGTGATTAAAACTTACTTTGAAGATCACCAGGATTTTTTCTAGAATAAATGTGTTGGCTGGTTGGTAAGTCTGTTGTTGTCACTGTTGTTGTCTAAAGCTTTATCAAGATCTCCAAGAGCCACGCATTCGTCTCATTTCAGAATCGCTGAGTACACAGTAAAGTTTGTATGTAGAGTATTCCACCGTATAGGCAGCAATAATCCAACTTCAGATAATTTTGTTCAGTGGAAGAAGATGATCCTCACAGGATATTTTAAAGCATAGCATTTTAATGTAGGTCTTAGTACCTTTGCTTATATATCGATAGCTAACAAAGATTTTGGCCTGGACCAGGGGTACATGAGGGAGAAGTGTTTCTTTTAGAAAGGTTAAACTACCACTATTGTAGTAAGCGTTTCAATGTCTGCTAAGGCAACAGTGAAGGAGAAAAATCAAAGGATGGCTAAAGCAGCACCCTACTTTTCAATGGTAAGAATGACTACAACCTCCTGTTATCAGCTTTCACCGGAACGAATGGCCTACTCTTCCAAAAAGCATAACAGGTTTTTACGTGTTTGCAAGATGTTTTGTGTGCGTTCGCACAAGGGGTGAGATATTGAAGTACGTAACTGTTTTTACCCACTATTTTGACATAGTTTCATTCAAACATAAGGAATGGTACTTCAATCTCCTAGTGCCATAGATTTGTATTGATTTTTTTCATTCCGCGGCTAGAGTTTGGAAGTTTACCAATGGTAAGATATTGACGTACGCGACCGCTTTTTCCCTACTTTCTTAAGGTAGCTGCATTCCCACGTTGGGGATAGTGTCTAAAAACACCAGTCTGCATGCGTTTGTAAAAACCATGAAATGTTTTGTCAGCTGTTCTTACCTGAACGCAATAGCCTTCTCTTCCGAAAGGCGGAGTAGGTTTTAAAGTGTGCTCAAGATGTTCTAAGTGCATTCGCACTCTGGACTATGTATGTATGTATGTATGTATGTATGTATGTATGTATGTTTGTCCGTCGTGTCCGACGATGACCTCCATAACAGCAGAGGAGGCAGCTGCTGTTTATATTATACTCATCCCAAAGGTTGTCGGGGGTGCAATGGGGGGTGGAAGTGGGAAAGAGGACACTGACAACTCCAAGGGGAAGTAACCTCTCAAATGGGTGTCTCGGTGATGGTTCGAACCCGGGCTCGATCTGAGGGCGTCAAATCGCAAGTGCAACACTCTAACCACTTGGCTATCCCCTCTCCCCTCATGGTATTCCAAAACTGACTTGGCATTAGCGCTTACTATTTGCTAAGCCTACTATTTACAGGGGAAATGTAAAGTGTTTACGCGTTATATAGTCGTACTTATAATGTTAACAAATTTCAGCTTTTAAGTAAACTGTTTATTTGTTGGTACATTAAGGTACATACGTAAAATAGGATTTTTGAACCCTGAACACATCCAAACGCACACGCGGTCCCGAGCACACACGCATACTCTCTCTCTCTCTCTCTTCTCTCTCTCTCTCTCTCTCTCTCTCTCTCTCTCTCTCTCTCTTTCTTCTTCTTCTTCTTCTTCTTCTTCTTCTTCTTCTTCTTCTTCTTCTTCTTCTGATGAGACTATAAACCGAGGCCCCGTGTTCGAACGCATGCAGAACATCTTGCGCACTCGTTAAATCCTGTTCCACTTTTCGGAAGAGTAGGCCATTGTGTGCCGGTGGAAATCGATGACACAATTTACAAAACCGCATACACATGGGCACTGGATGTAAAAAAGCACATGAGTGCTTATTCCATTTTCATCGATATAAAAGAATAAATAAATAAATAAATAAAAGAATAAAAAAACAAATCTCTCTCGCTCGCGCTCTCTCTCTCTCTCTCTCTCTTCTCTCTCTCTCTCTCTCTCTCTCTCTCTCTCTCTCTCTCTCCTCTCTCTCTCTCTCTCCCTCTCTCTCTCTCTCTCTCTCACCACACAACACACACGCACACACACAGAACACAACTTTTGTCTTTTTTACGGGAGATTTTAACCCGGAGAACAAAACTATATGTTTAGATATGTACTCTTTGATCGCTCGATTGTCAGATGTAGCAGAATGTGAAACTATTTTGTCGTGTACATTATTTTTTGAATTGTACATTTTACCGTGTGTGCGGAGTTCTTTTTTTTCTTTTTTGTTTCTCGAACACCGTTCCAAGGTTCATCAATATTTCGCGTATGCGACCGTTTTGGCCTACCATTCAGGTAGGCACACGAGACCAAGGACTTTTCGGGGAGTGGAGTAGGTAAGGTAAAGGTAAAGGTGTCCCATAACCTACGTGGTCGTAGGGGAGCGAGGCATCAGAGACCTCAACTTCTCAAGGGGCCAGCATAGTGAGGGCGGCGCCCATCTCCTCTCCCTCGCTCCTCGCTGCTTTACCTTCCATGACACTTAAGAGGCAGGTATCCATTTACAGATGGGGGAACTGGGGAACTGTACTGGAGCCATGGTGCACAAACGATAACCCATCCAAATGGTAACCACACTCGATGCTGCTTAACCTTGGCTGGGGGAATAGGTACTGATGTTGAAATCAAAGGGAAACGTCCCCTCAAACAGGTGCCTCTGTGGTGGCTTGAACCTGGGCCGTCAGATCACAAGCGCAGCACTTGAACCACTAAGGTTATCCCGCTCCTTTTTTGTCGCCTGATTTTATTTTGGGGGTGAAAAAAGTTTCTGTAGACCATGTAATGATAGTTGGGTTTATGATCTTTGTCAGCAGATCTTCGCCGATGATCGTCACCATCCTCACCAGAGATCATGGAGACGCCATTCATGGTCTTTGTCACCAGATCTTCACCCAGTGATCATCACCCTTCTCACCAGAGATGATGGAGACACCATGCATGGTCTTTGTCACCAGATCTTCACCCAGTGATCATCACCCTTCTCACCAGAGATCATGAAGATGCCACGGCCACGATGTTGGAGCGCATGACCCAGAACACTGTCCAAGATCCCCATGACTCAGTAGACAGATGTCAGATGTATGGGGCTTGAAGGGTTTAGAATGGGAGATAAGAGAAAGTGCTTCACCGAATCCCTAAAGGGCAGACCTAGTGCACTCTCTGCCTGGTTCCGTTGCTCAGGGATATAGAACAATCCACGGCCGTCTTCACCTTCTACTGGATTGAACAGCGAAGTAGGTAGGAGTTTGGGGGCTTAGGTATCAGTGGCGTCATTATGACCTCCCATCTCTGAAACACTTTAGGGACTAGATGCGACGAGACATCCGCCCTCCGACATTTCACCAACCCTGTCTTCTTTTTCTTTTTCTTCTTCTTCAAACACACAGACAGCAACTACTGATGCCTGTCATAGGAGCGAAAGTGCGCTGCACTGCCGCTACACGCCTGACGAGTCAGGCCCAGCGCATCCGACTTCGACGCGTTACCGACGGCATGAGGTAGGATGTGGGTGTCCTGAAATGGCACAAGCTGCCAACCCTCGCACACAGTGCTCATGAGGGGAAGGGACACCTCACGCCCCCAAACATTGTCTTCAAGCACTTTTCGACCTTCTGGGTCTCTTCCTTCTTGCTCTGATTCCTCAGAAGTCTGGCATTGGTGTCTAACAGTTGTCATGGGGATCGTATCTCAGTTCTGGGCTTGTGCCTCTCAACAGTTTCTATCAACGCATCAAGAGCTAGCATCAACGCATCAAGAGCTTGAATCAACGCATCAAGAGCTAGCATCAACGCATCAAGAGCTTGAATCAACGCATCAAGAGCCAGCATCAACGCATCAAGAGCTAGCAAAAACGCCACAGCAGTACCAAGAATTCGTCATCGAAGCAGTGTCAAGAGCAACATCGTCGCAACATCGTCGCAACATCGTCGCTGGAGCAATGTCAAGCGCAACATCGTTGTCGGAGCCGTATGAAGAGAACATCGTCATTGGAGCAGTATCAAGAACATCATCATCATCGTCGGAACAGCATCAAGCGCAACATCGTCGTCAGAGCAGCATTAAGAACATCGTTGCCGGAGCAGCATCAAGAGCAACATCGTCGTCGGAGCAGCATCAAGAACATCGTCGTCGGAGCAGCATCAAGAGCAACATCGTCGTCGGAGCAGCATCAAGAGCAACATCGTCGTCGGAGCAGCATCAAGAACATCATTGTCGGAGCAGTATCAAGAGCAACATCGTCGTCGGAGCAGTATCAAGAACATCGTCGCCGAGGCAGCATCAAGAGCAACATCGGCGCCGAGCAGTATCAAGAACATCGTCGGAGGAGGAGAATCAAGAGAAACATCGACGGAGCAGTATCATGTACAACATTTTCGCCGCAGCAGTATCAAGTGCAACGTCATCCCAAGAGCAGCATCAAGAGCAACATCGTCGTCGCAGCAGTATCAAGAGCAACATGTTTGTCGTCGCAGCAGCATCAAGAACATTATTGTCGTCGCAGCAGCATCAAGAACATTATTGTCGTCGCAGCAGTATCAAGAACAACGTCGTCGGAGCAGTATCAAACGCAACATCGTCGTTGGAGCAGCATCAAGAACGTCATCGGAGCAGTATCAATGGCAACATAGTCGCAATATCGTCGAAGCAGTATCAAGAGAAACATCGTCGCAATATCGTCGGAGCAGTATCAAGAACAAAATAATCGGAGCAACATCGTCGTCGGAGCAGCATCAAGAGCAACATCGTTGTCGGAGCAGTATCCACAACTAAAAAATGTAAGTACACACACACATTTGTTTGGTTCCTCAGTTAGAGCTTAAAGGTGAGATTTTTGTGTATGCGACCGCTTCCCCCCCTCCCCCAACATTTAAGGTAGCTGCATTCTGACTTCGGAGGAGATTGTCTAATTACACCAGTGTGTTTGCATTTATTTTTGTTAATGTATGATCTGCTCGTTTCCACAGGCAAAAGCCTACTCTTCTTGGGTTTTAATGTGTGCGTAAGATGTTTTAAGTGTGTTCGCACATGTGACCTCGGTTTATAGTTTCATCGGAAGGACTTTCAGGTGAGTGCAGTCTGTACTGAAGTTAACTCCCAGGAAAACATTCCCTTGAACGGGTGCTGTGGTGGTGACTCCAGACGTTTAGATCATGAGCGCATAGTTTTAACCAATATGCTATCCCGCCCCCCAGCATGTGCTAAAGTTTTATCTTCTGTTTATAAATGTACTGGTGCTACTGTAAAGCTGTAGATGGATGCTGACTATTTTAGTGGTTTTACACAGCCATAAGTAGACAGAATGAATATAAAGCATTGGCAATTCTGCATCTTAATTTTTAATTTTGTCACCCAAAAAAATGAAACAAATCCTAATTGTCATTCTTTTATTTCGAGGCTAATGGAATAAGAACCCTGTGCTTTCTACATCCTGCTCCCGTGTGTATGCAGTTTTGTCAGTTTTGTCATTTCATCAGTACACAATGAACTACTCTTTCGAAAAGTGAACGAGCTTTAACGTGTGGGTAAGATGTTTCTGCGTGCGTTCGCACACGGGACACCTTTTAATAGTCTCATCTGAAGGATAGAAGTTGATTCATCAAGTGCTGTTGAGATTTAATCTTAAGACCCCTACATTCTGAACTCTTCATGACAAACACACATGTCAATTAGTCAATTTGCTATCACATCCACCGGCACAAAGTCATACTTTCAATAATAACTAGGCGTAATTGCAAACATTCCTATTTTAGTATGAAGCTTTGTAAAAATGTGTTGGGAGCATACAGGAATTGCACTCAAGTTAAGTATAAAAAAATCATTTCATTTATATTCTTAGATATTGACATGGAAATCTAACCACCTAGAAAATAAAATGACGTTCGAAAAAGCTAATAGCAGTGTGGTGTTGAAATATTAAATTGTATTGTATAACCTTCAAGTCATAAAAGATTTCTTTGCCTGAAATTTGGGATGCCCACCCATTATATTTTCTTTTCCTGTCTGCATACGTTTGTTTCCTTATCAGTGTGGCTTTTTTCCTACAAAATTTTGCCCAGGATAACTCCTTTGTTGCCGTGGGTTCTTTTACGTGCCCTAAATGCCTGATGCACACAAGACCTTGGTCTATCATCTCATCCCAAAGAATAGTACCCGGACCAGGACCACTCACGGTCTACCCAATGCGGGTAAAGTTTCGGGCACAAACAGGGATTGAACCACCTCAGTCGGACTTCTCGCTTTCTAGGCAGGTGCATTACCTCTAGACCATCATCCATAAATAGAAAATATAGCCTCCCCTGGATATCACTAAAAACATTTTGGTCTTTTTACCAAGAGTGCTATTTTCTTCCTGCATGCTATTTTCATTTCTGCGTCATTGTTCTGAATACGTCATAAATGATGAAGTCGGGTTTTGGGGGGGTCTTTTTTTTTTAATTCGTTCTGCAGCTAGAGCTTCGAGGTTCACAAATGGTGGGATTTTGCATGTGGACCGTTTTTTTCCTTTCAACTAACTTCAGGAATAATGTCTAATTTTTTTTTATAATTTTATTTCATTTCAAGGATAACGGAATGAGCATTCATGTGCTTTCTTATATCCTGTCTCTGGGTGCATGCAGTTGAGTAAATTTCGTCATCCGTTCCCACCGAAACACAATGGTCTGCTCATCCGAAAGGTAAAACGGGTTTTAACGTGCACGCAAGATAATCTGCGTGGCTAAATACGATACCAGCCTGCACGCACATTTTTGTTTGTTTGAAATTTTGTCATCCTTCCTACCGTCACGCAAAGGCCTACTCTTGTGAAAAGCAGTGAGGGTTTTAACGAGTATGCAAGATGTTTTCTGCGCGAGTTCGGACACAAGACCACTGTTTATAGTGTCAGTTTGAGGGACCTTAGTGCGAATGGTGTGGATACTTCTTGAACGCTCAGACAGTAACTATTGTTTGTCACATGAGAGCAAATACGTTACTGATAACGGGGGCGGGGAGGGGGGGATCCTCTTAAACGAGTGTCTTAGTAGTGGTTCGATCCGGGCCGTAAGATCACAAGGCCAATGCTCAAACCACCTGGCAATCCGCCCCACTAATAAAGTTTTGGAAATTGTGCGTTTTCTTTTAATTTTATTTCGAAGATAATGGAATAAGCACTCATGTGCTTTTTTTTCATCCAGCCCTTGTGTGTGTGTCCAATGTCAGTTTGAATTAATTCATAATCAATTTCTTTATTCCCCTCCCCCTCCCTCCACCTAATAAAATTATAAAACCATCACACAAAACTCAAACAAAACCCAAGGCAAAACCCCAGGTGAGCTGAATTTTGTTTTCCTGATCAATACGGAATCCAAAAATTGTATTTATTTATTCATTCCTTTATGTCGAGGAAAATTGAATAAGCAATCGTGTGCTTTTTTACATCCTGTCCCCGTGTGTATGCGGTTTTGTAAATTTTATCATCTTCCCACCGGCACACCATGACCTACTCTTACGAAAATCGGAACAGGATTTAACGTGTGCACAATATATACTGCAATATGTTGAAGTTGATAGAAATAATCAAAATGTCTTTGCTGCAGAAGCCTTTTTGTTGTTCACAACATTCGGGTCATGTTTTTCTTGATGTTTTCTTTATGGTTCCTCGACTAGATTTCCTCAATTTGCCAATGGTGATATTTTGCGTAGGCGACAGTTCACCCACCATTAAGGTAGCCACATTCCGACTTCGGTATGTCTATAAAACATCAGTTCGCGCGAATGGGTATTTTATCATCTTGTCATCCGTTCCTACCTGCACTAGATGGCCTACTCTTACGAAAGATGGAACAGGGTTTGATATTTCCGGAAGATGTTTTTGCGTGGGTTTGCACACGGAACCTCGGTGTATAGTCTCATACGAAAGAGGGAGGAGTGGTGGAGTTGGTTTAAAGTCTCGTTCGATGGACTTTCGGGGAAATGGCATCGGTACTGATGCCAAGGGCAAAAATCCCCACAAACAGGCGTCTCTGTAGTGGCTCGAACCCGGGCCATCAGATCACGAACTCAACGCTCTAACCAATATGCTATCCCGCTCCCGATTTGATTTAGGTCTTTACTTTAAATCCGACAGACTCTGAACTTATCTTACTTCATAATTATACGAATAAATTGTGAGATCTGACAAAACTGTAGCGGGAATGACTAGGGGAACATTCTTTACGTGTGCATTTCTGAGATCAAGTTCACCGTTTTATTTCATTTATTTGTTTATTCTTTTATATGGAGGAGAATGGAATAAGCTCTCACGTGCTTTTTACATCCAGTTCCCTGTGTGTATGTGTTTTTGTAAATGTCATCTATTCCCACAGACACATAATGGCCTACTCTTTCGAAAAGCAGAACAGGATTTAACGTGAGCGCAAGATATTCTGCGTGCATCAACACACGGGGCTTCGATTAATCGTCTTGTCGGAATGATTTCTGGGGAGAGTGCAATCTGCACTGATGTTAACTCCAGGAAAAAATCCCCTTGAACGGGATTCGAACACGATCATCGGATTGCGAGCGCAATGTTCTAACCACTAGGCTATCTCGCCCCCCCCCCCCCCCTCCCCGCCCCCCCCCCCCCCCCCTTTCGCGAATGTGCTCAAATGCGCAGGGTTTTGGGGGGTTGGGTATGGGTGGGTTGTTTAGATAGCATTCATACATTTTGAAGAAACTGAATTTATATGTTTAATTATGTAAACTGTGGGGATTGTTAAGGTTGGTGGTTGTTGATTCTGTTTTCAGGGATTCTGGTGCCCAACCAAAGTACCAAGCAGCGCAACGGCCTGAAGTGACCAGTTCCAGACTACAGGTAACGGTCAACGAGGAAGAGTACAAGATTGGATCGAATTGGATTTTTAAAAAATGAACCCAAGTTATTGGTTAATTCTCAAAGAATTGTCTCCATACGTCTTGCGGGACTAGCAAACATTTTTGCTTTCTCAGCAGAATCAAACCAAACGATTAGGAACATGCCTTCACGATAAACTATCCATCGAAATGCTTTATATTTTCCCCTTCTTCCTCAAAAGATCGTACAGCAGTTACTGTCTGTCATATAAGCAAAAATGCGTTGCGCTGCCGTCAAGCGCCTGTCAAATCGGGTCCAGCACATCCCACTTCAGCATGGGAGAGAAATGTTATCTTTTAAGCCTTTCTGGGGAAAAAAAGGCAGGAGAATGGACCAAGAAGAAAAAATATTAGAAGGATGACATGAAGAAAAGGAACAAGGCAGAACAATGAGAGGGATAGAAAAGAGGGAAATTCTAGGCACAGAATTTCCAGAAGGGGGGATGCTATTTATACTGACCCCCCCCCCCTCCCCATGGGGATTTGTTTTAAAGATAGAAAATAGGTAAATATGTTCCATAAATTATGCAGCCGTTGGGAAACTCAGTGTCGGAGACCACAAACATTGTTGCAAAATTCCGAGAGAGCAGTTCAGCTGTGAAGTTTTCTGATGATTCATTCGAAATCTGAGTAGTTCCAGTCGGAAGATAGACAATTTTTTTTTAGATGATAGCAAAATTGGTAACAAATCTGAGTGATGAATTTTACCACTGGTATACCATTCCAGGCTTTCTCTCTGTCTCTGTCTGTCTGTCTGTCTGTCTCTCTCTCTCTCTCTCTCTCTCTCTCTCTCTCTCTCTCTCTCTCTCCTCTCTCTCTCGTCTCTGTCGCTCTCTTTTCTCCCCTCTCTCTCTCTCTCTCTCTCTCTCTCTCTCTCTCTCTCTCTCTCTCTCTCTCTCTCTGTCTCTCTCTGTTTCTCTCTGTCTCTGTGTTTGTGTGTGTGTGTGTGTGCGCGTATGTGCGTGCGCGTGTGTGTGTGTGTGTGTATGTATGTGTGTGCGCGCTTCGTGTGTCTGTGTGGTGTGCGTGCGTTTCGTGCGTTTCGTGGGTATGCTTGTGTGCGTGCGTGTATTTGTGTGCACGCACTTGCGTGCGTGTGTGTGGGAGGATGCACGTGTGTTAGTGTGCGTGCGAGCGTGTGTGTGTTGTGGGGAGGAGGTACCCCGGTTGGAAGGAGAGGTAAGGAAGGAAAGGGATGCTTAGGAGGGGTCGGGTAGAGCCGTGAGGTAGAAAAAAGACTGGCTATTTTTCTTACACCGTTTATTTTGGACTCTTTTTTAACGATGACCCTTGTTCAAAAGTGTCTCTGATTTCATGGCGACAGCAAAACTGTTAAACAACTTGTAAAAAATGTTTCCCGCTTGAATTGCTTAAATTTTGACCATAAGGGGAAAAAGACTTATTGATGCTTTTTTTAAAAAATCGTCTCCATGCAAATGCGGTTTTTTTGGGGGTATACCCCCTTTCCCCCCTTGGCACACAAAGGTGTACACTTGAAAGGCGGAAAAGGGTTTTGACATGTGCAGAAGATTTCTATGTGCGTTCCCCTGGGGCACCCCCCCCGTTACGTCTGATTGGAAAGACATTTCCGGGGGTTGGAAAAAATGTCCCCTTTGGAAATTTGCAGCACCGAAGCCCAACGGCTTCCCTGTTCACGGATGGTGTTTTTGATTCATAGCTCCAGCTTTTTGCGAGCTATTACCGTTGTGTCTACAGCTACACACCCATTTGCAAAGAGCAGTTTGTCCAACATGTCCTCAGACGACCAGCTGACAGAAAACCCCTTGCATGCTTGTTGAATAACACTGGCATTGCACTTGGGCTAACCTCAACCCTAACCCCCCCCCTATGTGGACACACATGGCAGGAAGATAAAAGGGTTTGTAAGCTGAACAAGGTAAAAAAAATTGTTTTTTTTTTTGGGCGGGTTGGTGGGAAAAGGCGGGGGATTTTAGAATATTTTTAACGTGTTTTTCGCACACGGGATTCAGTTTATAGCGCACCCCGAGAAATTTTTTAGAGGAGTGGAGTTGGCACGATGCTAACTAGGGGGAAAGATTTCCGCTTGAACAAACCGAACCGGGGGTTTAGCGTCAAGCCGATGCGAACCCCTTAACCCCCGGAAACCCCCCCACGGAGAGAGGGAGAGAGGGGGGGGGAAAGAGAGGAGGAAAGAGTGGGAGAGAGAGAATAGTGCGAGAGAGAGAGCAGAGGGGGGGAGGAGAGGGAGAGGACAGAGTTGTGGAGGAGAGAGAGGGGAGAGGGAGAGCAAGAGCGGAAAGGGAGAGAGGGGGGGAATCCCGGGAGAGAGAAATTCGGAGCTAAAAGGGAGAGAATGTGTTGTGTGTGAAAGTGTGTAAGAGTGGGTGTGTGGTGTGTGTGTGTGGTGTGTGGTGTGGGGTGTGTGGGTGTGTGTGTGTGTGTAAAATTGTGTGTGAATGTGTGTGTATTTGTGTTTGCGGCACATCTGGGAATGGTATACCACAGGCATTTGTCACCCCATGTTATTTCCACCCATTTGTTTTAAAAAAGAAATCTTTTCGCTGTTTGTGTGCCGATTTAAAATAAATATTTAAAAAAAAATCACCGAAATTTTGGAAAGGTTGAGGTAAACATTGAAGGTAGTACAAAATAACGCTGTTTTTTTTTTATAAAAAAAAGGTCGTGTACCTTATTTCCCAAAATTTTTGTTAAAAAAAAGCCAGTGCTCAGGGGGTCGGGCACCGTCCCCCCAAGTTTAGGCAAAGCAGTATTGGTGGGGGGAAAGGACGGCCTTTCGTGCGTGTCGGCTTCCGTACGGTCCCCCAGTTCACCACTTGTAAATGTGTCCCTGCCATCGTAGGGGCGGGGAAGGGTAAAGCGCGAGGGAGGGGATGGGCGCACCCTTTTAAAGAGCGGGCCCCCTTAGAGAATCAGTTTTCCGACACTCGCCCTAACGCACCCCAAGGCTAGGAGTTCTTTACCTATTTTTTTTATTAGTAAAAGCAGTTTTCCTTTTGTTTTAAAAAAACTTGAACTGGAAAAATTTTTTTTCATTTTATAAAGGGCACAAGATTGCAGAAATCTTGTAGTGGTGTGTCCTGTTACTTTTTTCGTTCTTGCCTTTGTTTTTGCTGTAGGTCAGGGATTCCCCTTTACCAGGGCTTTTGCACTCCCCCCCTTTGTGACGCTTACTGCATTTTCCTAGCAATCTTTGTTTTAAAAGCAAAGGGGATCAGTTGATAAAATTGGAAAAGAGTAAGTGAGATTTAAATTTTGGGGGCCTTAAAAAAAACACAAGAAAACCCAAAAAATTGGTGTTTTGGGCAAGACAAAAGTAAAAGTTTTTAAAGGGGATTTCGGTTACTGCTTTTCCCCCAACCTTTGTACTGTATCTGTTATGTCCATTTTCTTTTTTTCTGAAAGGATGGAAACTTCCATTTAACTGTCTGCAGTAAAAAAAATCCCAGTGAAAACAAATTTTTGTAAAAATAATTTTTCAAGCAGATCACTGTATAATCGTGTGGTACGGTTGTCATTTTTTTTTCAGCCTTTTTTATTGCTTTCATTTTGACCCAAAATGAAACCTGGGTTGTTTAAAAATAGAAAAATTTTTTTGTCTGGGTGTTTTTTGATAGTTATGTAAACTTTTTTCAAGCGTTTTTACGAAACCTTGGCTGTATTTTGTTGTTGTGGGAGCTTTAAAAACACTGTGTTCAAATGAAAAAAATGCCTTTCAGCAAACTGGGTGGCAGCTTATGTATTTAAGGACTTTTCCCCCTTTTTTGTTTATCTTGATTTACAACTTTGACAATGTTTTAAAAATTTTTTTTCTTGGACTTTTAAATTTTCTAAGTTTTTTTCTTTTTTTTTTTCTTTGTCTTTTTGGATGGGCTTCATTTAAAATTTGGTGTAAATGAAGCAGTTTCTCTGACTCTTTTTTTTTTTTTTTTTAATTGCAAAAAAACAGTTTTTGGGTTTAAAGTCGTCTCGTGTATTTTTGCCCCTTGTAAACTTAGATTTTTTTTTTTCCAACATAGCCTGATGGAAAATGTATGAAGCTGAAATCACGTTTCAACCCGATTTTGATGACCCTTTTTTAATTAAAAAATAATAATTTTATGGAAATTTTAAAAGCGCTGAATCTTGTAAAACAAAAAAATAAAAGCGTCAGATTTATTTCAAACCACTTTAAGTAGGCAATTTCTCTCCTGAAATTCGGGGTGCTCTCCCCGGGGGAGCGGGAGCGCGTCGCCACAAGAGGGGCCACCCTTTTTTTTTTTTTTTTTTTTTTTGAGATAGAGGATTTTTCACAAAAATTTAGTTGTAATCACATTGCTTCCTTTTTTTTCCTGTATTGATAGCCTGTACAAATTTGAATAACCTAAAGTTTTTGAGGGTTTTTTTGGGTTTTTGTTTTTTTTGTGGGGAGCCCAAAACCCCTGACACTGGCACCCAAACTGTTTCTTTCCTGATAAAAAATAAGTTTGCACAAAATTTTTTAAAAAACATACAAGCGATGTTTTGCACTTCCCATTCAAGGTGCCCGTGCTTTTGGGGTAAGATTCAACGCTGTAACGAAATGTTTTTGCTACTTCGGTTTTTTGAAAACCCATATTAGAAATGAACACAATCATTATATAAAATTTTTTTCAAAAAGGGATGGAAATTCCCAAAAACAACGAAAAGTCATGGGTTTGTCATTGCAGCTGGTCAGAGCATTGGGAAAAGCCCTTTCCCCCCTTCAGCCAAAAAAGGAGGTGGATTAGGGTTGGGTAGCCGGCTCCCGCTGACAGAAAAGGGAAACCCCAGAAAGACTTGTCCAGGGCCCCCCCTCAAAATTGAGAATGTCATCAAATCGAAATATTCCCCAAATCGAAAAGTTTTCCCCAAATCTGAAACGTTTACAAGTGGAGATGTGAAAAAAAATGTAAAATTTTTTACAAATCTGATGAAAGTTTTAGTAATCTGTAATGTTCTACAAATCTGCCAAAGAAAAAAAATTAAAAACTTTCCAAGGGCTTTGTTAGGTTTTTTTTTTGAATCTAGTATAAGGGATGCGGCAAAAATCTCGGTAACGTTGTCTGTCTGTCTGTCGTCTGTTGTTGTCTGTCGTCTGCTGTCTGTCTGTCTGTCTCTCTCTCTCTCTCTCTCTCTCTCTCTTTTTCCTCTCTTTACTCCTTTTTTTTTTCCCCCCCTCCCCCTCTCACCCCCTCTCTCTCCCTCTCTCACTCTCCCCCCTCTCTCTCTGGCACAAGACCCGGTACACATCAAAGAAATCTTTGTCGTCTGTTTCTCTCTCTTTTCTCTCTCCTCCCCCCTCTCTCTCTCTCTCTTCTCTCTCTCTTCTCTCCTTTTCTCTCTCTCTCTTACCCCCTTTTCCCACCCACCCCCCCCTTCTCTCTCCCCTCACATTCCTTAATTGTAATGTACTTTAAAAGTCTTTGCAAAAACTCGAATTTAAATATATTAAAAGCCGTCAGAAATAAAATTACCCCCAAATACTTTAAAAGTTATTTTTCCCAAAATGATTTTTTAGCGGCTGTAAATTAAATACATCAGGACACACCCTTCCCCTCTCTCTCTTCTTTTCTCTCTCTCTCTTCCTCTAATCTCTTTTTCTCTCTCTCTCTCTCTCTTCTCTTCCCTTCCCCCTCCTCTCTCTCTCTCCTTTTCTCTCTCTCTCTATCTATTATTAAATAAGTGTGTGTCTGTTTTTGGTACTTACATACGCTACCCTCCAATAAAGCGCTTTTGCTAACTTAATATTTTATTTCAATGCGGAAACAAAAATATCCAAACCCACGTCACCACTTTCGTTGATACTATATCCACAGACTCGTATGCAAAGAGCTCTCTGCAAAAATATAAAAGCCATAATTTATGCAACGGTAAGGTTAACCCAATAATTTTCTTATTTGCAGATTTTTTGTTTTAAAATAAACAAACTTGACTTGCACCCACCTTAAACACTGCACGCGCGCACGCACGACATGCACACAACACAACACCCCAACAACCCCACATACACATACACTCACATACCACCTTTGCATAATGAAAAAAAATATTGATGGAGTCCCCGTCGGATCGCGGTGAGTAGGCGGCGGTTTCTGTCAGAATGTTCCTCATATGGGAGAAGAGGCCGATTCTGGATGCACAGCACTTCCCACAGGTGTTGCAAGGGAAAACGTCTCCAGAAGTTGAGCCCTGCTTCCTTCGCTCACGCTTCTCCTTAATGGCGAGCGTTCTCTTGTTTTCAAACGTCTTTATGCCACTGGAGCACAGCATCCTCCAGCGAGAACGATCGAGGGCATCAGTTTCCCAGGTAGCGATGTCTGTCACAGGCTTTAAGGTTTGTCTTCAAGGTGTCCTTGAAGCGCTTGTAGGGTCTTCCAAGTTTTCGGAGGCCTTCCTTCAGCTGGCCATACAATAGCATCCTTGGGATCCTGCTGTCTGTCATTCGGACAACGTGTCCTGTCCAGCGTAGCTGGTACTTGATCAGTAGTAGGCTTTCGATGCTGGGCAGGCTGCTCTTCTCTTGGACCTGGAGGTTGGAGACCCTGTCTTGCCACTTTATTCCGAGGATCTTTAGTAGGTATCTCTGGTGAAACTGCTCAAGCTGTTGAATGTGACGGCAGTACGTCGTCCATGTTTTACAGCAGTACAACAAGGTGGTCAGCACGACAGCTCGGTAAGTTTTGATTTTGATGCTGAGCCTGATGCCTTTGTTGTTCCACAGCCTGTTGTTGAGTCTGCCGAAGGCAGAACTGGCGGCGATGCTAAGAAGAGAGATTCCACGGTGGCTGTCGCAGCATGTTTTGTCTCCCTTCCCTTCCGTTTGTAAATGTGGACAATTGAAGCATCCTTGAAATCCTGGGGGACCTCCCCTTTCTCCCAGATAGATTGGAACAGGGCGGTCAGCTTGTCTGTCAGCACCTCGCCTCCACACTTGTAGATGTCGGCCTGGATTCCATCCGCTCCTGGTGCTTTTCCTGACGTTGTCAGCTTCAGGGCTTTCCAGGTCTCGGCTTTTGTGGGAGGGGCAGCTAGTGAGTCACTGACTGGTAGCTGTGGGAGGGCTGCAATTGCCTCATCAGATACAGATGAGTCCCTGTTGAGGAGGGTGTTGAAGTGCTCTGCCCAGCGTGTAAGGATGTCTTTCTTGTTTGTCAGGAGGGTGGTCTGGTCCAAGGTTCGGACAGGGGTTGATCCTGTGGCTCTTGGCCCATATACAGCTCGGAGACCATCATGGAAGGTCTTCATGTCATGAGCGTCAGCAGCTGACTGAAGCTCTTCGGACTTTCTTCCCCACCAGTTGTTCTTCATCTCACGCAGCCTCTTCTGTACAAGTTGCTTGGTTTGCAAGTACTGGTTCTTCTTCCTCTGGCAGTCTTTATCAGAAATGTGATCCTGATGCCATTTGTGCAGTGTGTTCAGGAGCTTGGAGATCTCAGAGTCATTCTCGTCAAACCAGTCTTTGTGGCTCCTCTGTACAAAGCCGAGTGTGTCAGCTGCTGCTGTGTATACAGCGTCTCTAAAGGTGCCCCATATCTCTTCTACATAAGTCGATGCAGGGGTTTCTTGGAGAGCTGCTTGGATTTGCTGCTGTAGTGCGTCCTTGGTGATAAGGAGGCGGTGGATGTTTAGCTTCCTGGGGGTTTCTGCCTGGCTGGTTGGAGCTTGCGTGCAAGTCTGATGTTCATCTTGCTGCGTACCAGGCGATGGTCCGACCAACAGACCGCTCCTCTCCTGCAGCGTGTAATGGAAACATCACCTCTTTCCCTCTGCTGGACAATTACGTAGTCCAGCATGTGCCACTGCTTCGAGCGGGGGTGCATCCATGTGTTCTTGTACTTGTCTGCTTGTTGAAAGAGGGTGTTAGTGATGGTCAGTTCATACTGCGCGCAGAGCGAGAGCAAAAGCAGTCCGTTGAAGTTGCACTTAGACTTTTGGCCAGGAGGAGAAGTCCACGCCGACGCGGGCATTGAAATCCCCGAGGATAATCAGCCTGTCCTTTCTGTCTACCGCTGAGATCGTGCGGCTAAGCTCTTCATAGAGAGCTTCTTTGATGTCATCAGGGTTGGTCATCGTTGGGGCATAGCAGCTGATGACTGTGGAAAAGCGATCCTTGGACAGTTTCAGACGTAGGGTCATCAGTCTATCGTTTATCCCACGTGGAAGGCTGCCAAGCTGTCATGCAAGTTTGGTTTTTATTGCAAAGCCCACACCTGAGGTTCTTGGGGTGTCATCTGGCTTCCCAGTGCAGTAGAAGGTGTAACCCCCTCCAACTTCCTCCAGATGGGTTTCACCAGCAAACCTTGTATCGCTCAGGGCCGCTATGTCCACCTGGTAGCGATTAAGCGTTCTAGCAATGAGCGCTGTACGCCTCTCTGGTCTGTCGTCTCTGTCCAAAAGGGTGCGAACATTCCAGGCACCCAGAGTCAGGGCATGACACCTGGTTCTTTTCTTCTGTTATTTTCGACCACTAGTGTTGGATGTCCAAGTAGATGCGGTTTCCTACTAGGTACTAAGAGAGGCAGGCTTTGTTTAGGGATCCTTTTATCTCCCCTTCCCCGTGTGGGGAGAGCAGTGCTGTCCCTAAAAAGGGCTGCTCTGACACTGTAGGAGGATACGGGCGCCGCATCTACCCCAGTCTATAGCAGACGACCATCACCCCACAGCCGCCTGCGTGCAGAGTCGTGACTAGGAACTGCCAGCAGCAGGGATGTGTAGGATAGAGAAGGACAGGGTTGAGGGTGGGGTAGGGTAGACGAAGACAGGTTAGAAGGTGTGGTAGGGTAGACGAAGACAGGGTGGAAGGTAGGGCAGAGAAGGACAGTGTGGAGGGTAGGGTAGAGGAGGACAAGGTGAAGAGTAGGGTAGAGGAGGACAGTGTGGAGGGTATTGTAAAGGAGGACAGGGTGGAGGGTGGGGTAGATGAGGACAGGATGGAAGTTAGTATAGGGTAGAGGACACGGTCATTGGTGTGGTGTGTAGTGGACAGGATAGAGGGTGGGTTGGGTAGATATGGACAGGGTGGACGGTGGAGTGGAGGGGGACAGGGTGTAGGGTATGGAAGAAGTTGACGGTGTTGAGGGAAGGGTAGGGTACAGGAGACAGGGAGGTAGGTGGGGGTAGAGGAGGACAGGGTGGAGGGTAGGGTACAGGAGACAGGGTGGAAGGTGGGGTAGAGGAAGATACGGTGGAGGGTTGGGTAGGGATGGTCAGGATGGAGGGTGAGATATGTGCGGACAGGGTTGAGGATGGGTAACAGTATGAAAGGGTTGAAGGTTGGGAAGGTAGGACAGAGTGGAGGGTAGGGTAGAGGAGGACATGTTGGAGGGTGGGGTAGAGGAGGACAGCGTCAAAGGTGGAGAAGGGCAGGACAGGGCGGAGGGTACAGTAGATGGGGACAGGGTGAAGGGTGGAATAGGGTAGAGGTTTACATGTTGAGATAGGGTAAGGGCAGAGGAGGGCAAGGTGGAGAGTATGGTAGAGTAGGACAGGGTGGAGGGTAGTGTTGAGGAGGACAGGGGGTAGAATAGTGGATGACATTTAGAAGTGGGGATAGGGTGGAATAGGACAGGGTGGAGTGGAGTGAGATAACAGGGTAGAGGGCAAGGTACAGGAAGACAGGGTGGGGTAGGGTAGAGGACATCATGGGATAGTTTAGAAAAAGAAAATGTGGTGGGTGGGTTAGGGTATTGGAGGACAATGTAAAGGGTAGAGAAAGACAGGGTGAAGGGTAAGGTAGATGAGGACTGGATGGAAGCTGAAGTAGAGGAAGAGAGGGTTGAGGGTGGGGTAGAGGACAGATTGGTTTGTGTAGAGGAGGACCGTGTGGGGTAGGGTTATGGATTACAGGTTGGAGGGTAGGGTAGAGGAGGACAGGGTGGAGGGTAGGGTAAAGAAGTACATGGTGGAGAGTAGGTAAAGGACGACAGGTTGGGTATGGTAGAGGAGGAGATGGGTTAATGTAGAAAATGACAGTTTGGAGTCTGAGGTAGGATAAAGGAAGACAGGGTGAAGAGTAGAGTAGAGGAGGACAGGCTTGAGGGTAGGGTAGAGAAGGACAGGGTGGAGGGTAGGGTAAAAAGTACATGGTGGATGGTATGGTAGAGAAGGAAAGGTTTTGGTAGGGTAGAGGAGGGCAGGATAGATGGTGGCGTAGGGTAGAGGAAGAAAGGCTGAAGGGTAGGATAGAAGAGATAGGCTAAATGGGCATTCAGACTTACTCACCGTGTTTTTGTACAAATGCCCGCAACTTTGGCCCTCCATGGCTATTGCCACTCCGGACCAAGTTGCATAGATTTGTACAAAACAACGTGATTTACCCTCAATGCCCATTTAGCATATCTCTCTACTAAAAAATGAAAGCTATACCATCTTATTTGGTATAGATAAAACATAAAATTTTGGGAATTTCTGCTAAGACAAGTTTTATTTGAATAAAACATTTAAGAAGCTGACAAGAATTTAACAAATACTTATTTAAGAACTTAGCAAATACTTATTTAAGAACTAAAACAAGAACCTAGCAAGAACCTGACAAGAACTTAACAAATAGTTATTTAAGAACTAAACAAGAACCTAACAAGAACTAAATCAAGAACCTAACAAGTATCAAACAACCAAACAAGAACTAAAACAAGAACCTGGCAAAAATCTAACAAGAACATAACAAAGAACCTGATAAGAACTTATTCAATAATGTTTAATAAAATAAAATAAAAATGTTGATAAAGATAGACATCATGAATTGTGACGAACTTTTGCATATTACATCTACTGACTCTAGTCAAGAAAAAATAACTGATGAGAAGAGTCTGCTGGATAAGAAGGAGAAGTTGTAATCTCTTGCTGCTTGTGGTAAAACAAAGCATTCCTTAGGAACACAACTAACCATAAAACAGGTACAGCAGTTATCACCACAAGACATCATTAAGTATTATACTAGGTATGAATCCCTTCTTGGAGCAAAAATGGTGAGAAGCCTAGGGCATACTGTTATTGGCCTATACGCTAAAGCAACAAGTAGGTTCTTTAAAAATGTGGACTCAGAAACAGACTTAGCATATGACCTGTCACAAGATCCTGTTTTGTCTAAGACGTTGGAGATACATGCCTGCGAGATGTATTATAGTTTTAGCACCCTGTTAGCACCAGTAGTTGCTAGTATGATAACTTTAAATCATATAAAATTTAACCACATAGAGAAAGATGGAAGCGCATAACACAGTGACGAACCAACAGGAAGCACAGGAGAATGTGACGAACCAAGTGCAACAGGAATCGCAGCAGACCCTTCC
>CM054160.1:22514478-22526978 GCA_028751875.1 Rapana venosa | reverse complement strand
CCTATGACCTTATAGGTTATGGGACTCCTTTACCTTTTTATTATAGATGACAGACAATGTCCAGTGGATATTTCTATGGAACACTACAACAGTGGTGACAGTGGATAGTACAGTGATCATTGAGGATTTCTTCAGAATATGTAGACAGTGGCAGTGAAGCTAGAGTGACACTTTGAGGGTAGATTATGCCTCTGGTGTAAAATCCTGTTATACAGTTTGGCCATCCATTGGTGAGTAATATATATGTATCCTTCCCCCATGTCTTAGCCACTGTATTCTTTCTTGCATATTCATCTACACATATGTTATAAAATTACCTACTCACGGCACACGCGCGCACGCACACCCACACACACACACACACATGTATAAACCAGCAACATATAATTATGTGTAAGCCTATGATATGTCCTCAAACTCTACTGGTCTGGGTATGCAATATCTGGTGTGCACGCACGTAAGTGTGTGCGTGTATGTGTATGTGCCCCTGCGTAGGTGCCTGGTGCGTGTATGCGTGTTTCCGTGCGCGCGCGTGTGTGTGTGTGTGTGTATGGGTGTGTGTGTTTGTGGACTGTGGTGCATATGTGCACACATGGGCATGCTAATGAAATGTGTCTTATTTTTTACATTAAAATTTATATGTATTTTCTAGTCAATGGCCATTGTAATCCTATATTCGCGGCGCGCGTGTGTGTATGTGTGTTTGTGCGTGCGCGCATGTGCCCGCGCAAGTGTGCAAACGTGAGTGCGTATATAATAAGTGTATATGTCTTTTTATTCAATGGTCTTTATAACACTGTACTCCTACATTGGTGTGTGTGTGATAGAGAGAGAGAGTGTGAGAGCGAGAGCATGTGCACACGCATGGTGCCCGCAAGTGTGAGTGTGTGAGCGCACGTGCACAGGCATGAGTGCGTGCTTGGGTGTGAGACAGAGAGCATGTGCATACATTAGTGGTAGGTATGTGGTGTGTGTGTGTGTGTGTGTTTTGTTTTTTGTGTGTATTCTTATTATTAAGAGGATAATGGAATAAGCACCCATGTGCTGTGTGTGTGTATCAATGTGCTCTCAGTATTTAATTGTCTTTCATTAGCTAAATTAAAGTGTTTTTTGCTTTAACTTGACTTTGTGTGATACAGAGAGAGAGAGTACAAGTGTATGAAATGTTGAAACTTGTTTTTTATATACCTATGGAATGAAAGCTGCATGCCTAACACCCTTCCCCCCACTAGGTGCTAGGCCTTTTCCTAACATAAACAGACTATGGTTGCTGCTTTCTGTTTCCCATAAATTCCATCCCAGTCGGTGCTTGTTTTGGATAGCAGAAACAACTAGTTGTTTGTTTACCTAAGCTGTACAGTGGGGACGGGGCTTGGCTAGAACTCTGCAGGGGGTGGCCTGCCTGGCAATGAAACACTGGACACCATAGCCAGTGGGGTCTGTGCATTGGCTAACGTTTTCTTTCTGCCCCATGATAAGAGGAAGGAAAGGGTTTGGAGAAAACTGCCAGTGTGGTCTACCTAGCACCAACATAAACTTCTTTTTTTTATCAATAAACGGCTACTGCCAGCCACTAACTTTTTCTCTCCCTAAATTGCAACATAACAAGCCTAATTATGTTAGGAGTGTCAGATTCATGTCATCTTGATAACTATTAGTTTAATTGATCACTGTTCACTGTTCACTGGTCCCGTAACCCGCCAGGGTCGTAGGGGCGCTGCATGGTGGACGAACGGTGGACCAGCTGGCTCCACTTAGCATGGTCGTGGGCGAGTGCCTGGGTGACACTGAAATCCTCCCCTGTCCAATCACGGATGTCGTCGGCCCACTTTCTCCTCTGTCTGCCCCGTCTTCTCTTCCCCTGGACTGTTCCTTGCAGGATGGTCTTTGCAGTCCCTTTTGGCGTGTTACGTGCCCATACCATCTGAGTTTCCCCTTTTTCGCCGTGGTCAGTAGTCTTATAGTCCGCCTGTTGAGTGATCATTCTGCGAATTCATTGTTGGTGACTGGTCCTTGTATGAGATGCCAAGGAGCCTTTTTGAGGCATCTCATTTCTACTGCTTGGATCCTCCTTGTAGGTCTGCGTTCAGAGTCCCCATGCCTCCCCATGCGTAAAGCATGATTGAGGTGACTAGTACCTTTAGTAACTTTACCTTTGGTTCCGAGAGGGATGTTTCTGTCTCTCCATATGGTCTTCAGTCTTGCCATTGCTGCTGCTGTTTGTGCCGCTCTTGCTAGGATTTCGGTCTTCGATCCCTCCTCACTTATGATGGCTCCAAGGTACTTGAAATGGTCAACTGTCTCCAGTTCTTTTCCCTGAGAGTGATCTTGGTGGTGATTGGCTGGGCACTGTTTGTCATGAGCTTGGTTTTCTCGGCGCTGATTTCCATGCCGTATCGTGAGGATATTTCGTCCAGTTGCTTCACTAGGTTGGCCAGTTCCTCTTCATTTCCTGCCAGACCATCAATATCATCGGCAAACCTGAGGTTGGTGAATGTTCGCCCCCCAATGCTGACTGTGCCTGTGTGGTCTTCCAAGATCACAGTATTTCCAAATTGATCACAGTATTTCAAATGCAGTTTTCTCAGAACTAGCTACACAAGCAATAGTACCTTCTGGCAAGCACCCCTTGTTATGCTGCAAATGACTTCAGACCAAACATCCACGTCCCTGTAAGTAGTTCTCTCAATTTCACCCCCTATTATAAGCTTGGTACAAAATTACCTGAAAGCCGCTCTCTCACACCTTTAAACATCGTTGTCGCCAAAACAAGCCTTGCATGTTATCGGCAATGCCTTTTATGGAATGGGCGTGTCCAAATCTATCTGATGACATGTGTGGCATGTTAATTGGCAATGCACTAATATTTGTCCCTAGGGATCGCCCCAAAAAGCACCCCAGTGACTGCTTCTTTTAAGCCCCAAATGACTTCAGACCAAACCTCCATGTCCCTGTGAGTAGTTCTCAGTCCATTTCAGCTGCTATAAACTAGTGGTTTGCCAGCTATCAGCCTGGAAAAAAATTACCTGAAAGCCGGCTTTCTCATACCTTTAAACAACTGTGAAGGCCGAACCAAGCTTTTCACTTTATCGTCTTATCATTTTTGGGATGGGCGCATCCAAATCTATGTGATGACATGTGTGGCATGTCAATCAGCAATGGGCCAAATTTTTACATGTCTGCCAGGTCTGAACCTTAGGGATCCACCCTGAAAACGCACCTGAGCGACCGCTTTTTTTATGCCGCAAATGATTTCAGACCAAACGTCCACGTCCCTGTAAGTAGTTCTTGTCCATTTCACCCCCTATAATCTGGCAGTTTACCAGCTATAAGCTTGGTAAAAAATGACCTAAAATCCCGCTCTCTCACACCTTTAAATATCCTTTGTGGCCAAAATAAGCCTTGCATGTTATGGGCAATGCCCTTTTTGGAATGGGCGTGTCCAAATATATCTGATGACATGTGTGGCATGTTAATTGGCAATGCACTAATATTTGTCCCTAGGGATCGGCCCCAAAAAGCACCCCAGTGACTGCTTCAAAAAAAAGGGCCCCAAAAAACTTAAACCCAGAAACCAAAGTACCTGGATTTATTTCCCTCAGCCCCATTTTCCCAACCCCCTAAAAAACGGGCGGTTTACCAGGTATCAGCATGGAAAAAAAATGACCTGGAAAGGGGCCGGGCCCCTATCAAAACTTTAAACACCCGTTGGGGGCCGAACCAACCCCTTGGGCACTTTAATCCGAAAACCCTTTTTTTTTAAATTTGGGGAAAGGGTTTAAAACCCTATCTGATGACTTTTTTTTGGGTGGCAAGCAATCTGCAATTGCCCCCATTTTGGGAGGGGCCCCCCGGTTTGGGCCCCTTAGGGACCCAGCCCCCAAAAATGAAACCCCTGGAGCAATCTTCCGCAAAGGGGTTCAACCAGACGCCCACACCCCTGTGATAGTTCCTAGTCCATTTCAGCTGTTTTTAAACGGGCGGTCTGCCCTAGGGAAACCTGAAAGAAAATGACCTAAAACCCGGGTTTTCTCCCCACCCCTTTTTTAAAACGGCTTATGCGCCGAATTTTAAAGCCATCGTTACCCAGCAATGCCATTTTGGGAATTTGGGGGGCCCCCAAATCTATGGGGATGAAAATGTGGGGCCAGGTCAAATCAGCAATGGCCTTTTTTGGGATGTGTCTCCCAGGTCCGCCTTAGGGATGGGGCCCCCAAAAAAAACCACCAAAGTGCCCGCTTTTAAATCCAGCAAATGATTTTAAAGACCAGACGTCCATGTCCCTTTGTGATTTGTTCTCGGGCCCAAATTTAAACCCCCCCTATAAACGGGGGGGCGGTTTCCCGGGGGGTAAGTTTGGAAAAAAAAAAAAGGCCCCTGAAAGTCAGCTCTCTCATACATTTAAAAGAAAAAAGAAAAAAAAAGGGCGGGCAAAAGGGAGGAGCAGCAGAAAGCGGGGAAAGGAAAAAAGAAGAAAAAGAAAAGAATGCGAAGAAAGATGCGAAGAAAAATGTGCAAAAGAAGAAAAAGAAAAAGAAAAAGGGAAGAAAAAAGAAAAAAGAACAACAACAACAACAACAACAACAACAAAACAAGAAGCGAAGAAGAAGAAAAAATGCGAAGAAGAAGAAGAAGAAGAAGAAGAAGAAGAAGAAGAAAAAAGGGAAGAAAAAGAAGAAGAAGAAGAAAAGAAAAAGGGAAGAAAAAGAAAAAACCCCAACACAAAAACCCAACAAAAACCAACAAAAAACAAAAACAAAAATTTGCAAAGAAAATGCGAAGAAGAAGAAGAAGTTGTGAAAAAAAGAATGCAAAGGGAAGAAAAATTTCCCGAAAAAGGAAAAAAGAAGAAAAAGAAGAAAAAGGGAACAAGCAAGGGGAAAAAGGGAACAAGAACAAGAACAAGAAGAAAAAGAAAAAAGAAAAAAACAAAATTGGGAGGAGGAGGGGGAAGAAGAAGAAGAAAAAGAAGAAGAAAAAGAAAAAGAAGAAGAAAAACAAAACAACAAAAAACAAGAAAAAAAACCAAGAAGAACAAAAAGAACAAAAAAAAACCAAGAAAAAAAAAAGAAAAGAAAAAAAAACCAAAAAAAAAAAAAAAAGAAAAAAAAAAAAGAAAAAGAAGAAGAAGAAAAGAAAAAAAACAACAACAACAACCAACAACAAAACAACAACAAGAACAAGAAGAACAAGAACAAGAAGAATGCGAAAAAGAAGAATGTGAAGAAGAAGGAGAACATCAACACCAACAAACAAAAATAATCACCAGCATCAGTTTTATACCTCTCTACCAACAATCTCAGCGCTCAATCGGAACCTCCTCCAGAAAAATAAAACCCAAGTTCTGAGCCTGAAACTCTAAGCTCAAGTCCTATTTAAACACTGCTGTTATTGATAGATGAGACACCGTGATCGAAATCACATCTCTGCCATATTCTAGACAGGCAAACATGAACAGCAAAGACAGCTGCAATGGTACAGATTATTTGGTCAATAAAGTAAGGATTGGTTTCTTGATACAGCTGGGTTTCCATAAGGTAACCTATTGCTGTTACAGGGCAGTTTGACGTGAACGTGTTACCGTAGGTGTGCACGTGTGCGTGTTTTTGAGTAGGAACAGTTTTCGTGTTCTTGTTTGTTTTTGATTACATAGTGTATACTCTGCTCTCGATATTGACACGTGTGTGTGTGTGTGTGTGTGTGTGTGTGTGTGTGTGTGTGTGTGTGTGTGTGAGTGAGAGAGAGAGAGAGAGAAAGAGAGGGGGGAGGGGGCACAAGAAGAATTATTTGCAGAAAATAGCTGATAGAAAGAAAAAACAACAACTGGAGCTAGAATGCAAAAACAGCACAGATTAACCAGTCTTAAAGACAATTTTTATTGAAGAAACAGGACTATGTACACGTGATTCTGAAATACCCAAAAGAAGATCGTCATGGGAAGTCACCTTGTCAATGCTCTCCTCAGAAAAACTACTGAGTATGAAAGTCTTTGGAATGAAAGAACGAAGGGTTTTGGCAACGGAATAAGCAATGACACAAAAAAAAATGTTCACCCCCAAATACAGTTGATGTTTTTTCCCAAAAATGTTGTTGTTTTTTAAAAAAGAAAAACTAGCCCCTTATACGATGGACGCCAGACTAAATTAATCTCAAGTAAGATGAAAGTTTAGGGCACAAATCTTTTTTGTTTAACATCCCAAAGAGAATGAAGTTTTTTTGAAAAAAAAAAAGGGTCTAAGATTTATAAAACAAAATTCCATGATCTAAACCCCGGTTTTGTTTTACTTTTTTCACTGACGGAAATTTTTGTATTTTTTTAAATTGTTCCCAAAAAACAATCGCCCCCCCTTTTGTCGCTTCACGCTGTCTCTTTACCGTACAGCCCCGCGGGGGAAAGGTTCCAGAAAGCCCCTTAATCACGGACAGTATAATGAGATAACTGATTTGAAAAACAAAACCCCAGGTCTTGTGTCAAAAAGGGAAAAGGGGGGGGGGACCTTAAAAGGGCCCGTTATAAACAGTTTTACAAAACAAAGAATGCAAAAGCCCAAGAGTGAAGGGGGGTTTAAACCCAAAACAAATTTTAAAATGCTGAATAATAGCGAAGTCAGCTTTTAAAAAAGAAAAGTTGTTTCCAACGGTTTGCGTTTTTTCCCAATTTTTCAGGGCAGGAAATAAAAATCTGCCCCAACTTTTGTTATCAAAAATTACGTAAAAACAAGAAGTTTATTCTGATCCCTTTTCGCAATTGGGTTTTTGTCGAATTAACCATTATTTTGTATTTTCGCCCTTTTTCATTTTTCGAATATTCAATTATAGATGGTAGGCCCAGAGACTCCCTTTGCTACTGGAAAACCATAAAAACCCATTACCAACGCCCCGTGGGGAGAAAACCCAATAAAAAAAATTCCGCCCTGGAGAGGGAGGGGCTCCGCCTGGTTGTTTTTCCCCCAAATACACCCATGACAAAGACAGCCAAATTTTCCTACGGGAAAGGGGTCGTCCCCCGGGTTACCAAGGCCCCGCCTTCTTTTTTTGCTCACCCGGGACAGGGGTTCAAAAGTAGCTACTGTTGTAAAACACAAAAAAAACCGTCCCCGAAAAACACCATCTTTGGCACATGGAATGTCGGACACTAAGAGCGAGGAAAAGTGAAGAACTGACAAGGTTGTCCAATTAAAAATGGCACACCTTGGGGCCCTTTTGCAAAGGGCAGGGGGGAAAAACATGGGGAGAAAACAACGCCCCAGGAAGACCCCCAAATTATACACATAAAAAAACCGGATAAAAAATAACCCCGGCGTGGGGTTTCTCGCAAAAAGACCCCGGTAAACCCCGTCATGAGCTGTCACCCTGTTCCACCCAATTTAAATTACCATCCCCCCTGAAAAAAAACCCCCCTTTAACAAACTTTTAGTACGGCATCCCCCCCCTACATCAGATGAAACAGTTTAAGCCATAGAAAAATTTTAGACCCCTTACAAAAAGGTTCGGGAATCAAAACCCCCAAGAAGCCCTCCTCTTTGGGCAAGGTGATGGAACCCCAAGGTGGAAAAGATGCTGGAAAATGGGGGGGCCGTTTGGGGCCACTTTTGCAAAAACCCAATCAAATGAAAGAGGCTTGAGACCCTGGGGGTTTGCCAGAAAAAACCCCCTCCACTAGTGAATAATTTGGGTTTCCACACAAAAATTCAGAAAAGGGGCCAGGGCAAAACCCCAAAAGGAGAACACCACAAACCAAATAGATTAATCATGGTAAAAAGGACGGTTTCTTTTCAAAGCTTTAAACATCGCCAGACACAAAGTTTTCCAGGAGCAGAAATAGGGATTTATCAGGATCTTGTGATGATGACTTTCCGACAACTTCAAAAGAAAATCCAAAAGCGGAAAAACATCAGGATAAAAGTGAAGGCCCCAGAGGTATTGGGAAATTTTTCAAGAAAGGGAAATGGGTTTGGAAAAGTTTGCAGCATCACTTTGATAGATTTCAGCCCATAGATACATGACAAATTTGTTTTCAAAAACAGCAGGACTGAAACAGAAAGCGAGCTTTTGGCAAAACACCAAACCAGTAAAAAACCATGGGTCACCCCTAACATCCTAAAACTATGCAAACAAGCGTAGAGGGGTTGAAGAAAAAAAAAAATGAAACAAAAAGAAAGGGGCAAAACAATATAGGGGCAGTCAAAAAAAAAGAATCGGGAAAGGGCCCAAATTAGGGAAAAGGCAAAAGAAAAATGGATCGGTGAACAGTGCCAAGACATTAAAAGAAAACCCTCAAGAAAAACAATAGAAAGAAAGAAAAACAGCTGGGGGAAAGACCTGACTACAAAACGGGGAAAAAGGTTTTAAAACAATTCCAAGAAAAAAAAAGGGGAAGTGTCCCCTGACGCCCAGGATATTCAAAAACGGGAGGACAGAATACGCTGACCTGTAAACTATAGAACCGCAGGGACCCAAAAGGGTCCTTAATGTACCCGAAAGAAAAAGACACAGACAGTCCCCCCTTTATCCCCCGAAAAAAGGGGAAACAGCGGGTCAGATCGCAAAAAAGGGGAAAAGTCAGCGGGGGCCCTGACAAATTCCAGAGAGTTTTTCGCTGGGGGGGGAAGCCATGTTCGCGCCCTACTAAAAACTGCAAAAAAGATCGGGCAGACGGGAAAATGGCCAACCCCATGAACAAAGTCACTTATCCCCCCCCCCAAAAAAGGGAAAAACCCCAAATTTCCATAATTACCGCACAATCAGCCTCATATGCCCCCAACAAGGTCTTTGCGGCAGATAATATTAAAATAAAACTGAAGACAAAAAAAAAGAGACCATCTTTTGCGGGGAAAAAGGGCAGGTTTCAGAGCGGGGCGCAGCACAACAGAACAGTTTATTCAACCTCAGAATATATGTGAGCGGTCCTTTCAACATCAAAAAACCCTTTTCCCAAATTTAAAAAAAACCCGATTTAAAAAAAGGCTTTTTGACGGGGTTTGGGGCATCCCGTTTTTGGGGGCAAACCATGAATTTGTACAGCATAAAGGAAAACCTATCAGAGTATCAAACCTGTACAGCGAGGCCACCAGGCAGTGTACTACAACAAAAAAAAAATTGGAGAATGGTTTCGAACAATTTTTGGAAAAAAAGGGCGGGGCTGTCTACTCTCACCCACTTTTTTTAAACCCTTTCTTCCTTGGAGAATCAGGGGTTGATGCACTGGAACCCATCATAAAGGATCAGCCCAAGCATTGGTGGCAAAAACGACCCCAACCTCCGCTTCGCAGATAAACATTGAGGGAAATAGCAGGATCAAAAAAAAAAGCTTGCCACCTAACAGAACACTTGAATAAGGCCTCCAAAACATACGTCAGGGAAAAATCAGTGCAGAAGAGCAAACTGATGACAAAATAACACCCAAACGGCATTAGCACTGATATCAGGGTTAATGACCAGAAGCTGGAAACAGTTCAAAGCTTCAAGTACCTGGGAGCCATTGTATCAGACCAGATCCAAGCCAGAAGTAGTATGCAGGACTGCACAGACAATAACAGCTTTGTCAAAACAAAAACACTATCTGGAGAGATAAAAATATCTCACTTATCTCCAAGATCGAACTAATGCGTTTCCCTTGTCATATCCATATTTCTGTATGCCTGTGAATAAATGGACCTGCTGCAGATTTGGAGAGAAGAGTACAGGCGGTGGAGATAATGCTTTCGGAGACTCCTTCATCCCTACAAAGACCACATAAGCAACGAAAGCGTGCATAACAAATCCCAAACCATTGGACCCTAAAAAACCTTCTAACGATCGTGAAAAAACGAAAACTTAAATGGTATGGGCATGTCACAAGTCCAAAGGACTTGCAAAGACAGTTTTGCAAGGCACTGTCCAAGGAGGAAGAAGAAGAGGCAGACCAAGGAAGAGCTGGGAGGATAACATCAGCGAATGGACAGGCCTAGAACTCAACAAAACCCTGAGAAAGGCAGAACAGAGAGAGGAATGGAGAGAACTGGTTGTTGAGTCTTTGAGGGTGCCCCCACGGTCGTCAGACTACGGGACAGATAGATAGATAGATATTAAATATGGAATATAGCTTTTAACATGATATATTTCGGGATAGGTGTAAAGGTAAAGGTGTCTCATAACCTGTAAGGTGGTAAGGGAGTGAGGCGCCAGAGACCTCAACTTCTCAAGGGGCCAGCATACTGAGGACGGCGCTCGTCTCCTCTTCCTCGCTGCTTTACCTTCTCTGACACTAAAGAGGGCAGGTACCCATTTACAGCTGGGAGAACTGGAGGACTATACTGAAGCCAAGACGCGCAAACGGTCACCCCTCCAACTGAACAGTGTACATGGCGGGTTTGAGCTAACTGGTTCATGTTAAGGCCCGATTGAGTGATCAGTTGAGAGGTGTAGGTTGCAACACACGCTTGGGATGAAGTTGTGTTTGCTCGTTTGATCTTATTTTAAGCTCCCCACCTACCAGATTATCTGTTACTGCTGTTCTCACAACGAACTTGACAGTAGCCAAGTCTCTGAAGTTATCAAGGGAGAGAATACCAGCTTCTTTATAAAAGGTAAATGTGTCCCGTAACCTATGTGGTCGTAGGGGAGCGAGGCGTCATACCTCAACTTCTCTAGGGAGCCAGCATATTGAGAACGGCGCCCATCTCCTCTCCCTCGCTGCTTTACCTTCCCTGACCCTGAAGAGGCAGGTACCCATTTGCAGCTGGGTGAACTGGGGAACTGTACTGAAGCCAAGGCGCGCAAACAGTCACCCATCCAAGTCGTAACCATGCTCGATGCTGATGAACTAGGATGGGGGAAGCGAGTGCTCCCACCATTGTGGAGTAGATTTTTTTTTAAAGTTACATCCGTTCATTTATATATCATCAGTTTACTGTACCAGAGTTACACCATCTGAAAAGTACTTCAGGAAGGTCTTGAATGAGAAAATTATGAAATAAGCTAGGAGCTATTACTGAGCCCTGTGGAATTCCCATGTCAAGAGTACCCCGAGATAAGTGTCTGGTTCCTACCATTGTTTGCATTGTTCTATCTGAGGGGGAAAAAAAGTTTTAAGAGGTGTGTGGATGTGCGTGTGTGTGTGCGTGCGTGCGTGTGTGTGTGTGTGTGTGTTGGTGTGGGTGTGTGGGTGTAATGTCTCTCTTTCACACACACACACACACACACACACACACACACATACATGCACTCGAGCAGATTTTCCCCCTCCTGTTTCATATCAGAACTATCCCACCTTCACTAACCCATGCCCTATCACCCTGCTAAAGTATATGACGTGTGTGTGTGTATGTGTGCTTTTGCAAAACATTTGACTATTGAAAAAAAATTTCATAGATTTGGTCTGCAGCGTACAATATGTTTGTAATAATCTGTTTGTTAAAACTATTGATTGTTTGTCATTGGTTGTATGATTTGTCTTTGCAAGATACAGCCTTATATAAGTTCCATTTATTATTTATTATTATTATTATTATTATAAGCACAGAAGGCAGTGTAACTTTGTGTGTACGTATTGTATCGTAGTTAGTTGGATAAAAATGTTTGTGTGCTTGAGCATAACATTATTATTATATTGAGTCATTTTGTAAACCCCTTCAAATGGGGCTATGAACTTTCTTAAAGAAATATCATTCTCTCACACACACACACACTCTCTCTCTCTCTCTCTCTCTCTCCTCTCTCTCTTCATTCTCTCTCTCTCTCTCTCTCTCTCTCTCTCTCTTTTATTGTTTTGCTTATAGTTATAATTGCTTTGTATCCTGATGAAGGACATATTCATATTTTATATATTCAATATTGTATTGGGTTTGTTGACTGTACGTGAGTTCTAGGAAATGTTTTACTTCATTATCTTATTGCTGCCTGTAACAACTATGTGTAACATTTTACAATGTGTAGATGTCCATTTTTATGACTTTATCATTTTGGCTTTTTCCCTTTTCTTTTTTTGTTGTTGTTCTTTGTTTGTTTGCTTGTTTGGTGGGCTTTTTTAAGTATTGCTTTTTTCCCTTCGTTTTTACTGTGTGAGTGTATGAGTATTGGGCTTATTATGAAGATGTATCCCTACGGGCAGGGACTGGATGTAAAAGAGCACATGGGTGCTTATTCATTATCCTCGAAATAAAAGAATTTATAATCGTCATTGTCATTCTCTCTCTCTCTCTTATCATTGTCATTCTCTCTCTCCTCCTCTCTCTCCCCTCCCCCCTCTCCTCTCTCTCTCTCCTCTCTCTCTCTCCTCTTTCCTCCTCCCCTCTCTCTCTCAAACAACTACTCAAACAATCCAAGTTTTTAAAATTTTTTAAAGCCCACAAGGAAACAAACTACTAACATAAAAAAATGAAACAATGCTCTCTATTAGGAAATACTTGAACAGGACCCCCCCTCTCTCTCTCTCTCTTCTCTCGCTCTCTTCTCTCGAACTCTCTCTCTTCTCTCTCTCCATCTCTCTCTTCTTCTCCTCTCTCTCTCTCTCTCTCTCT
>CM054160.1:22494478-22509478 GCA_028751875.1 Rapana venosa | reverse complement strand
CCCCCTCTTTTCTCTCCCCTTTTCCTCCCTCTCTCCCCTTTTCCCCTTCCCCCCTTCTTGGCCTTAAAAAATTTTGGCTTTTTTTTCTTTCTTTTTTTTCCTTTGTTTTTATTGTTTTTTTGGGTTAGTTTTAGGGTATTAATTTTATTTCTTTTCATGACATAAAATTTTGTATGAGTATAATCAAAATAATGTTGATATCTCCCCCTCTCTCTCTCTCTTTTCTCCCCTTCTCTCTTTTCTCTTTTCCTCTTCTCTCTCGTATTGGGGCCAAAAGGGGGTGGAAATTTAAAATCATTTCTCTCTCTCCCTCTCCTCCCCTCTCTCTCCTCTCTCTCTCTCTCTATTCTCTCTCTCTCTCCCCCCCTAAATTGGCAAGGCCTTTTAATAAACCATTCGCTTTTCGCACTCCTCTCTCTTTTTTTTTCCCCCTTTTTCCCCCCTTCCCTCCTTTTCCCCTTTCTCTCTCTCTCTTTTTTCCCCTCCCCCAATTAAAAATTTTCTCTTTTTCACCCATCTAAACCAAAAAACCCCTTTCCCTTCCAACCCTTTAAAATAAGTTTTCTGTTTTAAATTAAGGAACCTTTTTTTTTTTTACCCAATTTTTATAAAAATTTAATGAAAATCTCATTGGGGTTTTTTAACCACTTTAAACCGTTACGACGTACAAAACTTTCAAACCCGGCGGCCCCCATGGCCCTTTTCTAATTAAATATTTCCCCTTTCCCAAAAAAAATTAAAAAAGGGCCAAAAGTCTAAGGGGAATTTCCAAATTAAAAGCAAACCCAAACCAATCCAAAAAACAAAAGGGCCCTTTTCCCCAACCGGAATAATTATTCAAATTGGGGCCCAAATCAGGATTATTTTGGGAAATCCCTTTTCCCTTAAATTAAAAACCATCAAAAAAACCAATTCCTAAAAACTCCAAAAAACTATTGAAACCAAAAAAAAAAAGCCCTGTTAAAACAAAGGGGGCTTCCCCCCAAAACCCCCGGGCCCTTAAAAAAAACCCCCAACCCCCTTTTTTAGAGTTGACAGACGGCCCTTTTTTTCCCTCCCCTTTCCCCCTTTTCAAAAATTCATTTTTGTTAAAATTTTTAAAAAGGGTTTTTTTTTTTTTTTTTTTTAATCCCTTAAAAAGAAAATTCCCCCTAAAAATTTCGAAATAAAAATAAAGGCCCATGCCCCCTTTTTTTGGAAATGATTATTAAAATTTTTTTTCCACCCCCTTTTGTTTTTTTGGTTTCCAAACATAAAAACTTAAATTTTAACAACACAAAACCAAACAACCACAACCCCAAAACAATAAAAAACCCCACATTCCTACCTAAAAAAATCATTTTTTCCCCACCCCCCCCCCCCCCCCCCCCCCCCCCCCCCCCCCCCCCCCCCCCCCCCCCCCCCCCCCCCCCCCCCCCCAAAAACCCCCCCCCCCAAAAAAAACCCCCCCCCCCCCCCCCCCCCCCCCCCCCCCCCCCCCCCCCCCCCCCCCCCCCCCCCCCCCCCCCCCCCCCTCTCTTTTTTACTTACTATTTTAAAAGTGTTTTTTTTATGACTTTAGCGTTTTTTTTTTTTTTCCCTTATTGCTTGATTTGATTGATTTGGGGGCTTTTTCTTTTTCATGGGTTAAAATTTGTCGATTTAAAATTCAAAAAGAAATTGAGGGTGCCCCTGGGGGCTGTCTCGAAATTATATTTTTTAGTATTACCCTTAAAACACGCGCAACAAAAAAACACACACTCTCTCTCTCCCCTCTTCTCTCTCTCTCTTTTCTCTCTCCCTGACTTATGGGAATTGGCTTTTACCCCCCCCCCCTTTCCCCTTTTCCTTTTACTTTTATTGTATGAGTTACGGGTATTTGTTTTTAAATTTCTTATCTTACATATAATTCCCATGATATAATAAAAATTTGGGTTTTGACGGTGATGGGGCCCACTGTCTTGAGATTTTTATATTTTTAAGAGTTATCCCCTGAAACACTAAAGAGGCACCCGTGGCGAGGGGTTTTAGGTGTCAACCGGGATCCAAGGTCGGGGGTTTCATCCCCGCTCCTCGGTGTTGTCCCCTTGGGAAAAGATTTTACTCCAATTTTCCTCATTTCCCCCCCAAGGTGTAAAAGGGGGTTACCACCCTGCGGGGGAAAGTATCGGCGAAAAAGACTAGCGCCCTTGTCACAGGGGGGGTAAAAAAACCACAGTGCTCCGGGCTCTATGGGCCTTCTGGCTCAAAGAAATACTGAAACACACTTCTCTCTCTCTCTTCTCCCCTCTCCCTCCCCCTTCTCCTCTCTCTCTCTCATTTGGCCCTTTTTATAATTTGGCGGTTGTTGTTTTTTTTTCTTTTCTTTCTTTCTTTTTTTCCTTTGTTTTTTTTGGGTGTAAAGGAGGGGGGGGATTGGGGTTTTTATTATTTATTTTTTTTTTTTTTATAAACATATTTTTTGTAAAAAGGAATAAAAATAAGTCGAAGGGGGATCGGGTACTTTTTTGGAAAATTTTTTATATTTAGTCCCCTCCTGAAACACCCACAAAACCCACCCCACACACAAACACCCCTCTCTTCCCCTCTCTCCTCTCTCCTCTCCTTCTCTCTCTCTTCTCTCTCTTCTCCTGTATTTTTCCCTAAGCCCGATAGGAAAATTAATTCATTCTCTCTCCTCTCTCTCCCCTCTCTCCTCTCTCTCTAACCCCCTCTCCCCTCTCTCTCTCTCTCTCCCCCTCCCTCTCTCCCCTCTCTCTCTCCCCCCCTTCAAATTGTTATTGTGTATTTTTTAAAAAGGGGATTTTCCCTACTTTCGTTTTTTTCAATTTTTTTTTTGGGCTTTTTTGGACTGTATTATTTTCCAGTGAATCTCCTTTTTTTAATATCTTTTTCCCACGTGTAACAACTATTGTACTATTTCAAAATGGTTTTCCCAATTTTATGATCTAAAAGGGTTTGGTTTTACTCCCCTTCTCTCTCTCTCTCTTTTCTCTCTCTCTCTCTTCTCCTGGGTTTTTTTATTGCTAAAGGTTGTTACTTTGGGTTTTGTTGGTAATTTTTTTGGTTTTTTTCGCTTTTTTTGTTTTTTTTTTTGGGTGTGTTTTGTGTGGGGTTTTGTGTGTGTGTTGTGTGTTTTGTGTGTGTGGGGGTGTTGTGTGTGTGTGTGTTGTGTGGTGTGGTGTTTTGGAAAGGGGGGAACGGTGCTTTTTTTTGAAATTTGTTTTTTTTTTTTTTTTTTTTTTGGGGGGTTTTTTGTTATTTTTTTTTTTCATTTGTTTGTTTGTTGGGGTTTTTTCTTTTTTTTTTTTTGTTTTTTTTTGGGAAGGTGTGTTTTTGTCGCTTTTTTGTTGTTTTTTGTCTTTTTTTTTCTTTTTTCTTTTTTGTTTGTTTTTTTTTTTTTTGCTTTTTTTTGGGTGGGGGGGGGGGGTTCGGGGGTTTTTTTTTGTCTTTTGCTCGTTTGGGGGTTTTTTTTGGTTTTTTTGTTTTAGGGTTTGTTTTTTTTTTCTTCTCTCTTTTTTTTAAAAAAAAAAATTTTTTTTCCCTTTTGCCTTTTTGTTTAAAAGTATAGTCCCTGAGTGCTTTTTTAAATGTGACCCATGGGGGGGGACGGAGTAAAAAAGCCCCATGAAACTTATTCATTATCCTGGAAAAAAAATTTTGTTTCATTACTTACAATGTTTTAATGTTTTTTTTATGACTTTTTTGGGCTTTTTCCCCCCCTTTTATTATGTGAGGTAGGGGTTATTCACTTATTTTTTTACCTTGACTTTAAATTTTGCTACATAATTAAAAAGGGTTTTTTGTTGATCGTTGCTATGTGAGTATTACTTTTGTATTACCCCGGAAACACCCCCCCCCCACCCCCCCCCCACCCCCCCCACAACACGCTCAAACAAACACAAACAAACCCCCACCCCACAAAAACACACACACACAACCCCCACACACTCACTAAAATTAAAAACTCCCCTTAAAAACCTCCCCCCCCCAATCCATTTTCTCCCCCTAAACGCCCTGTTTTGGTTTTAAATTTCTTTTTGGGTTTTTTTCTTTTTTTTTATTTGGGGAAATGTATGGGTTTTAAAAATTTATTTCATTATCATGAATATAATTTAAAGAGTATAACAAAAAAATGATGTTGAGGGGATCCCCATACTTTTTTGGGGAATTATAAAAGGGATATTATTCAAAATTTCACACACACCCACTCTCTGTCTCTCGGGTCTCTGTCTCTCTCCTCCCCTTTTATCGCCCGGGCTTATAGCAAAAGTATACCCGAGGAAGGATTCTATTTTTATTTTTCAATTTTTTAAATTGGACTTTCCCTTTTTTTACTTAATTTTTAAATAAAGTGGCCCAAATTTCAATTTTTTAAATTTATATGTAACAATTTGTGTACCATTTACAAGGGGTTAGAGGGTTTATCTTTTGACTTTTTAATTTTGGGTTTGGGGTTTTTTTCTTGGCTTTGGGGGTTGTTCTTGTTTGGGGTTGTTGTTTGTCTGTTTTTCTCTTTTTTATCATCTTTTGTTGGTTTTGGTTTTTTTTTCTCTTTTGTTTTTGTTTGTTTTGGTTAGGGGGTTTTTTTTGGGGGGGGGGTAGGGGGGGTTTTTTAAGGGTTTTCTTTTTAAATTTCTTTCTTTGGGGGGGGGGGGGGTTTTTTGGGGGGGAGCTGTTTTGAAAAAGGTTATTTCCCCCTTTTTTTTATTTTGAGACTGGGATAAATATTGGGTTATTATTTTTAAAAAAGTATCCCAAAAGGGGGGGGACTGGATTAAAAAAGCACATGTGTGCTTTTTCATTAAACCCGAAAAAAAAGAATTTGTCATTGTCATTGTTTATTGTCTCTCCTCTCGGGATTTTGGCCCTTTAACGGTTGCAATTTAAACATTTTTTTCTCTCTCTCTCTCTCTCCCCTCCCCTCCCCCTCTCCCCTCTCCTTTTCTCTCTTCCTCCCTCTCTTTTCTTTATTGATTACTCTTTGCTATAGTTTTTTGGGATTCCCAATTAAGGACATATTTATACTTTATTTTTTTCAATATTATTTGGGGCTTTTGATGTACCTTTAGTTCCCGTGAAGTCCCATTTCAAAAAGCTTATTTTTACCTGTAACAAATTTTGTTACCCTTTTAAACCCAAAATGAAAGGTTTTTCCCAATTTTTTCATTCTATAATTTTGGGTTTTTTTGGGGGGGGGGGGGGCTCTCTCTTTGTTCTTTTTGTTGGGTTTTTTGGTGGGTTTTTTTTTTGTTGTTTGGTTTGGGGGGGAGGCTGGGGGTTTGGGGTGTGGTGCGGGGTGTGTGTGGGGGGGGGGGGGCGGTTTTTTTTTTTTTTTGTTTTTTCTCTTTTTTTTGTTATTTTTTTTTTTGTTTGTTTTTTTTTTTGTTTTGTGGGGGGGTTTTGGGGTTGGGGTTTCTTTTTTTTTTTTTTTTTGGGGGGGGTTGGGGGTTTTTGGGGGGTTTTTTTTTTTGTTGTCTGTTTTGGTTTTTTTTTAAAATTTTTTTTCCCCTTTTTTTCTATGTTTGAGAGTATGAGTATTGGGTTCATTATTAAAAATGGGATCCCTTCGAGGAGCCGGAAAGTAAAAAAAAACATAGTACTTATTCAATTTTCCTGGTAATAAAAGAATTTGTCTTCTTTCTTACAATTGTGTTGGGTTTTTTTATGACTTTATTTGGGGGTTTTTCCCCCCTTTTTTTTGTGAGTGTATGGGGATTGGGGTTTCTTTATCATCATGACTTCAATTTGTTTTAGGATAACAAAAATTTTGATGGTATCGTGTGCTGTCTTGGGGTATTATATATTTGTATTATCCCGAACACACACACACCAAAACACACACACACACAAAACCACACACAAAACCCCCCACACACACACACACACAACACACCAAAACACACACACACTCTCTCAGTGACTGTATAGGTTTGGATTTTTTCTTTTCCGTGTTTTTTTGTTTTATGTGTGAGTGATGGGTATTTGGTTTTTTTTAAATTATAGACATAAATTTTAAAATAGTATAATAAAAAAAAAGTGTTTTTTGGTTTTCATGGAAATTTTTTTGAAATTTTAAAATTTAACCTTATCTTGAAAACACACAACCAGAAAACTTCCCCTCTCTCTCTCTCTCTCTCCCCTTCCTCCCCCTCTCTCCCTCCCCTTCCCCTCTGTCTCTCTCTCCTCTCCTCTCTCTCTCTCTTTTCCCCCATCTCTCTCTTCCCCTCTCTCTTTATCATTTTGCTTTTTATTTTTTAGTTGTTGTGTTTTCCCGAATTGGGAAGGGTTTATAGTTTTATTTTCAATAATTTATTGGGCTTGTTTGGGGTTTTCTTAAGTTTTAAAGAATGCCCTATTTCAATATCCCTTTTTGTTAGGGGTAACAACTATTTTGTACCCCTTTTTCAAGTGGGATGTTTATTTTTATGACTTTATAAGTTTTTGGGTTTTTGTTGTGTGTTTTTTTCTTGGTATTGTTGTTGTGTTTGTTTTTCCTTTCTTTTTTTCGTTTTTTTTTGTTTGTTTGTCGTTGTTTTTTTTTGGGGTTTTTTTATTTTCTGGGGGGGGGTGGTGTGTTTTCGGTTGTTTTTTTTATTTTTTTTGTTTTTTTTTGGTTTGGGGTTTTTTGTTTGGGTTTGTTTTTTAAAAAAAATTATTTCCCCTTTTTTTTTGCTGCGGGAGAGTTGGGGTTGGGGGATTATTCAGATGTATCCCCAAAGGGGGGGGACTGGGTGGTTTAAAAAAAAAATGAGTGTTTTTCATCATCCCCCAAATTAAAAAATTTTTCATTTTCATTTTCTCTTTTTTCAAAGAAATTTTTTAACCAAATTGAGGGAGCAAACTTAACGAAACCCCACCCCCCAATTAATGAAAACCCAAAAATTTTGTATTTACCCTTACTAATTCTCTCTCTCTCTCTCCTCTCTCCCTTTTCCCCTCTCTCTCCCCTCTCTCTCTCTCTCTCCTTCTGTGTATATATTATTTTTGCTTTTGGGGTTTTTGGCCCCCCTTTTTTTTTTTTTTTTTTTTGCCCTTCCTAATCTCTGAAAATTTTACCAACGGTGGGGGTTTGCCCGGGGGGACAGTTTCCCCCACAATTTTTTGAAGGGCCCCATTCCCCCCAAATTGGGCCCCGGTGGGTAAACACACAACACATGTATCGCGCGTTTTTAAATTTAACTTTGGGCCCTCCCTCCTTACAGGCCGAAATGGCCTATGTTCCAAAAGGGGGAAAAGGGTTTGGTTTTTTTTTTAACGTGTGCCCCCAAAATGTTTTGGTGTGTTTGCACAGGGTTTTCCCTTTACATTCATGGGGGAAATTTTGGGGGGGTTTGGTAAAATAGTGTTTCCTAACTTCCCTTCTTTTCGGGGCAAAGGGGTTTTTACCCTGTCCCAAAACCCCCCCAAACCCGGAGGGAAAGGGTTTCCCCCTTAGTCGCCCCTTACGACCTTTCCCGGGGAGGGCAGGGGGTCCCCATTCTTGCAAAAGGGTCGCTTTGCAAACAACCCCCGGGGGTCCACGGGGGGGCTCTAATGACGACCCACCCGCGGGGAATCCGGCAAGAAGGGCATGGGAAAACCCTCAACACCGACACGTTGGAAGTGGGTTTTGGGGACATTTCCCCCGAAGAGACCCCCAGTCAATCACCAAAAACAGCATTGCATGGACCCCAGAAGGAAGGAGAAAGAAAGGAAGACCAAAAGCAACGTGGAGGAGGACTGTAGAAAGTGAGATGAAGGCCATGCAGCACTCTTGGGGATCAGTGACTAGGTTGGCCCAGGATAGGCAGGAGTGGAAGCGCTTTGTTGCTGCCCTACACACCACTGGGTGTAATGGTTGATGATGATGAGAGTCAGTGGTAATGTTAAATCCAGGGCAAAATTTCTTTAAACATGTGGAATCGAACCCAGACCGACAGATCATGAACGCAATGTTCTAACCACTAAGCTATCCCGCCCCATAATAAAGTCTGTTATTATTCTCTTGGTATGTAGTAACCAGTACAGTGTGTGTGTGTGTGTGTGTGTGTGGTGTGTGTGTGTTCGTGTGTGTGTGTGTGTGTGTGTGTGTGTGTGTGTGTGTGTGTGTGTGTGTGTGTGTTGTGTGTGTGCGTTTCTTCTTTAATTTAACGTCTTTTCTCATTAAGTGATATTAGTGTGTGTGTGTGTGTGTGTGTGTGTGTGTGTGGTGTGTGTGTGTTGTGTGTGTGTGTGTGTTGTGTGTGTGTGTGTTGTGTGTGTGTGTGTGTGTGTGTGTGTGTGTGTGCGTTTCTTCTTTAATTTAACGTCTTTTCTCATTAAGTGATATTAGTGTGTGTGTGTGTGTGTGTGTGTGTGTGTGTGTGTGTGTGTGTGTGTGTGTGTGTGTGGTGTGTGGTGTGTGTGTGTGTGGTGTGTGTGGTGTGTGTGTGTGTGATTGTGTGTGTGTGTGTGGTGTGTGTGTGTGTGAGAAAGTCAAAGTCAATGTCAAAGTCAAACTTTTATTTTCAGATGGTACATTGAATAAGCAGTGCATTTGCTATTTTTCCCATCAAACCACCTATCTAAAAAGGGAGACAGACAGACAGACAGACAGACAGACAGACAAAGAGAGAGAAGAGAGAGAGATGAGAGAGAGAGAGAGAGAGAGAGAGAGAGAGAGAGAGAGAGAGAGAGAGAGAGAGAGAGAGAGAGAGAATGAATGAACGAATGAACGAATTTTATTTGACAAAAGCTACAAGCCCATCAGTCAAAGGGGGTAATTGTAAGTAACATATTAACATAGGAATGAATATGAAAAGGACATGAGTAATAATCCAAAGTCCAGATAAATGCCAACCAATATTTTCAGTTATTACGTATAGGATCCGTTTCATTCATAGTCTGCTTACGTTTATCTAGAGCCTGCGTTATATATATTGCTAAAGATTTAAGCTCGGACATATTATTTGAAGATAACCCTTTTGTACAAGATTGGTGCCCTTTTGGTTGGGTTTGTAAAAAAAAGAAATTTTTTTTGGCAATGTCATTTTTGTTCTACAAGCAAACAAAAATAAAAATTCGTCTTCTTCTTTTCTCCCATGTGGAAAGAGTTTTGTTGCTCTGCTGAAAATATCCATTGTTTGCGTTAAAAAAGACCACACAATCTTAGCCTAAATTTTGTAAATTATTCGAAGCCTTTTTTTTTAAACATACGTATGTTCTGGACCAATCGCTTCTTTAAAGGAGCTTTACAAGTGTTTTTTCCTAGACATAATGTTCATCCCAGTTTTGATGAAAAATGAAAAAAGTTTCTTTAAATTCTCTAAAAAAATGTTTCAAACCCACCCCTGGCATAGAAAAAACAATACCAAATCCATTTATGTCAAAGATCTTTTATTTTAGTCCCCCCGTTTACTTTACCTTATTTTGTTTTTAAAAGGATCTGTATGCTTGTTGTTTATTCTTAACATGGGAAACCCCTGAAAAAGTTTAACCCAGTATTTAATGCATTTTTTTGGGTTTTATTAAAAGGGGTATCTACCAGTTTCTCCGACATAAGTTTTTTTTGTGCTGAAATGGAAAAATAAAATTTTTTTTTGGGCAAGGTGGTCTTTTTCATTTTGTGTGGTATCTTCTAGCCCTCATACTTCTTGTTAGCAGGGCGGGTTTATTTGTGTGTAAAAACATTTTCCCCAAAAAATGTACTATCAGCAGAAGCTAATCTTTCTTGTTTTGAAAATTTTGGGCAAAAACTCCATTTTGCTTTTTGACGCATCTATAAAACTGAGTATTACAAATTTGTTGAAAAATTTTCCCCCAAGGTTTTATTGTTATTTTTTTTCTTTAAGTTTTTGGCCCCCAAAAGTCCATTTTTCTCTCTTCCCCAAGGGGCCCCTCCTCCTAAAACCCTTAACCATCGTTTTTCAAAATTTACTGTGGGGCCCCAGACGATTGCTTTTGATTTTAATGTGTTATTTTGATTTTGCAGTCCGGGTGTGTTTTTAGACAAAAGAAGACATCATCTGCGAAAAGTAACAGGAATAATTTTGAATGTCCTGGGTTTTTTGTATTCCGTTTTCCGGAGTTCGCTATTCTGTAGCCAGTTGTTTATGAAAATTAAAAAAAACATTAAGGGATCAACAAACAACCTTTTTTAACCCCCTTGGGGACAGTAAAATATCTGTGTAAGAAATCTGTTGCGTCCAAAGCCATTCTTTAAATATTACCCTTTATAGCCTTACATTTTCCCCTTTAAATTCTGTTTTTAAAGTAAAACCATGTATTTCCCTTTACCGAATCGTGTTTTTTTGAAATCTATGAATGCAACAAACATTTTTAGCTTTTTTTCTGAAAATGTTTTGTACAAGCTTTGAGAAAAAAATTGATAATGTGCTATCCCCCTTTCTAAACCCTGCTTGCTTCTCTGTTTTTCATTTTTTTAAACCCCAGTTGAAGTCTTCTATTTAATAGGATGTGTATACTTTACATTAGTTGTCAGAGAAAACCCTCGATAGTTGTCGTTCTAGTTGCTCCCTTCTTATTATTGGACAATTTAGATTTAGCCACCCCTTTGGGAAAATAACCCTCTAAAAAAAGCTTATTGAAAAACTGCACCAAATGAAATTATGGTCATCCACATTTTTAAGCATTCTCCTATAATTCTGTCTGGACCAGCACTTTTCCCCCCTTTCAATTCCTTTATGGCTGCGATTACTTCTTGTTTGATATAGGTTCTTCAAGGACTTGGGCTTGAAACATTGTGATTTTGACAGTTTCATCTTCATTTTCCCGGCCTGTATGTATTCTCAAAGTCTTGAAATAATTAAGGAAATGGTCAACCATTGTTCATTAGAAATTGGGTTAAGATTTTTCGTTTCAATTAAAAAGAAGAATAGTCTTCCAAAAAGGGCTTGGAGTCTCTCCCTTTTCTTTAAGTTTTGTCAGTCATTTGGTGAAATGAGAGAGGAGAGGAGAGAGAGAGGAGGAGAGAGGAAGAAGAGAGAGAAGAAGAGGAGAGAGGAGAGAGAGAGAGAAGAAATATAGCGACGAATAAAAAACCCAATCAATGATAAAACCCTAAAATAACAAAAGAAGCAATGTGTGTGTGTTGTGTTGTGTGTGTGTTGTGTGTGTGTGTGGGGTGTGTTTTTTGTGTTTTGTGTGTGTGTTTGTGTGGTTATTGGTGTGTGTGTTTGTGTGTGTGTTTGAGTAAGTGTGGAGTGTGTGTGTGTGTGGGTGTGTGTGTATTGTGTGTGTGAGTGTGGTGTTAGGTGTGTGTGTTTTTGGGGTGTTGTATGTGTATGTGTTGTGTGTGGTGGGTTTTTGGGGTGTTGGGTGGTGTGTGAGTGTGTGTGTGTGGTTTGTGGTGTGTTGTTTGTTGTTGTTTTGTTCTTGTTTTGTTTCCCTTTTTTTTTTTGGTGTGGAGGGAAAGGGGGGGTGAGGTTGATGTTGATTGTATTTTTTTTTCGGTTTTTTGTTTTTTGTTGGTTTGGGTTTTTTCTTTTTGTTTGTAACCTCTTTGATTTATTGTTTTTTTTTTTCTGTTTATATGTTAGTGTTTTTAAAAATTATTCTTTTTCTCACGATTTGCCCACTAAGGGCAAGGACTGGATGCAAACCAAAAATTCACAGAGTCATATTTTTGAAATAAAAGAATCTGATTTGATTTGAAAATGGTCTCTAAAAGGGCTTTAAACCCAAAAAAGGAAAAAAAACGGGGAAAAAACGAAACGACAGGAGGAAGACAAAAATTTAATTTGTCTTTCTTTTCGGGTCTGCCCTGCCCTGTCTCCCCTTTTCTCTCTCTCTCTCTCCCCCTCTCCCCTCCCCTCTTTTCCTCTCTCTCTCTCTCTCTTGATAATGGATGACACTGACAGACAGACAGGGGAAAAATTTCTTTTGGACAAAAATGAAAAAATTGGAATCATGGGGGGGAAAAGGGGGGGGGGGGTGAATGTGGGAAAAAAGGGGGGGTTTGTAGTTAATAAATGGAATCAAAGATTGGGGGCCCCTTGGATAACAGGAATGAAGAGGGGGGGAGGGGGGGAAAGGGGGGAAAGGGGGGTTGGGGAAAAATCAAAAAAAAGCGTGGGGAAGGGCAAGGAGGGTGTGTGCAAGGGGGCGGGGGAAAAAAATGACAGAGAATTGCGGCAGAGAGGGAGAGTGAGGGAGGGGGTGTAGGTGAGAGTGGGGAAGGGTGTGGGGAGAATGAGAGTGGGGAAGATGGTGCAGAAAAATGAACGGGAGCAGAGTGTGGGGGGGGTTTATGGAAGAGGGGGTTTAAAAACTGCAAAAGGGGAAAAGAGACTTTTGAAAAGGGCAGAATGTAATGGAAAGGTTGCAGCAAATGACGGAAAAGGCTGAAGATGCCCCATTTCTTTGCTACGTTACATGAGACAGTGCACTGCTAGGCCCCCCTGCTGTGTTGAAGGGAAAAATTTTAAAAAAGTGTTTCTTATTTAAAGTGTTGTAAAAACTTCCCCGGGCTGACTTAACAAAATGAAGAAAAATGTGGTTTTCCCATGAAAAGACTTTATGTATATAGGAAAAAAATAAATGGGGAAACCAGTCATGAAGACTGGGCTGTCATTAATTAATTATCTTTTTCCCTTGATTCTGTTTTGTGCCCAATCCCCAAACCCCCTGTCCCCTTTTGAATGGGGGGATGGCTTTATACAAAAAAACTTTTTGTCATTTTCCCTTTTCCCTTGTCATTGTCATTGTCATTGTCTCTTTCTTCTCTCTCTCTCTCTCTCTCCCCTTTTCTCTCCTTCTCTCTCTCTCTTTCTCTCCTCTCTCTCTTTCCCTAGGGGTTTATTACTTAATTATGAGATCGTTCGCTGATGTATTTAAAAGTGATTGATTTTTTTTTGCTGTTGTTTTCTTTGGTTTTTGTCAATTTTTAATTTTTATTGGTTTATTCTGTTCATTTTCTTCCCCTTTATTTTCTGAGGGTTGGTTCAAAAAGCCTTGACTTGTCCAATTTACCCTCAATGAAATATTGGTTCCAGTTCTTTTTCCCCTCTCTTCTCTCTCTCTCTCTTACTCTCTCTCTCCCTCCTCTTCTCTCTCTCCTCTCTTCTAAGAGTATCCTGGGCGGGGCGTTAAAAAACACATTGAGTGCTTATTATTATCCCAAAAATAAAAATTTTTGTCTTTGTCATTGCATTGCCCCCTTCTCTTCTCTCTCTTTTCCTCTTCTCTTTTTCTCTCTCTTCTCTCTCTCTTCTCTCCTTTCTCCTTCTCTGTGTACCCGCGTGAAAACTGTTCAACCTTTTCGGAAGGGTGGGCCCAAATTTGTGCCCGTGGGAATCGGATTAAAATTTCCAAAACAATACGCCCCCTTTTAAAAAAAAAAAAATTTTTAAAAGTTTTGGGGTGGTGGGGGGGGGGGGTTGTTGGTGGGTTGTGTGTGTGTGTGTGTGTGTGGTGGTGTGGGGGGGGTTGTGGGGGTTGGTTGGTTTGGGGTTTTGTGTTGTGTGTTGGTTTGGGGGGTTTTGGTTGTGTTTTGGGTGTTGGTTGTGCGTGTTGTTGTGTTGTTTTGGGTTTTGGGGGTAGGGTGGTGGGGGTGGGGAGTGGGGGGGGGGGGGGGGTGGTGTGTGGGGGTTTGGGGGGGGTGGTGGGGTGGGGTGGTGGTGGTGGTGGTGGTGGGGTGGGGGTGGGGGGGTGGGGGTGTTGTTGTGTGGTGGGGGGTGGTGGGTGGTGTTGTGTGTTGTGGGGGGTGGGTGTGTGTGGTGGGTGGGGGTGTGTGTGCGCGCGCGCGCTTGTTTGGTGTGTGTGTGTGTTTCTGTTGGGATTGTGGTGGTGGTGGGGTGGTGGGGTGGTGGTGGTGGTGGGGGGTGGGGGTGGTGGGGGTGGTGGTGTTGTGTGTTGTGTGTGTGTGTGCGTGGGTGGTTGTGTGTGGTGTGGTGTGTGTGGGGTGTTGTTTGTTTGTTTTTGGTAGGGGTGGGGTGGTGGTGGGGGTGGTGTGGTGGTGGTGGCGGGGTGGGGGGTTGTGTGTGTGGTGTTTGTTTTTGTGTTGTGGTTGTGGTTTGGTGTGGTGCGTTGTGTTTTTGAGGGTGTGGTAGGGGTTTTTACACCACACATCAAACACACGCACAAAATTTCACAATTCCATGCTTTACAGTCAACTCCCGCGCAAACCCCCATTCCAACAGCAAGCAAAAATACATACACTTGAATCTCAACTTTTGCAAACAAGACAACAGATAGCCCAAAACACCCAAAAATCACTGATTCAGAGACCAGAATGAAAAAACTCCAGGGAAAATCATGAAACAAGCAGTTTCAAACCAAATCAGTAAAAATGCAAGACCCCACAAAACCCAGAAACCCCAACTGAAAGAAACAGCAAACAAATCGTCAAAAAAGACAGTAAAAAAATGTCAACAAAAGCACCAAAAAACTAAGACTCTCTTGCTGCCAAACTCGCTATTTAGTGACACAGAAGACAATGCAAACACGAGCCCCCCGGGGGGAAAACCCCCAAAAAAAAAATTTTGAATGCAAACAATTTTTAAGCCAAAATAAAAAAGTTCACTTCCCCCCAACTGCAAAAACCCTGAAAAAAAATGTAAACAATTTCAAACTCTTCCTGTGCAAACCTGGGAAAAAACAAGCAGCCATTCTTGTAACAAAATTCAAAAATTTTCCTCCACTCCCTTTTTTCTAAAAATCAAAGTAACAAACAAACCCCCTTTTTGCCCACACCCCCCCCTATTTTCAACTCCACGCAAACATCTCAATACACAGACACGCAAACAGCCCCAAGGGCCCCAGCCCAACAAAGCCCCCCCCGCCTTCTCCCCTTTAATGCTCTGAAGCGAAAATCTTCCCACCAATTCAACACACTAATGTTGGGTGTTCGGGTTGGTGCAAATTGGGAAAAAAAAATGTAAACAAGAAAACCCCGGTCTGTTCCGTCGGCCTGGCCTCTTCGACCACCTGTGTCATGGCTATCGTTCGCCCCCCTTCACCCCTCATCAGAGTGTGGTATTCCCGTAGGGTCAAAAAATGCTACACGGTCCTTTTCTTCGCAAATTTGGGGGTAGGGGCTGT
>CM054160.1:22476351-22493978 GCA_028751875.1 Rapana venosa | reverse complement strand
ATTTTTCGTCTCATCCCAAGTGGGAGTCCAAAAGGGCCAATCACTATCACCGCCGGGGGCCACCGCCGGGGGGCCCTCACTTTGCTGGGTCACTTGGCGGTTTCAGGGGGCCTTTTTCGAGCTAACATCCAGGACACCACCACTAACCCCCAACAACACAGTATAGCTCAGCCCGGGCCGACTGGTGAGGGCCCCCCCAAAGGGTGCAACCACCAAAAACGTCCCCCCAACGACCGTCCCCCCGCGAACCCCCAAAAACCCCAAAAGGGCTTTGACAAAAACTCACCACACCAGAAGTGATGGGCAAACCGAAAACTGAGGTCCCATGAGACCAAAAACGGGACCACCAATCGGGGAAATTTTTTTTTTTTTAATGCATATATAAATGCAATGAGATGACTAATATGCGTGTGGAAGTGCATAGCTTTTGGACAATTGACAGGTTTACTCTCCTTTACTATCAAATAACCCGGCGTCAACCGGGCCCGAAGATACAACACCTGCATTTTTGGTAGGTAATTTGAGCAACACTCTCAAACTCGCATCCGTTAAGGGGATAAGCTCACTGTGGGGTCCCAGCCCTTCCCCAAGAGCCACAGCACACTCATTTGGGGTGGGAGCCGGCCGGAGCCGAAAAATCCCATGACCTTATGGGAATCGAACCCGCGCCTTTCCAGTCCGAAACCCAAGGCTAACCACTGCCCAGGCGGCTGGTACACAAGCTAAATTTATCTATTAATTTTTTACACTTTTTTTTTTCGCCCTCCGGGCAGCCCAGTGGGGAAGTGGGAATGCTTTAAAACGGGGCAGGCGGGGAGGCAGGCAGAGCGGGCGGGCATGGGACGAACTAGGGAATAGCAATGCACAGGTCCTTTTGGGGTTGAAGCTGTGGTGGGGAATGCGTTGTTGGCATTCCAACAGTTGTGAATGCCGGAAATCTTCTCCCCCCCAAAACTCCTTTCAGTTCCCCCAAAAATTTTTCTCTTCTGTAACGGAGCCTGGTAGTGGAGAAGGTTTTGCACTTTTTTTTTTTTTTTAAAAATAAAAAATTCAGCATAAATAAATAATAAAGAAGAATTTATTTTTTTTTTTTAGAATTTTTTTTTTAAAAAAAAAATTTCAGCTTAAATCAATAATAAAGAAAAATATAATTTTTTTTTTTTAAAATTTTTTTTTTAATAAAAAATTCACAAAAATCAGAAAATAAAGAAGAAGTTTATTTTTTTTTTAAAATTTTTTTTGTTTTTGTTCTTAAAAAGATTTTGTTATTTTTTAGTATTTTTTATTATTTTTTTGACAAGATATTGTTTAGCATAAATCCCCCAATTTTATAGTTTTAAACCCATAAAAAAAATAAATTTTATTACTTTCATTTTTAGTAGAGAGATAGGGAAAAAAGGGGGGGTAAAGGGTAAACTGTTTATTTTTTATATAAAACTAGCAAGTTTTTGGTTCGATAGGCGAAGCCGAATGGGACCAAAGTTGCCGGGTTTGGGTAAACAAAAATAGTTGAGCTTGCCCCCCCTTTTTCCCTATCTCTATAGAGAAAAGGGTTCAGGTCTTTTTTTTACCGGGCGATCCCTGTAAACCGCCCGTTTAAGGGGGGAAAGGACTGAAAAATACTCACAGGTACATGGATTCGGTCTAAGTCTTTGGGGGTTTAAAAAAGAACAGTCACTGGGTGTTTTTTGGGGGCCGATCCCTAGGGAAAAAAATTTTAGGCATTGCCGTTTTAACTGCCACACAGTCTCAGATATTTTTGGGACACCCCACCCAAAAAGGGCTTGCCCATAACAGAAAAGGCTTTTTTTTGGCCCCAAAAGGGATATTTAAAGGGTGAGAGAGTGGGCTTTTAGTCTTTTTTTTCCCAAATTTTATAGCTGGTAAACTCCAATTATAGGGGGAAAGGATGAAACTACTTACAGGGCGTGATTTTTGGCTGAAATCATTTGCGGCATAAAAAAGCGGTCGCTCATGGTTTCGGGGTGGATCCCTAAGGTTCAGACCGGGGCAACATGAAAAAATTTTGGGCCCATTGCTATTGACATCCACCCAAATTTATCAATAATTTGGATCCCCATCCCAAAAATATAAGACATAAAGTGAAAAGCTTGTTTCGGCCTCCATTTTTAAAGGTATGAAAAGCCGGCTTTCATAATTTTTTTTTCCAGGGTGATAGCGGCAAACCACTAGTTTATAGCAGCGAAATGGGCTGAAACACTCCAAAAGGGCAGGGGGTTTGGTCTGAATCATTTTTGGGGATAAAAAAGCAATCACGGGTGCTTTTTTGGGGCGCCCTAGGGACAAATATAGTGCATTTCCAAAAACTGCCCACATGTCATCAATAGATTTTGGACAGCCCATTCCATAAAAGGGGTTTCCGATAACATGCAATTTTTTTTGGGGAAACCCCCTGTTTAAAGGTTGAAGAGCCGGGTTCAGGTAATTTTTCACCGCTTAAAAGGGGGAAATTACGAAACACTTTCGGGCGTGGATGTTTTTGGGCTAAGTCTTTTCCATAACAAGGGGTGCTTTCCAAAGGTAAATTGCTTTTGTAGCTATTCTGAGAAAACTCATTTGAAAACTGTATCAATTTGGGAAAAACTTGATCTTTGGAAGACCCACACAGGGACAGTCGCATTGGAGGGCGAACATTCACCAACCCAGGGTTTGCCGATGATATGAGGTCTGGCAGAAATGAAAAGGGAAATGGGGCCAACCAGGAAGCAACGGGCGAAATATCCTCAGATACGCATGGAAATCAGCGCCGAGAAAACCAGCTCATACAAACAGTGCCCCGCCAATCACCACCAAATCACTCCAGCGGAAAAGAACTGGAGACATTGAAACCATTTTTAAGTACCTTGGGGCCCAAAGGAAAAGGGATCGAAGACCGAAAACCTAGCAAGAGGGCACAAACAGCAGCAGCAAAGGGAAGACTGAAGACCTATGGGGAGACAGAAACATCCCCTCTCGGAACCCCGGTAAAGTTACAAAACCCCTATCACCTCAATCAGCTTTAAAGCATGTGAGGCTGGGCAAAATGAACCAGACCTACAAAGGAGATCCAAGCATAAAAAAAATCCTCAGAAAAAGGGTCCTTGGGACTCAACAAGGACCATGCACCAAAAAATGAATCCCAGAAAGATCACCAACAGGGGCGGGACTATGAAGACCTCGACCACAGCAAAAAAGAGGAAAAATCAATGGTATGGGCACATAAAACCCAGAAGGGCTTGCAAAACCACCTGCAAGGAACAGTCCAGGGAAAAAGAAGACGGGGCAGACAGAGGAGAAAGGGCCGACGACATCCGTGATTGGACAGGGGAGGATTTCAGTGTCACCCAGGCACTCGCCCACGACCATGCTAAGTGGAGCCAGCTGGTCCACCGTTCGTCCACCATGCAGCGCCCCTACGACCCTGGCGGGTTACGGGACCAGTGAACAGTGAACAGTGATCAATTAAACTAATAGTTATCAAGATGACATGAATCTGACACTCCTAACATAATTAGGCTTGTTATGTTGCAATTTAGGGAGAGAAAAAGTTAGTGGCTGGCAGTAGCCGTTTATTGATAAAAAAAAGAAGTTTATGTTGGTGCTAGGTAGACCTCACTGGCAGTTTTCTCCAAACCCTTTCCTTCCTCATATCATGGGGCAGAAATAAAACATTAGCCAATGCACAGACTCGCTGGCTGATGGTGTCCAGTGTTTCATTGCCAGGCAGGCCACCCCCCTGCAGAGTTCTAGCCAAGCCAAGTCCCCACTAGCTGACAGCTTAGGTAAACAAACAACTAGTCGTTTCTGCTATCCAACTCGGGACCCAACTGGCGATGGAAGGTTATGGGAAACAGAAAGCAGACAACCATGTCTGTTTATTTTAGGAAAAGGCCTAGCACCTAGTGGGGGGAAGGGTGTTGGGGCATGCAGCTACATTCCATAGGTACTATAATACAAGTTTCAACATTTGCTTTACACTTGTACCCCTCTCTCTCTGTATCACACAAAAAGTCAAGTTAAAGCAAAAAACACTTTAATGAGCTAATGAAAGACAATTAAAATACTGAGAGGCACTTTGATACACAACACAGCACATGGGTGCTTTTCCATTATCCTCTTAATAAAAGAAAAACACACACACACACCCCCCCACACACACACACACACACACACACACACACACACACAACACACACACACACACGCACATACCTACCACAAATGTATGCACATGCTCTCTGTCTCACACCCAAGCACGCACTCATGCCTGTGCACGTGCGCTCACACACTCACACTTTGCGGGCACTCATGCGTGTGCACATGCTCCGCTCTCACACTCTCTCTCTTTTTATCACACACACACCAATGTAGGATACAGTGTTATAAAGACCATTAAATTTAAAAAGAATATACACTTATTATATACGCACACACGTTTGCACACTTGCGCGGGCAAAATGCGCGCACGCACAAACACACATACACCACACGCGCGCCGCGAATATAGGATTAACAATGGCCATTGCTAGAAATACATATAAATTTTAATGTAAAAAATAAGACACATTTCATTAGCATGCCCATGTGTGCACATATGCACCACAGTCCACAAACCACACACCCATACACACACACACACACACACACGCGCGCGCGCGCACGCACGGAAACACGCATAAAACGCACCGGCACCTACGCGGGGCACATACCATACACGCACACACTTACGTGCGTGCCACCAGATATTGCATACACAGCCCAGTAATTTTGGGAGGACATATCATAGGCTTAACATAATTATATGTTGCTGGTTTATACAGGGGTGTGTGTGTGTGTGTGTGTGTGGGTGTGGGGGTGTGCGTGCGCGCGTGTGCCGTGAGTGGGTAATTTAAACATATGTGTGTAGATGAATATGCAAGAAAGAATACAGTGGCTAAGACATGGGGGAAGGATACATATATATTACTCACTAATGGAGGGCCCAAAAACTGTATAACAGGATTTTACACCAGAGGCATAATCTACCCTCAAAGTGCCCACTCTAGCTTCACTGCCACTGTCTACATATTCTGAAGAAATCCTCAATGATCACTGTACTTTTCCACTGTCACCACTGTTGTAGTGTTCCATAGAAATATCCACTGGACATTGTCTGTCATCTATAATAAAAAGGTAAAGGAGTCCCATAACCTATAAGGTCATAGGGGAGCGAGGCGTCAGAGACCTGACTTTTCTAGGGACAGCATATTGTGGGCGGCGCCCATCTCCTCTCCCTCGCTGCTTTACCTTCCCTGACCCTAAAGAGGGTAGGTACCCATTTACAGCTGGGTGAACTGGGGGAACTGTACTGAAGCCAAGGCGCGCAAACGGTCACCCATCCAACTGGTAACCACGCTCGACGCTGCTTAACTTGGCTGGGGGAAAGCGAGTGCTCCGACCACTGAGCTATACTGCCATGTAATATTTGTTACTGGATGATGTTCACTAACTCAGTGTTTTCAATCCAACATAGATAATTATGTCAGTGTTCCCTGTGGCGGTATTCCTGTAGCAATGTTTGCTGGACATTGTTCTCCATAATGTACAAAAAACCCATTGTAATATTATGGGAACAGTGATTATGATTTTCTGTTCATTTTCTTGAAGCTGAGTAAGAAACCACTCTTTAACCCCCCCCCCCCCCCCCCCAAACCCTCTCAGTTTTAAACCTCCTCTCTGTCTCTGTGTGATAGTGGGTGAAGAATGTACAGAGGTCAGTGTGGGTGGGTCACTCAGTCTGTGTCACTGCCTGTGTCCTTGGCATCAGGTTCTGGCAGTTTGTCACTGACTGAGGCAGAGGAGGCAGGTGTTGGTAAACCCATGATGTTGCCTTTGAGATGACACTGGACGCACACAAACGACAAAAGATCCCGCTTTTTGACGTCTGCTATGGGGTGTTTGTCGCCATACAACCTCAGGAGTACTTTGGGCAGTCTTGATGCCCCCTTCTTGATAAGCCAACCCTCTCAGAATACGAACACCATCATTCTCCAAGTTTGTTTTGAAGTGCTTTATGTCATCAAGCTCTTGAATTCCTGGGTGCAAGGGATCTCCAGCCACTTGACTCTGCGTCCATCTGTATCCATCTGTTTGTTTCGGATGTAGGCTGAGGCAAGTTTCTTGAAATTGTAGAATGGGTTTTGATTGATAGACACAGCAATATAACGATTTGCCACTCTTGTCAATCTGGAAACAATGTCCCACTCAGAAGGAATGTAGATGGGTGTGCTTTTCTTTGCATTTGAAATTGCAGCGTGCATCGAGTTACACTCCACTGAGTGTGACCAGAGTCAAGAAACTATTGAGTTATGGTCTGGATATTTGGGGGGGTTTGGGGATGCAAAGAGGAGAGCTGTTAAGTATTGTTTCCCATTTTGACAACCACAGCAATCTTAGCAGATGATGACATGCTTGACATGGGCTGGAAGGGAAGAAATAGACTTGTAGAGGCAACTGGCATCACCTACTAAGATTGCTGTGGTGGTCAAAATCGGAAACAATACTTAACAGCTCTTCTCTTTGCAGTCAACACCCTTACAAATATCTGACACGATCCTCTCTTTTTTCTGTCCCATCCCACCACCAAGAAATAAACAGCTACACAAACAAGACAGAAGAAAAAGAATAAGTAGGATTGCCCACAACAACATGGTATCAATATCATGCCCCCTCCCCTCCAAAATTACACACACACACACACATACCAATAAGCTCACACACGCAGCATACACACATAGACACACCACCACACACACACACACACACACACACACACACAACACACACACACACACACAACACCAAACACAGACACACACACACACCCCACACACACCACCACACACACACACAAAACCACACACACACACACTTTTTTTTCTCTCTCTCTCTCATACACACGCATGCTTGCATGGATCATGCACGCGCACACACAGACACACACACACACAGACATACACACACCATATGAAAAGTACACACAACAAGCACATATAAAAAACACAGACAGACACACAGACACATATGAAATACACAGACAGACAGACACACACACACACAGACACCAACACACGCGCACATGTGAAAAACAGACAGACAGACCACGTGCACACACACACCCACATCAAAAAAACACAGACAGACACAGACACGCCCACCACACATATGAAAAACAGAACACACACACAACACACACACCACAAACACACACACACAACACAACACACACACACACACACACACACACACACAACAACCACACACACACACACACACACACACCCCCGCAAGTATGAAAAGCACATACACAGACACCACACGGCATAATTATATGAAAAACACACACACATACACACACAGCATACAAACAAAAAAACATAGACAGACACACAGACACACGCATGTACGCACGCACGCGTACATAGACGCTCCTGGTGCTCTAACACACAGGGATGCAAGCATGCACTCTGCAACAGACTAATATGGCAATTAATATGCACATGTAAATGTACACAAATGTTTGTGTGCACACGCAGAGAGAGGGATTGCAATAGAGTATGCAAGCCTATTGATATGAATCAACATTTATAGAAGTACGAGTAATAAACCAAAACCTCAAAAGAGAATAAAAAGGGCTAAGTGATGTCTAGCAGAAGGCGCTAATGGATGCTAGCTGACTATTATTCAAATAAAACTTGTTTTAGTACAAATTCCCAAAATTTGATGTTTTATCTATACCAAATAAGATGGTATAGCTTTCATTTTTAGTATAGAGATAGGCTAAATGGGCATTGAGGGTAAATCACGTTGTTTTGTACAAATCTACGCAGCTTTGGTCCGGAGTGGCAATAGCCATGGAGGGCCAAAGTTGCGGGCATTTGTACGAAAACACGGTGAGTGAGTCTGAATGCCAATTTAGCCTGTCTCTTCTATCCTACACTTCAGCCTTTCTTCCTCTACCTTACGCCACCATCTATCCTGCCCTCCTCTACCCTACCAAAACCTGTCCTTCTCTACCCTACCATCAAGCCTGTCCTCCTCTACTCTACCCTTCACCCTGTCTTCCTTTATCCTACCTCAGACTCCAAACTGTTATTTTCTACATTACCCCATCTCCTCCTCTACCATACCCAACCTGTCGTCCTTTACCTACCCTCCACCATGTTCTTCTCTACCCTACCCTCCATCCTTTCCTCCTCTACCCTACGCAACCCTCTACCCTGTCCTCCTCTACCCTACTCTCCACCTGAAACTTCTTTACCATACCCTCCACCCTGTCCTCCTCTACCCTAACCTCCACCCTGTCCTCCTCTACCCTACCCTCCAACCTGTAATCCATAACCCTACCCCACACGGTCCTCCTCTACACAAACCAATCTGTCCTCTACCCCACCCTCAACCCTGTCTTCCTCTACTTCAGCTTCCATCCAGTCCTCATCTACCTTACCCTTCACCCTGTCTTTCTCTACCCTTCACATTGTCCTCCAATACCCTAACCCACCCTTCACATTTTCTTTTTCTAAACTATTCCACGATGTCCTCTATCCTACCCCACTCTGTCTTCCTTTACCTTGCACTCTACCCTGTTATCTCACTACCCTCCACCCTGTTCTACTCTACCCTATCCCAACTTCTAAATGTCATCCTCTATCCTACCCCCTGTCCTCCTCAACACTACCCTCCAACCTGTCCTACTCTACCATACTCTCCACCTTGCCCTCCTCTGCCCTTACCCTATCTCAACATGTAAAACCTCTACCCTATCCCACCCTTCACCCTGTCCCCCTATACTGTACCCTCCGCCCTGTCCTACCCTTCTCCCCTTTGATGCTGTCCTCCACTACCCCACTCTGTCCCCCTCTAGCCTACCCTCCACTCTGTCCTACCTTCCCAACCTTAAACTCTTTCCTACTGTACCCCATCCTCAACATTATCCTCACATACCTCACCCTCCATCCTGACCAACCCTACCCAACCCTCCACCGTATCTTCCTCTACCCCACCTTCCACCCTGTTCTCCTGTACCCTACCCTCTACCCTGTCCTCCTCTACTCCACCCTACCTCCCTGTCCTCCTGTACCCTACCCTCCACCCTATCCTCCTCTACCCCACCCTTCCACCCTGTTCTCCTGTACCCTACCCTCCACCCTGTCCTCCTCTACCCCACCCTACCTCCCTGTCCTCCTGTACCCTACTCTTCCCTCAACACCGTCCACTTCTTCCATACCCTACACCCTGTCCCCCTCCACTCCACCGTCCACCCTGTCCATATCTACCCAACCCACCCTCTATCCTGTCCACTACACACCACACCAATGACCGTGTCCTCTACCCTATACTAACTTCCATCCTGTCCTCATTTACCCCACCCTCCACCCTGTCCTCCTTTACCATACCCTCCACACTGTCCTCCTCTACCCTACCCTCCACACTGTCCTTCTCTACCCTACCCTCCACACTGTCCTCCTCTACCCTACCCTCCACACTGTCCTCCTCTACCCTACCCTCCACACTGTCCTCCTCTACCCTACCCTCCACACTGTCCTTCTCTACCCTACCTTCCACCCTGTCCTCCTCTACCCTACCACACCTAACCTGTCTTCGTCTACCCTACCCCATCCTCAACCTTGTCCTTCTCTACCCTACACATCCCTGCTGCTGGCAGTTCCTAGTCACGACTCTGCACGCAGGCGGCTGTAGGGTGATGGTCGTCCGCCGTAGGCTGGGGCAGATGCGGCGCCCGTATCCTCCTACAGTGTCAGAGCAACCCTTTTTAGGAACAGCACTGCTCTCCCCACACGGGAAAGGGGAGATAAAAGAAGCCTGCCTCTCTTAGTACCTAGTAGGAAACCGCACCTACTTGGACATCCAACACTAGCGGTCGAAAACAACAGAAGAAAAGAACCAGGAGTCATGCCCTGACTCTGGGTGCCTGGAATGTTCGCACCCTTTTGGACAGAGACGACAGACCAGAGAGGCGTACAGCGCTCATTGCTAGAACGCTTAATCGCTACCAGGTGGACATAGCGGCCCTGAGCGAAACAAGGTTTGCTGGTGAAACCCATCTGGAGGAAGTTGGAGGGGGTTAAACATTCTACTGCATTGGGAAGCCAGATGACACCCCAAGAACCTCAGGTCTGGGCTTTGCAATAAAAACCAAACTTGCCCGACAGCTTGACAGCCTTCCACGTGGGATAAAAACGATAGGCTGATGACCCTACGTCTGAAGCTGTCCAAGGATCGCTTTACCACATTCATCAGCTGCTATGCCCCAACGATGACCAACCCTGATCAAAGAAACTTTCTATGAAGAGCTTAGCTGCACGATCTCAGCGGTAGACAGAAAGGAAAGGCTGATTATCCTCGGGGATTTCAATGCCCGCGTCGGCGTGGACTTCTCCTCCTGGCCAAAAGTCCTAGGACGGCACGGCACTGGCAAGTGAAACTCCAACGGACTGCTTTTGCTCTCGCTCTGCGCGCAGCATGAACTGACCATCACTAACACCCTCTTTCAACAAGCAGACAAGTATAAAAACACATGGATGCATCCCCGCTCGAAGCAGTGTCACATGCTGGACTACGTAATCGTCCGGCAGAAGGACAGAGGTGATGTTTCCATTACACGCTGCATGAGAGGAGCAGTCTGTTGGTCGGACTATCGCCTGGTACGCAGCAAGATGAACATCACACTTGCACGCAAGCTCCAACCAGCCAGGCAGAAACCCCTCAGGCAGCTAAATATCCACCGCCTCCCTATCACCAAGGACGCACTACAGCAGCAAATCCAAGCAGCTCTCCAAGAAACGCCTGCATCGACTGATGTAGAAGAGATATGGGGCACCTTTAGAGACGCTGTATACACAGCAGCAGCTGACACACTCAGCTTTGTACAGAGGAGCCACAAAGACTGGTTTGACGAGAATGACTCTGAGATCTCCAAGCTCCTGAATACACTGCACAAATGGCATCAGGATCACATTTCTGATAAAGACTGCCAGAGGAAGAAGAACCAGTACTTGCAAACCAAGCAACTTGTACAGAAGAGGCTGCGTGAGATGAAGAACAACTGGTGGGAAAGAAAGTCCGAAGAGCTTCAATCAGCTGCTGACGCTCATGACATGAAGACCTTCCATGATGGTCTCCGAGCTGTATATGGGCCAAGAGCCACAGGATCAACCCCTGTCCAAACCTTGGACCAGACCACCCTCCTGACAGATAAGAAAGACATCCTTACACGCTGGGCAGAGAACTTCAACGCCCTCCTCAACAGGGACTCATCTGTATCTGATGAGGCAATTGCAGCCCTCCCACAGCTACCAGTCAGTGACTCACTAGCTGCACCTCCCACAAAGGCCGAGACCTGGAAAGCCCTGAAGCTGACAACTTCAGGAAAAGCACCAGGAGCGGATGGAATCCAGGCCGACATCTACAAGTGTGGAGGCGAGATGCTGACAGACAAGCTGACCGCCCTGTTCCAATCTATCTGGGAGAAAGGGGAGGTCCCCCAGGATTTCAAGGATGCTTAAATCGTCCACATTTAAAAACGAAAGGGAGACAAAACTGCCGAAACCCACGGGGAATTTTCCTTCTTAGATTGCCGGCAAAATTCTTCGCCCCTTTTAATGAACAGAGTTTGACCATGCCCCCCAACACAGTCACCCTGAACCATCAGTTTGCTCAGGCAAACAAGTACTGGTGTTTGCGACGCATTGCAAAAAAAGGGCCCGTAAGCAAAACATGGAGCTCCACAGGTCTTTGAAGCCCAAACCAGGCCTTCGACACGGTAACCGCCGTGGGCTGTGGAAAACCCCCTAAATTTTTGGTTACCAAAGAGCCTAATATTTGTTTGCGTCACCCCACGAGCATGCAGGGAGATTTTTGGGAAAAATACTGAATGTCGATCCTTTTCCTGGGGAATGGGTGAAGCAGGTGAAAATCCTCACCCACACGTTTTCTATTCTTTCTCTGCCATGCTGTTGACGCCTTCCAAGACTTGACAGGGGTTTACATCATTTTCGCACGGTTGGAATTTTTTCAACTTCGGCATTTTGTAGATCCAGGGTGTTTTAGGACTGTTGAGAGGGGTTTCCTTTCGCTGAGATTGCGCGTTTCCCGACACACCCATGAGACTAAGTTCATTATGGCCCGGGTTCTCTACCCCCTCAGGCGCTTTTGGACTCCCCATCACCCTCAGAAGACCGAGCCCATTCCCAAACCCAGCATTTCACGAACGCTAGTGCCTTCCCCCCCACCTGAGTTAAAGATCGATGACACAGAAAAGGTCAGTCGACAAGTTTTTGCCTGGGCGCCCCCTCTGAGCAAGGAAACCCTTGATGAAAAAAGTTACAGTGCGCTCGCCAAGGCCATTTCTGCCACAGCAGAACTCAAAAACAGGCGGGGGAACAACAAAGGCTCGGGCCAGCCCCCAAAATCGAACTTACAGAGTGTCGTCTGACCACCTTGTTGTATGCTGGAAACATGAACTACGTACTCCCGTACATTCAACAGTTGAGCATTTCACCAGAGATGCCTACAAAAGATCCTCGGAATAAAGTGGCAAGACGGGTTTCAACCCCCAGGTCCAGAAAAGAGCAGCCTCCCCAGCCGAAAGCCATGATAAAGTACACCCTCGCTGGACAGGACCGTTGTCCGAATGACAGACAGCGGGATCCCAAGGAGCTATTTTTGGGCACTGAAAAAAGGCCCCCAAAAAATTGGGAAAGCCCCTACAACCCTTAAAGGAACTTGAAGACAAACCTTAAAGCCTGGACATAGACATCGCTACCGGGGAAATGATGCCCTTGATCGTTCCGGGGAGATCTATCCCCCAGTGGCAAAACCTTTTGAAAAAAAGGAACGTGGCCATTAAGGAGAAGAAAAACGAAGGAACGGGACAATTCTGAGAGTTTCCCTTGAAACACCTGGGGGAAGTGCGTGCACCCAGAATCGGCCTCTTCTCCCTATGGGGATACATTCTGAAAAAATAAGCCTCCCTGCCTACATCGTCGACCCACGGTGAACCATCAATATTTTTATTTCATTATGCAGAATGTGTGTGTGTGTGTGTGTGGTGTGTGTGTGGTGTGTGTGGTTGTTGTTTTTGGGTGTTGTGTGTATGTGTAGGTAGTGTAGTGTATTGTTTTGGTTTTTGTGTGCAGGTGTGTGCTGCGCGCGGCAGTGTCTAAGCGTGGGCGCAATTTAAGTTTGTCTTATGTTTCATCTACAAATCGCAAATATAGAATTTTTGGAAAAAACCTTTTTACCGTTGCATAAATTATGTTTTTTATATGTTGCGAGAGCTTTTTCCCATACGAGCTGTGAATAGTAACAAAATGTGGACTGGGGGTGGATAGTTTTTTGTTTCGCTTTTGAAATAAAAAAAGTTTTTTATAAAGCGCTTTTTTGGTATGGTAGTTATGTATAGTACACCACAAGTCCCCAACTTATTTAGACAACAACAGACAAAACAGACGGGACAAAAGATAGATAGAAGAGAGAGAGAGAGAGAGGGGAGAGAGAGGAGGGAGAGTGGGAGGAGAGAGAGGAGAGAGAGAAGGTTCCGGATTTTTTTAATTACAGCCACATAACATGCATTTTGGAAAATAACATTTAAAGATTTTTGTGCGTTTTAGTTTTTTTTCTGTCAGCTTTTTGAATAAATCAAACCTGTCGGATTTGTTGCGAAAGATGATTAAGTGATTACAATGTAAAAAGGGGAGGGGAAAAAGGGGAGGGGGGGGGGGGGGTTTTTGAAGGCAAGAAAGAGAGAGAGAGGGAGGGAGAGGAGAGTAGAGTAAACGAGAGGCAGAGACAGAGAGAGAGGGACGACAATAAAGTTTTTATGTGATGTGTACCGAGATTTGCACAGAGGGGGGAGGGGAGGGGAGGAGGGGGGGGTGAGAGGGGAGGGGGGGAGAAAGAGGGGGAGGGAGAAAAATAACAATGACAATTTCTTTTATTTCGGGATAAGGGGAAAAGCACCATGGTTTTTTTACATCCATTCCCGCCGTAGGATGCATCTTAAAATAACCCAACATTTTTAAGACAGCCCCCCCCCCCCCCCCCCCCCCCCCCCCCCCCCCAAAAAAACCCCCCCAACCCCCCCCCCCCCCCCCCCCCCCCCCCAAACCCTCCCCCCCCCCCCCCCCCCCCCCCCCCCCCCCCCGAAAGCAAACTAATAAAAGAAAACCCAAAAAAATTTCCCCCATCACCCCACCTACCCCCCAAAAAAAAACAAAAACCCAACCCACAACCAAACAACAACCAAAAAAAGAGAAAAAAAAAACCCCAAACCAACAAAAGAGAAAAAAAAAAAAAAAACAAACAACAAAACCAAGAAAAAAAAAAACAACCAAAACTTAATAAGCACAAATAAAACATCTATACATTACAAAGGTTTCATTTAAATTTTTTACACTAATAAAAAATTTTAAATGGGCACTCTTAAGACTTAAGTGCAGAGGGCAAGTCCAGTAAATATTGAAAATATAAAATAGGAACCTTCAAGGAACACCAAACTATAACAAAACGATAAAGGTGAGAGAGAAGGAGAAGAGAGAGAGGGGGGGGGGGGGGAAAAGAGAGAGAAGGGGACAGAACAGAGAGGGGTTTTTGGATTTCAAATAAATTCAATTTATAATTCCCCCAAAACATTTCACGATCACAATCAACACTCATTTTTGATTAACCCTTTTAAATTATAGTCATGAAAAAATAAACTCAAAAACTTAATTACACAAGAAAACAAAAAAACAAAAAGAAAAATCTAACCCCAACAGTCATTGAGGGAAGAATGTGAGTGAGTGAGTGGTGTGTGTGTGTGTGTGTGTGTGTGTGTGGGGTGTGTGTGTGTGTGTGAGTGGGGTGGTGAAGTGAGTGAGCGTTGGTGTGTGTGTGTGTGTGTGAGGGATAATATAAATATATAAAACTCCGAGCACCGATCAACAAAACCCAAAACTTTTTAAAATACCCTACAAAATTGAATGTCATGAAAAAAAGTGCAAAACCCAAAATACACAAAAAGAGGGGGGGAAACCGCAAAAAAGTCATAAAAAGAAAAATCTAAAAAAATTTTAAGTAATAGAGACAAATTTTTTTTTTTTCCCGGGTAAGAATAATTCTCATGTGCTTTTTACATCCAAAATCCCCCCCCCCGTAGGGCCAATTTAATATAAAACTCAGACCTATACTTTCAAACATAGAAGCAAAAGGGAAAAAAAAATTTAAAAAAAAAAAAAAGAGGAAAAAAGGAAAAAAAAAACAAAAAAACCCCCGAAGAGAGAAGGGGGGAGAGAGAGAGGGGGGGAAGAGAGAGAGACAGACAGACAGAGAGTGAAAACCGGACTTCGCGCATACTCTACACTAAACAGTCATTCAGAAAAAAACCGAAAAAGACTTGGTCAAGTTTTTAATTTTTTTTGGTGGAAAAATTTGTAGAACATTTCAGATTACTAAACAATTCAATTTGTAAACATTTAATTGTATCACCCTCTCACCTTGAGAACATATTCAGATTTGTGGGAAATTCATCGAAATTTTCAGATTTGTGGACTTTTATCAGATTTTTATGACATTTTTAAGGTTTTACGGCCCTGTGTACAAGTCATTCTGCCGTTTCCTTTTTTCTATCAGCTGCGAGCCGGGTACCCAACCCTAACTTCGCCTCTCTTTTTTGGCTGAAGGGGGGGGGTAGGCTTTTCCAAAGCTCTCCACAGGACACAAGACAAACCCACGACTTTTGTTTGCTTTGAATTTTTATACCTTTTGCAAAAATTACAAATGATTGTGTTTTTTCTAAATGGTTTCAAACACAGAAGTAGAAAAAACTTTCATTCCCCCCGTTTTAACTTTACAGCCAGAAAAGGACAGAACCCCTTTAATGGGTAAGTCAAAAAAAAACCTTTTATGTTTTTAAAAAAAAAAAAAAAAAAATTAAACAAAAATTGTTATTTTTTCCGGGAAAAAAAGTCTTTGGGTAGCCAAGGAAAGGGGGGTTTTTGGGCTCACCACTTAAAAAAAAAAAAAAAAAAAAAAAAACCAAAAAAACTACAAAACATTTTCAGGTTATTCATCAATTTCGTACAGGGCTGTCAAGAAATACAGGAAAAAAAGGAAGCAATGCTGATTACAACTAACATCTTTGTGTGTAAATCCTCTATCATTACATAATGAAGGTCATCAAAATCGGGTTGTAAACGTGTATTCTCAGCTTCATACATTTCCAGTCAGGCTATGTTGGAATAAAAAAATCTATAGCTACAACGGGCAATACACGAGACGACATTAACCAAACTGTTATCGTTTGCTATTAAAAAAGGAAAAAGTCAGCAGTAAACTGCTTCACTTTGCACTCAGTACTTTAAATGAAGTTCCATCCAAAATGACAAAGAAAAAAAGAAAAAATAAAGAAAAAAATTGAGGTAATTAAGTCCAAATAAACTATACATGTTTCAAAACAATGTCAAAGTTGTAAATGACAAGATAAACAATTCAAAAGGATCGGTGGTCTAGAGGTAACGCGCCTGTCTAGAAAGCGAAAAGTCCGGGTCTGAAGTGTGCGGCGGTTCGTACCCCGTTTGGACCGGAAATTTTTCCCCCATCCATTAGACCATGAGTGGTGGTCTGGGCGCTAGTCTTTCGGATGAGACGATAAACCGAGGTCCCGTGTGTTACACGTAATTATTTAGCGCACGTAAAAAAACCCACGGCAACAAGAGAGTTGTCCCTGGCAAAATTCTTAGAAAAAAGCCACTCTGATAGGGAAAACAAATACAGCTGCAGAAAAAAAACAGGGTGAAAGGGTGGCGCAGCGCTAAGTGGCGACGCGTTCCCCGGGGAGAGCAGCCCGAATTTCACGGAAAGAAATCTGCCGTGACTTAAAGTAAAATCTGAGCGCTTTGATTTGTTGCTTTACAAGATTCAGCGCTATATAAATTCCATACATTATTATTTATTATTATTAAGTCCTTCAAATACAATACTTACTGTCCACCAGCATTGCTTGCTGAAAGGCATGTTTTTCTTCAGCTTGAACACAGTGATTTAAAGCTCCCACAACAAAAAATACAGCCAAGTGTTTCGTACAACTGCTTGTAAAAGTTTACGATCAACTATCAAAAAAACACCCCAGACTAAACAACATTTTCTACTTTTACACAACCCAGGTTTCATTTGGGTACAAAGATGAAAGCAATAAGACAGGCTGAACAAAAACTGACAACCTGTACCACACTGTATTATCACAGTGATCTGCTTGAAAACATTATTTCACAAAATGTGCAACACTGGGATGTTCTTTACTGCAGACATGTTAAATGGAAGTTCCATACTTGCAGAAAATTAGCACAAATGGACACAACAGATACAGTACAAAGGTTGGGCAAATGCGAGTAACCAGAAATCCATCTAAAAATCTTTTACTTTAGTCTTGCCAATACAACCAGATTTTGTTGGGTTTTGTTGTGTTTTTTGTAAGGCCTCCAACATTTACTCTCACTCTTGTCTCAATTTTATCATCTGTATCCCGTTATTCTTTGTCTGAAAATCAAAGATTGCTAGGAGAAATGCAGATGAACATCAAAAGGGGAAAT